>OZ024906.1:62388580-62751080 GCA_964017125.1 Flabesymbios commensalis | reverse complement strand
TCATCTTTAAATATTTATACTACATGTATAGTGGAGTATTTGCTGATGAAACTGGCACATTTAGGAGGTTAACACACCATTAGGATAACCAGATAACAGTGTTTTGATTAAAAATATTCCCGAGTGCGAACACTAGTTTACAAACAAAGCTCAGTCATCAAACTAACAAGATCGCGTATCATGTACGTTAACTGAAAAATTTACATCCCAGCAAACACGAGACGTTGGACCAAAGTTGGTTTACTGTCGGCCCACCGTCTACGACGTTTGCCCAACAGTAAACCAGCGTTGTGCCAACGTCTCATTGGCTGGGATGGGACGGACGCTGACCCCGAGCTATCGTAATCTTGTGATAGTGTCAGGGAATGATCGATGCTGGCACAGTACTTGGTCAGTGTTGTGTCAATGTTCTATGTTAGCTGGGCAGCTACAAAACAATATCAGTTATTGTTACTGTTTTTTTTTCTAACAGTTTTACTCTACTGGTGATAACCGTTTTGTTATGTAGAATTGCATATAAATCAAATATTTTTGTATCAGATATGGTAGTCTCTTAATTATTTGTACAACTTTATTATTATGTACGTGGGTTTATAAGCCGGAATGCACGTCACAGAACGTGTCACTAACCTTTTCTCTACTTCCCCCCCCCCTCGATTTACAAGGTGCTAAACTGCCACCTGTGAAGTGGCAGTTTAGCACCTTCTAACTCCAAGGGGACGTACTTTACCACATATACTTTTTCTCAACGTCCAATCAGCTCGGATCGAACATAGCGTTATGAACTTAGCCAACAACCAGGCATTCGTACTCAGGGGCGACGTACATAATTTCAATTGAATTATTTTAATATGGTGTTAAAAAATTTAAACATAAATACTTTTACTGAATGTAAAGTAAAGATTAATTAATTGTCTGCAGCGTCAACGAGGAATTGACTCTTAAAGTGATTATCAAGATGTTCAAACTTTAAAAAGTACTGCTCTCTTTATACAAAATGATTCCTGTGTAAGTGAAATATTTTTTTATGTATTTCTAGCACGTTGTGATAGAAGAGTTATTAAGGATTTTAAGTACGATACTGGTAAGTTTTCTTACAGTTGAATTAATGTGTGATGTGTGAAAATGAATATTAAATAATAGTGTATATATTAACCCCGGCAAAGACATTGATCCAGAATTTTTTCATAACATCCATTTAAACACTATGCGGAAGTGCTTAAGACATGGTGATTTTTTTCTTTAATCCGTTATACCGGAGTACTAATCCATTATACCGGAGTATTATTCCGTTATACCGGAGTAGCCTAATAATCCGTTATACCGGAGTACTAATCCGTTATACCGGAATACTAATCCGTTATACCGGAGTACTAATCCGCTATAACGGAGAACTAATCCGTTACACCGGAGTACGAAACCATTATATATGTCTACTAATCCGTTATAACGGACTACTAGTCCGTTATAAGTCCGCTATAACGGTCTACTATTATAACAGACCCGATAATCCGTTATAACAGTCTGCGCGATTAGCTGAGTCGATATGTCAAAAAGATGTGCACTTTCGGATGAAAGCATGAAAATTTGCATATAGGGGGTCTGGAGCATACTGAATCTGATTAGGACCGGATCCACGCTGTCAAAATAAGGGATCACTCTCAAAATAAAAAAAATAAAAATGGCCGCTATCGAAATTAATAATTATATACCTGATTACGATTTTGAGCTATGTTGACTTGGAAACATCATTATTTTGGTGTTAATTGGATAGGATATGCAGTAAGATCAGCTAAACATTGTAAATTATATCCAGAAACACAAATAAGATTATTTATATTACCCCAAATAAAGAAAAGTGGGTTTTGTCACAACCGCGATTTAAAAAAGTAGTGTACTTCTTCTGGTACACATATTTTTTTTATTTCAGAAGAAAACTTGCATACAATTAATATATTTTTTCACAGACATTGTGTCCTGGTATCAAGATTAGTATTTAAGTTGGACAGTTTTAAAATTGATGTGACTGTTCGTAAGATGGCACGTATTTTAGCGAAACTATCATCTGGAGACATTATTGCAATTGATGCAGCATGCCATAAACAGTGCCTGACAAATTTCAGGGATAGATATCGAATACAGACCGAATCGAAACAAATTTTAGACTTGGCCCCTGATGTCATAGCATTGGCAGAACTAATTTCTTTCCTTGAAGAAACACATCAATCAGAAAATCAATCTGAACACATATTTAAGCTCTCGAACCTAGTGCAACTATGTAGGTCAAAACTTGAACAGCTTGGTGGCAATATGTCAGAAAGGACACACGCGACACGTTTGAAGGAGAAGCTTCTCATACAAATACCAGACTTGGAAGCACATAAAGGCAAATAAGATATCATGCTTCCCTTTAAATATGACGTTGGTGAAAGCTTGTTGGACGCCAAATCTCGGGATCAAGAGAGTGATGTTGTTGTTCTTATTAGAGCAGGAAACATAGACAGGAAGGAGATCTTTCAAGAAGCTGCTCAACATTAACAAGTGGTAAAGACAAGATGGTATCATACACCAATTAAACAACGGCTAAATGACGGAGATTATTAAATGCTACCCTTATCTAATAGAGTGTGTCGTGGCTTATTGGTCAATAAGCAACAACTGTGTGCTATGTAATGCAAATGCAAATTTACAGGATTCTTGACAGAAGAACATCATTATGACAAGCCAGCTTCTCTTATTGTGTTAGTTCAGATGATCCTTGGTAGCACAAACATCCAAACCCAGACGGAAAATCACCATGTTGTCAAAACAGCTGCTCTATCAATATCTGACCTTTTAACTTTTATTACTGTTAGGTGTAGCAGAAGAAAATCTATTTCCAGACATACAAGACAAAGCATAAAAAAGAGAAACTAGAGTCCCTCTACATATTGGGCTACTTCTTTACAACAAACCTAGAAAACGTGATTTTATAGATATCTTATTTGATAAAAGACGCTCTGTATCATATGACCTGATATTACAACTTGAAACAGATGTAGCAAAGAGTGCAATTACATTTGAACAGTCTGAGGTAGTATGTCCAACAGTTCCAATACCTCTTCATAACCGGTAGCCTGAACAACATAGATCATAACCCATCATCGTCATTTTATGGAACAGCCATTTCACTGACACACCATGTTACTGATGAATTTGCAGGTGGATAACTACGTAATACATCTATCTATCATTGACAATCTATCATTGACAACAATTTCGTGTCGCCCGCCACATTTCCGAATGATTTCCAATGCCAAACACAACAAAGGGACATGCATACAAGAATAATCTAAAGGAGACTATGACGAGCAGCGGCTATCATGCGCAAAGGTAGTCAATGAGTTGTCGAAAAAACGAAAATTGGAAGCACATGATAATATTTCTTGGTCAGCGCATTTTGCAACATTACAAGATGCCTCCCGAAGGCCACCAGCAATATCTGGGCTCATGCCATCGTTTCATGATAATGCACATTCACCAGCATTGGTGAAGCATGGCATGGATGCCATAGCTAAAGCTACAGAATATGTAAATCGTGGAAAGGTTCCAGTATTTTTTGTCGATCAAACTCTCTTTGCTATTGCAAAAAAAATACCGTGGTCTTGGCTAGATGTCTATGGTGACAGCAATATTGTGTTATGAGGGGTGGACTCCATATCGAAATAGCCCTGCTAACCACTTTAGGACACTGGTGAGATGGTTGTGGTTGGCTGAGTCTACTAACGACTGCAAACGTCACCATATGTAGTGATAAACAGCATGAACAAATTGAGTCTACTACAGAGGTTTGCAACAAATGTTCAAATTATGATAGATGTTTTTAATGAGTTAGGCAAGCAATTTACAGAAACAAGTGACAATCTCTTTGCACTGAACACAAAGGTAATCTTGTTTGAAAATGCAATAGACAATATTTCAAGAGCAGAGGCCATGGGAAGGGAACAGTATGATACTTTTGTGAATCACACCTCTTTATATAAACCATTCAATGAATGATAATATTAAGAAAAAACATTATTTAATTATTTAAATCAAGTGAAATGAAACATTCGTCCACAGCAAAGTATAAGAACAAAGTAAAAAGCATGAAGAGTGGCCTGCACCTCATTTCAAGAATGTATATCGCTTGTCAAGCAACAAGTGGTGATATGAATACGTTCTTCGAACATGAAAACCATTGTTGGCCACTATATTTAGCCGAAAACAATTTAATGCGTTTTGGTGAAAAGTCGGCCTTGTTGAAATGTTTGGAAACTCAAACCCTACGTCTAGAGGCAGCCCCTACAGTGGAGGTAAAAATATATGATGGGCTGCTCTTGTTCATATCTTAGATCCAAAGAATACGACAACAAATGTCGAGCCACATTCAGAGACTATGCTAATTATCAAGATTACGTGTTTGTCCCATATCTAAATAAACAGTGATAGCCTTAAAGCACATGCCAGAGATTTTATTTACAACCAAAGGCCAAAATGTAGCCTCATCAGCCTTACTAGATACATTTGATTTGGAGCCATGCTTTCACGAAGAGGTGGATTATAGAATGATGCTTCATTGCTTCCACGCCTATAAATTGGAAGGAAAAAAGATGCCACTGACACAGATGCTGTGGTGATCGCATTGTGATGGACGATTGTGAAATTTGTTTGGCTTTTGGACATGGTCTTTATTTCGGGTATACTGCGGCTTATACTATCGCCATCGAGATGGATGTTCATTACTGGGTGTTCATTACTGAGGTTAGTTATTCATGCAAGCACGTACTGGATGTGATATGAATCTTCATTCTGTTCAGTTTGCGAAAAAACAGCATGAGAGGTGTGAAAGTCATTCTCTGAAGCACTGCAAACTAGGTATTTCAAAGATTATCACAACAGCGGTGACAGATGCAGACATAAAAGTTCTGGAGAGATATGAGGTTCTGATTTACTCACGTACATTACAGCTAACTGAAGCAATACAACAACTTACTGTTTTACCATGGAAACAGAAAATTAGAAAGTATACCCCCATCACATGCAGCCTTATGTCAACATGTAAACCGAGCAGCCTACCAAGCAGGCCACATAGGGGAACAGGCTTTGTAAACAATCATGTCCCTCGGAGTGGGGGTGGAAACTAGATAATCAGGGCAAATAGGTGTCTTTATGGAGCTATCTCCCTGAAGCCTCACAAAAATGCAGAGAACTGATCAAGTGTGCCTGCAAAAAACGTTGCACTGAAAGATGTCATTGTTATTCAACCATTCTCCCATGTACACGTCAGTTTTTTTTCCTCAGTAGTAGACAGATATGTAGAGTTAATTATATAGTAACCATGATGACTTGTAATTAACCTTACAATTCAGTTGTACAGCCTGGTCAGACATGCGCAAATACATAGACTGTTAGTTTGAAATGTAGAATCACATGGGCCTACACATAATAATGGATCATTTATGTGATGAGAGAGTGAAAAAAACGCTTAGCCATACTTATGTTAGCCTGATATTTTGTAACCATGCTGATTTTCAACTAACATTGTGCTTGAGTTGTACAGCCTGGTTAGACATGTTTAAATAATTCATAGAATCTTAGTTTGAAAGGTAGAATCACATGAGCCTACACACATTAGGCCTAATGGATCAGTTATGTGGTGATAGAGTGAAAAAAGCTTTGTTGTATAACTTAGCCATAGTTATTTTAACCTAATATATTGTATCCATGCTTACTTTAATTAACCTTAGGCTTGAGTTGTACAAAATGAAATGAAATGAATCGGGCCACCTTTGTGCACATATAGGCTAAACTGGGCCAGGATAACCTCCTGAGGATGGTGAGATGATTGAGATGACACTGTCCTCCAGACTTTTAACTAATCTTGCGCTTGAGTTTTACAGCCTGCTTAAAAATGTTTAAATAAAACATAGAATCTTAGTTCGAAAGGTAGAATCACATGGGCCTACATATATTAATGGATCAGTTATGTGGTGACAGAGTGACAAAACTTTGATGTAAAACTTAGCCATACCCATGTTAACACTATACATACTTCATATAATTTCTTTGTTGTTCCAATTTTTTTAAATAAATGGCGGCCATTTTGAAACTTGTGTGTGACAGTATTATGTCCATGGGTCTCCAAAACTTACAATTTGCAACCAAATATTGAAATTTTAGTTAAAAATAACAACGGTACAACCAAAAATGGAATTGCATTTATTTCGATGGCGGCCATTTTGTATTTTTCGCTTTTGGGACTAATCCCTCATTTTGACAGCGTGGATCCGGTCCTAATCGGATTCAGCATGCTCCGAACCCCCTATATGCAAGTTTTCATGCTTTCATCCGGAAGTGCACATGTTGGCCTCCTGATGTTACATATCGATTCAGCTAGATCGCTAAAATGGACTTTTAATCCGTACGTTATAACGGACTACTAATCCGTTATAAAGGTCTACTGACTGACTAGGCCTACTAATACGTTATAACGGTCTTATAACTGACTGAAAATCCCTTATAACAGACTACTATTGTGCTATAATTTTGATTTGTAACACTGAAAAATTAAAAAATCTCTGGCGCCTCCTTTTTTAGACCATGGATCCGCCACTGACGATTCACGCATCGCGCACGTGTAGGCCTATATATGTGAATTCCTAGATTAGGGTTATTTTTTTCACTTCCCGACCATAGTCAGATTCTAAATTTCGTTGTGTATGCTGCAATGGATTCACATGATAATAATGTGTCGTATTGCATTCGGTATTGACATACATTAGAATTGTTTTTTTCATTCACTGTAGCCTGGACCAAATCATCACCATTTCGTAGACTTCATCGTGTGAATGCTGACAGTGCTTGGGGTCGATTCACTTCACGGTATTAATTAGAAGTGCTCAAAACAAAAACACTGTTATAAAAAAATGTCTGTGTTCTTCATTTGTATGTCTATTAAATACTGGCTTATAGGGCCTAACTGTGTGGGCCTATAGGCTTGGGCCCTACTCCAGAACAGCGTCATATACAATGAACCACTGTCCTGAGGTGGACTTATATCTAGACCTGGAACAGGACAGGTAAATCACATATAAAACACATAATCAACTAGAAATAAGTGTTTACGTAGTAGTAAACACCCAAACTGCTTTCCTTCTCATTTTTCAAATAAAAAACAAATTTATTGTAATGTTAGCAGATAATCAAATTACACACGTGAATATCAAGCTACATTATTAGACTTTGTACTCCTATACATAATGTATATTGTGTTACAATTGTAAACGAGTTAGCCATAACTCGATAGCCCAAGGAAGTTAATTTGTTTTGTCTGCAGATTCCAAGGTAACCGAGCTGACATCAGCCCGTGACTGTGGTATAGTTTCAACTAAAAAAGAAAAAAAGAGAAAGGAAGATCGACACATTATCATTCCAACTGTTAAACAGACATTGAGGGAAAAATCATTTGTTTTGTTTAGGCCTATAAGATTCAACACATTTAATGAGAGTGTTCACCAGCATAACAACATTCGACAGTTATTAGATATGGAACCAAGTTTCACTAAAATAAACAATGATAACGTTCAAGAGAAGAAGCAGAATGTGGTGTTGAGCAGAACAAGAAGAATAGTTGGTGGTGAGGAGTCTGCCAAGGGGAGATGGCCTTGGATGGCGGCGATCGGTACACGTAAAGGAGGGGCATCCTGTGGAGGAGCACTGATATCTCCAAGGTGGATACTCACGTCTGCACACTGTGTAGACAAAAGGTCAGCTATATAGTGAAACATTAACATCTCTTTAAAATGTTTCTAATAAACTATGTGTAAACCAGGCGGTCTCTTTTTGTATCCAGTAATACTGTGTGCAATGCATAGGTATCAGCCCTACCAGTAATACTACTATATTATCACATGATTTTGTACTCGATTTTTTTTAGGATTTTAAATCTATTCATTACAAATTATACATTTTACATATCAGAGTGTGATCATGTTTCAGACACGACAACTCACGTGTAGGCTACTGACAGCTGTTGCGCAGTAGAGAAGATATTACACGTAGGAGATTACAAGCCCCAATTCGAAATGCACATTTAAGCCTAATTTAAATGGCTTCCCAACAATCGGAATACGATGGCCCAACGTTGTGATGGCCCAACCGTAACAACATTGGATCAACGAAAACGTGTTTAGGCCTGTGAATGTCTGTATGATTATAATCTGTTTTTAGAGTACACCCCTGTGCATATAATGTGCGACTTGGAGCTCATGATTTAAATTCAAGAAGGGAGAAATATTATGATTTTACTCCTCAGCACATAATCATCCACAAAAAATTTGGTAAGTAAAATTACCAAGAATACTGAAGCCCTATAGCATACACCGACATAAATTCCACAAAAATATATAAAGCCCATCTATGGCGGACATTCTGATAAATTATGTTGAAAAAAAAACAGTTGCATATCTCTATATTGGTGGGAATGTAATTGTAAAATTTGAATAATTACAGCCTATATACTATATGCTACAAAATACTATACAAAATTATGCATTTGAACGTGGCGGCCATTTTGGTAGCATCTTTAAAAAATCACTTGCAATTCTCCATGTTTTTGTAAATGTGATCGTAAAATTCAAATATTTTTTACTACCGGTAACAGTTTTTTCGGCCATTATTTTTTATAACGTTGACCCGCTGCGCTCATTTTGAATTTTGGTAGCATCTTTAAAACAAGAGGCCCAGGGGCCTTAAAACTTGGCAACAGCATTGCAAAATATCAGCTACAGGTGTGTCAGAGAATGTATAGGCCTATCTATGCTCTAATTTGAATTATAAGGAAAATAAAATATGTATAGGCCGGTAGTATATATTTATATCTCATCCATCATTGGAATTTATTATATGTTTGATTCCCATCATACATTTTACTGATTTTACGCACATTCTGAAGTAGGCCCACTGCACGTAATGAAAAATGCTTGACAAAAAATCATTTTTACAGGACTACAATATGAAAATCATGTACATACAAGAGTAAATGTGCAATTATTATTTATTCTGGGTCTTTTAATAGGCCCCAGTTAGCCAGGAATTTTCACGAAGTCTTTATTCTTCAATTTCAATTCTTCTGCCTTAAATAGGCCTAACAAAATCGTCACGCAGTTGTAAAATATCAACTTTTAATGTTTCTTACTCAGCCGTGAAATCTACAGCAGCCCTAATCCATCATTATCACATGTAACCGTAATGCACTTTTACTACACCCTCTTACGTAATGCAAATTACGAAAATCACAATACTAACAGTAGATCGACCCAAGGATAAAGACCCATGAAGGCTTTCTCAACTCACACGATCTTTGCTGCAATGTTACTGTAATGTTATCAGGCAAACGTCGAGTCAGGTGTTAGTTAGCTTTATAAAATGTAATGAAATAAAATGAATGGGGTTTTACGCCACATTTGTTCACATATAGGCTAAACTGGGCCAGAAGAACCTCCTGGGGATGGTGATATGAATGAGGTGACACTGCCCTCCAGACACATGATTTGAAATTGAGCCCTGTTGGTCTGCGGCCAAGCACGTTATCTCTCGGTCATGTAGGCTGCCCACAATATTTAATCTTTACGATTGAGCAGGGAGGAAACATTTTGTTCTTCGAAACTTGGAATGCCAAAGCAGGTGACGAATCTGCGATCTCTGACTTTCCAAGCAGGCACCAGGCCCCCGCCCGTTGGTATTGTTGCTACATACAATGGCGGATCAAGAATGTCCAAGAGGAGGGGGCGTAAGCCACATTTTAGCTGAAAAAAGATTGTTAGCTTCACTTTATTTCGAAAAAAGGTATGAAAATGCAATATTTTCACCAAAAAGGGGGGGGGGCGTACGCCGGGTACGCCCTATGCTGGATCCGCCACTGACATATATACAAACACATTACCTGATTACTGATATCAAGATGATGTGCTATGTATTCTTGCTGGTATCTATAAGCTGATTAGCAAAACGGTTCCAATTATTGATTTTTATGACAATAATGATGTACTATATTGGTTTAAATATATATATATATATTTTCATATGTGTCGTTAAAACTCACTTATGTAGCACAGAAGCAATTGACAATGTAGGACTATATAATCATGTGGTCATTCGTGCATATAATACAGATGTTTTAGTTATTAGGGGATTACAATATTATATCATCAAGTGACGAGACAAAAAAATGAGATGAAATGAATCGGGCTTTAGGCCACCTTTGTGCACATATAGGCTAAACTGGGCCAGGAGAACCTCCTGAGGATGGTGAGATGATTGAGATGACACTGTCCTCCAGACACAGGATTCGAAATTCGAGCCCTGGCGGTCTGAGGCCGAGTACGCTACCTCTCGGTCACGGAGGCTCCCCACAATACTAACTTTCACACGTGGATGGGGAAGAAACAATTTTGTTTCTTTCAAACCGCCGCGACCGGGAACCGAACCCCGGACTCTGGCGTGAAAGGCAGCGGTGCTAACCACTACCCTAGGGCCCCCGCCCAAGTGACGAGACAGACAGTTCAAGTGACGATAATTTATTATTTGACGAATTTAAAACATCAAAATATGATTTTATTTTAATGGTTGTCTTAAACTCAATATTATTTATAGCTGACATATTGGATACTTTATGCTTTGGCACAAGATAACGTCCAAAGAACTTTAATTTAAGCTTATAAGATACCCATGTTATGTTTCTGGATGAGACAAAACCGAATGATATGTGTTTAGTTCTGACTAAATGTTTCACATATATATAATACATTGTTTTCAATGTGTTGTATTTCCACTAGGCCTATAGGGCACATACCGAGATAGTGGAAATAGTTTTACTCTTCCATCCGTCCACCCGGTGTCCGCCTTTTAGTCAGAAGGCCCGTTAGTCAGAAGGCCAATTAGTCAGAAGGCCCGTTAGTCAGAAGGCTCATTAGTCAGAAAACCAGTATGGATGATTAGTCAGAAGACCCTTTTTATTTATAACATAGGCCCTTGTGTTTTTGATATTATGCCCTATATTAAAGAATAGGGCATAATAAATTCTCTGTCGGTAGACCTATATCCTATTCATATATGCGTGCCGCGTTTACAAGTCAAAGCGTCCCTGTGCAGACAATGTTGTGCCAGCTGTGGAGATGCTGGCCCAGTATTGAGACAACATTGGGTGAATTTCCCGTGTCAGCGCGTGTGTTGGCTTTGATGCCAGACACTGCGCCCATGTTCCCGACACTGGGGTCATAATCTAAAACGCACACACTCACGGAGCTACATGTAGCTGATACAATGAAGTATGTGGGAGGGGGTCTTGTGTAGCATTTTTTTCACCGAGTAGCCATTTGAAAGGAATTCCGGTGACGTCACTGTGTTTCACAGAATAGGCCTAAAGGTAGGCCTACATTTCTAGAGGGTCATGCACCATTCAATTGGCGGGGGGGGGGGGGGATATTTTAAAATCAAACCCCGGACAGGCTCTTTATGAAATAAATAATATATTTCAAGACCTGGACTAGCTGGCCTAATCATTTTTCTCCACGCGTCACTGAGCCCTACGTGTTTAAATTATGTGGGGATAAATAATCCAGCCCCTCTCCCCCCCCCCCGGTGATTGAATAGTGCCCCCTTAACAGTTTTGTTGACAACAATTATATATTTGATTTAACTGCCTGCAGTGGGTCTCATATGCATGGTGACTTGAAGTTCTCGGAACGTGGGAACTTTTGAACGTGGGAACTTCTCGATATAGGCCCTATAAGGCCCATTAGGCCTACTTGAAGTATAAATGTTTGGTTACTAGCCTGTCTGACACTTTGTTTCCATTTTCGGGCTGTGACTGGCAACCTTGCCAGCTATTTGGTTACCATCTAATGGGATAAAAAATATGTTGTTGTGGGTGAAGGGGGTTGTGGGTCGAGGGGTTGTGGGTCGAGGGACTTGTTGGTCGAGGGTTGTGGGTGATGGTTCGAGGGGATCGAGGGGGTTATGAAGGTTAAACCCAATATCGGCCGGCTGTGTCTACCAAAAGAACAGCACCTGGTGGACAACTGTCCCAGTAAACACAAAACATTTGTATAATACTTAAACAACGTCGGCCCAACGTCTTAGACGCTGGGGTAGTAGTATAACGTTTTACAAAGCCAAAAGGCAGCAACTACAAGTGATCACAAGTGAACAGTTAATGCCTATTAGCTTTCCCCGGAACCATCGCCGCCCTTAGCTTTGTACTTCTACAGCTCCAATTTGACTGTTATGACGACGATCTCAGCACTATGGGCAATAACAATACCGTGATATTTCTATTATATGTGACGTTTAAAATCATCTACCATCGTGAAATTTCATTAACATTTCGAACTAATTATTTCTGCTTTCAGCCGACAAGTATGTTTCAATTTACATGATTTACATTAGATAAATTTGCTTGCATATAGTCCATATTATTATTATTCAAATTGGGACGCAGATGGTTAATTGACTTCATAGTCAAGCGTCAAAGCTCACACCAACGCAGGTGACGATAGGCCTACCCTGTCTGTCAGTTGGTTGCCAGACCCGGCAAACACTCTTTTTTCACCTGAAATCGTCAGAGCTCACACAGAATGTCTGGTTATAAACCGCACCTGTCGATTTTTTAGCTATTTTACCAAACATATTTCCAGTGATAAACCGCGGTTACTAACTGGCAATATACCTGTATAGGGTAGAGCTACGAGAACATCAACACATCCTATGATGACATCAACAGGACTGAGTGCGTCGTCACCACTGCAAAAAGGCCAGGCACTCCACAATGTATATTGAATATTGTCCTGACGTCTATTACATTGGCCCAACATTAAACCAACATTGGCTGAACGACTTCTCTCGCTGGAGACGCAGATCATGGTCTTGATCAGAGCACAAACTGCAATTACAATTCGGCAAACAGCAGTAACAGTATACTTTCGTAGTACGCAGTTACTGCCGTTTGCTTTTGCACGACAGCGTATTGGCACCGATGACTAAATGATGTATGAACCAGCATTGCAAAAAAAGACGTTATTCAGTCGTATTACACACTAGCGCAAAAGAGACGCTATTCAGTCGTATTACACACTAGAAATGTATAAATTATATGAATTTACAATGCCTTTAACTGCCAAGGCCAAAAATCTGCTTTTAATAATACAAAATGTGATATTATTGAAGATAGATATCTTAGCCAAGACCTAACTTCTATATTGCATAACACTCCTCTAGATGTCAGTTGTGGGAGAGAGGGTGGGTGGTGGCTACCCCTCCACCACAGACTGCTGGCCTTAGCACGATATATGTTCACACAATGCTAGTTTAATGCTGGCCCATCATCTACAACCCTGGCTCAACAGTAAAACAGCATTGGCTAAACATTTCATTTTCGCGGGAGGCACAGGCAACTTGATACACTGACACAATGTTACTTTAATGTTGGAACAGTGTTATAAATGATGGCACAACATTTAACCAGCATTGGGTCAGTGCATTATGTTGACCGCCTAGAACAAGCATGACATAGAACGCTTTTGCTCACAGCAAAACGAAGTATCTGCTTATTTCACAAGTGTGCAGATACTGTCTATTGAACATGATGTTACTAACAAGAAGGAGGCAGTGACATCAGCGTAAAGGAAGTATATACTCGATTTACAAGCTAGCAAATACGACCTTTTGGTAGCGCCATGGCAAGAGGAGCCAGTTAAGAAGCAGTAATGCCTAGTTTACAAGGGAGCAGATAATGCCTTTTGACTTTGCACAGGCAGAACAGATGTAAAGCGGATGTGAACGACAGACGTTTGTCTTGAAAGTCAAACTAAAAACTTGGAGACTCTGTCCCCAAGTTGAAAATCTCCACATCTCTCTGTGTTTCTGGGAATGTGATTGTAATATTTGAATATTTTCTGACTACTAGTTTTTGCGATCACAAATTTGACCCGTGGCGGCCATTTGGATTTGATAGCGTCTTTAGAATATCACTTGCACATCTCCATGCTGTTAGGAATGTGATTGTAAAATTGAAAGAACTAATTATGACTACTAGTTTTTTGCGCCCCCAAATAAAATCCAATATGAAATAAAATATTACTCACTTACATCTACAGGCCACATTCGACAATGGGATTAAGTCGTTCCAAGACGTAAATTGTGAGCGTGAAATAATCTTAGTTATTAATTCAGACGCCTTTTATTTGTCTTGAGTAGACCTTGAATGTAATTATTGAAAAAAAGGCCAAACCCCACCCCCCACATCACTTCTCTGTACGATCCATGGTTCTCTGCAGCATAGGCCTACCTATACTTACATTATAAATTAAAATAATATTTATGTAATATTCTTTTCATTTTACAGATTCAAATTTTCTCTTCAATGATATCGCACTTTTGAAGCTTCCAAAGTCAGCAACTATGATCGTTAAAAAATCTGTTCATATTAACTCGCTATGTTTACCAAAGATGAAGGACCCACCATTGTCGTCAGGTGAAAGCTGTATTGTTACTGGATGGGGTAGGCTAGGTGATTATAATTCAGATGGCTATTTTTATTTTACTTTATGGTTAGCCTATCTTACAGCCTATATTCGTTTTAAAAAAATTGTATATTTGTATTGTACAAATGTATTGAACGAATCCACGTCTTTTAAAAAAATAACTCTGTCCCGACATTTAAAAAATATATTTTGAAACAGCTAGACATAATAAATTAATTAAAATATCTTGAAGTTCGATATAAGACTACCATATTATCATTACTACATAGGTTATAAAGGTTACGGTGCTTCTGAGGTGTTGCGGCATGCAAAACTTGGAGTGATTACCAATAACCAGTGTCGTAGGCACTACGGCAAACTTCGTTTCCTGATTAAAAACAACGTTGTCTGTGCCAGGGATCCGGACCACATCCAAGATGCTTGCCAGGTAATACAGAATGAGTACCAGACCTTAATTATCTTAATTCATTGAAGCCCACATTGTTTCAACTTCTTTCACCGTAAATTTGTTCCCGAAGTGTTGATGCAAAGAAAATATTTCGTCGCCATCTGTTGCATGTTTAGCTCTTTTAATGCGTGCAAGCAATATCATTTAAAAAATATGTTTATCATGGAGTAGTGTGTATGATTAAAACGTTGACAATTTGAGAACAATGTTTATTGTCATCAGCATACCTTTCCAAATTTTTTACTAATTTATTTGATTTTCTATTAGTTCCCTGATCAATTTCACCGACTAATCTTGAACTAGAAATTCTCCCCCTTTTTAACTGCTCTTGAATAATTGCTGGTGTCGGGTGAAATGATATTTCATCGACTAATGTATTCATAACATGATACATGTAGTACCTACCGTACACTAAAATAAAAACCCTCACTAATATCAAAATAATTTGTTGTTGTTTAAAAACACTAATATCAAAATAATTTGTTGATGTTTGAAATTGTTATTAAAATCATGCAATTGGTGTTTTATATATATTGAATATTATATATGAAATATTAATGTAAGATTTTGATAGCCACCAATATTTCTGTTTGCAACAGGGAGACAGCGGAGGGCCTTTGGTTGTGAAACGTGGAACATATATGGCAGCCGGGACAGTGTCATTTGGTCGTGGATGTGCCAATTCTAAATACCCAGGCGTCTACACAGATGTCTCCAAACATTTACAATGGATTTATTCTGTTAGGCAGAGATACTGATGGACGACTCGCAATACTATTAAGAGCATAGGAAAATAATTTCTATAAAATAATTGTGTACATATTTTACACTAAGTAGAACACCCAACTGAACTGCTATAAACTTTGAGACCTAAACGTCTCTTTAGGTCACTATAGGATTTTTCGGTCTTTTATAGGTTTATTTGATATAAAATTATAGGCTTTTATGGGTTTATTTGATATAAATTTATAGGTTTAATATGTCTTCCAGATAAAAATCACATACCTGTCATGTGGGAATTTTTACCTTTTATACCTGTCCAAAGTCATCTGATCAACTGGATGTTTGTTCAATCTTACATAATGAAACAAGAGGGACCCTCAACCATAACCCATCTTCCTTCACAAGGCCCGCTACTCCCGACGTCGTAGTCGGGAGTTACTCCCGACGTCGTAGTCGGGAGTAGCGGGCCTTGTGAAGGAAGATGCCATAACCATGCCTCATGCTGATCAAAAGACTCGGAAACTCAAGAGAAAATTAATTGGCGCAAACAGATTCCAGTATACATGTGAAATATGTTTCCAACAGAAAAAATATTTAAAGCAAAGTCGAACTAGATATGGACTGGCCCAATCTGAGCTAGCAAGTTTCAAATGCACTATCAATGTGGAATTTTGTAGGCTAGTTTGATTTTATATGATTTTCTGAACTTTTTTTTCAAAATGGCTAGAAAATCTGTAGTAGACACAGAATGTCCTTGTCATAAAGCCGTAAATAGTGACAGTACCAGATTGAGACAATAGCTCACTTTGCTTCTCCTGTGCATGTTTAACAAACTTTAAAACAACTTCCACAATGGTACATGTACACGTGTAGCAGGGAGTAGTTTTTTATTTTTTATATTTTTTTTCCACAAAATTGTTTTGATATTCTTGAAAAATTCATAAATTTACGCTATTTATTTTTCCGATATAACATTTGCAAATGTTTTTAATGAGCTGATAAGTCGATGTCCCGTGATTGATGGGAATGCCACACGTAAAATCTCGCAACATATCGTTACATGTGATGATGACCTGTGGGCGGGTTTTGTCGACCAATCACGGTGAGGTATCCCGGCCTTCAAATGATTAACAGCTGCTGCTCAACCAGCACTGACAGCATGTATAGAGTCAGACGTTCAGCCTAGACTATGATCAGTCATTACTAGCTCTAGTCTAACATTGGGCAATCATATAAGCAGACTGGGTATTTCATTTATTTATCGAGGGTACAATTACCTCCCCAGCACACACGAGACATTAACTTAATGCTGGTACAATGTTGGTCCATCGTCTGCGACGCTGGCCCAACATTGTACCAACACTGGGTTAATGTCTCGTGTTTGCTGGATGGGGGGGGGTATAGGTGAGGTTTACAGTAGGGTGAATATATCTTGCTGCCATTCAGTCAGTCATTATGACCCTTTGTCAGGTTTCTGGTGGTCCTGGGAGACGACGCTCTCGGGACATGGTGTGATCCACCGCCTCAGAAATAATAAAATATCCCGACATTGGTCACAATGAGCTCCTGACACAGCTAGATACAATTCCAAGCAAACACGTGACGTTTACCAATGCTGGCTTGATGTTGGGCCAGCGTCGTAGACGGTGGCCCAACATCAAGCCAGTATTGGTTAAACGTCTTGTGTTGCTGGACACAAGACTGCATGAAGACAGCCTTGTCCACATTTTGTCTGAGTCAGGAGACAAGGAACTAGAAATTCGGCTATCTTTCGTGCCAAGAGTGAGTGAAAATTAATGGCCCATGCACTGGTCCTAATCTCTGTTCAGGCAACTGACAAACCTATCAGGCAGCTTGCATGCTGCAGCCCTGTGACCAAAAAGAAACTGGTTGAGGAGGCAATTGAAAAATATCGAGTATTTGCTATTTATTTTCAAATATGTTTGTGCTCAAATATAAGTGCATACACTTGTTTACGAAAAATCAACGTGTACAGCTTGCAAGCTTCAACCTTTAAATACCAGGCTAGATATTTTTAAATAAACCATGGGAACCAAAAGTTTTTTTTAATATTTGAAATCATCATAAATGCCTTGCTTAGCTCTTTCCGCTTCTTTTGAATACCTATGTGATGGGCCTGCGGCCAATATAAATGATTTAATTCTTTCAGTGCGGGGACCGTCTTTAGACGTTCATACGTCAGAATTTGACGTCTAAAGACGTCAGATTCTGACGTATAAAGAGTGTCCCCACGATGAAAGGGTTAAATGCGTGTATACGGTATGAAGGATGGGCATCCTGTCGCACCAAAATGTGATAGAACTTGTGAAAAGTGTGATAGTCAAGTAGGCAACATGAGTGAAGGTAAGCCATCGCGTTAAGCTTTATGCTGATCACTTTTTCTGCAGTTCGACAGTAATTTTCAACCTGCCCACTCCTGGGTAGGCCTACATGCAGCATTGTGTATAGTGAGGTGGCTTAGCGTCAAATTTCACGGATATATTTACATGCCGAACAAAAGTGTCAAATTTGGCATGCTGTTAGATAAATTAATATACTTGAAAAAAAATCCTTGCTCCAGAGAATTTGTCCATTATTTAACCATAAAAACGTCAAAAATCCAAAATGGCCGCCATTCACTCAAAAATTATTGATTATGTGATAATTAAAAATGGTAGTGGTTTTTTTCTCACATGTTTATAGTAGGTAGCATAATCTATTATGATTACTAAAACTATTTTGTATATTTATTCACAGAAAAGGGACACTTAGTCGTAAACACGTAGTTTATTCAAGCAGTAAATCATTGAAAATTTATTGAAAATTAAAACGGGAATTGTAACGTTTCTGAGTAGGTACATAGTAGTAGGTACATAGTGTAGCTACAATACCCTAACACATAAAGTGTCACCCTCAGGTGACCAGAGGGCGATACTCTCTACTCTACTTTATGTTTGTCTGTACCATTTCAAACTCAGATTGTGTTCCCTAGATGCCAGGGTTCTCATTAAATTGTTGCTGGATTATGCTGTTGCCGGTTCCATGGTACAAACCATGGGCTGCTGTTGATGAGGGGTTGTGATCCAAATATAGTCTAATGAAGTGATGTATGGATATATATATATATATATATATATATATATATATATATATATGTGTGTTTTAGAACATAAAGGAACAATTCCAAAATAAAAATCTGCGAATAAATGGGCCAATGAAAAAGAAAGACGAAAACCATTTTCTACAAATATTTATTTAACAGTATGCCTACAATGCATTTGTATAAACACAACAAAGTAAACAAGCTTGTGGCAGAAAAGCATGTATAATGCGTGATAAAATATGCACCACTTGAAAATAAAGAGATCAAAGAACATCCAACAAAATTCAATGTGGCTCACAATGACAATACCAACACCAATTTCAAGAGGTTGAGCATAACAGTATGTGAAAATATCTTTACTTGAATTGTAAATAAACATGTTTAGAATGTCTACAGAAACGGTTATCACTTTACTGTATTCCACAGCAAACACGGGACATTGACCCAATGCTGTTTAATTTTCGGCTATAGTCACAAAAGCACATTTAAAATTTTTGTTACCATGCAAAATAATGTATACATCCACTACCAAAATGAAAAGAGCATGGGAATATATTTTGTATTTCATTGTAAAGTTTGTCAAGGTCTTTATGTTGTAAAAAACATGTTGCTGTTTGCTTGACACGTAACAAGCATCACTTCATTAACTCAAATGCAAGAGTGGAAATTATAAGTTCCATAATACCATTGCTATCTCATTTCCTAACAGAAACTATTCTTAAAAGTTATGATATGGTACAAACATAAACCCTATCAAAAGTACAAGATTGGTCGCGTCAGGTTAGATAGTGAGTTTCACATGAGATACATAAATTTTAATTTTTTTATCTTATTACATCTCACTCAGCAAAGTGCCAATTGACGTTTGAAAGATATTTTTGTCCATTGAATATAATATTTTATTATTTATCACTTGATTAGTCAAACAGAATTATTATATCTGTTTTATGTGTACAGAGGCCAAGCTGTTACTAGCTGTAATAGTAGCTAAAACACTCGCTAATTAAGGCATAGACCAAAGGCTTTTTTCAATTTGAAAAGGGTTAAATCTAATGCTTCAAGCCCAAGAGCTAGTTGTCGGTTATTTTCTGGTGGGAATATTTTCGAAGTATAAGCTTCCAACAACACAAATAATCATTATATATTGCTTCATCAAACTAAAATGGCTAACTACTACATGCATTGCACATACATTTAATGCATACTTTATAAGAATAATCATATCTTACATTAGAAAATACAGGGGAATAACTATCTGTACATATTATACGCAAATAATGCATGGTCTTATCATATCCCAACCAAACGAGAAATGGCATTGGAATGAAACAGCTGGAACCAGGAATGACGGTGGGGATGATAAATAATCACATTAAGGTTTATAATGACCCTTAAACATTTGTTGGTTTATACTTTAATCAAAATGAGGGCTTTCATCTGATATAATAAACTTTGGTGTTTTAGAAAAGCATGTTATTTTCATTCAGCATAAGCTGGAAAATGTGCTGAATTAAAATTAGGCTTAAAAATAAATTTTCCATAAAAAAAATATTTTACTCTTGTATTTACCACCAAATAAAATGCTTACCAGCTTACTGGCATATGATTATAATTTTTAAAGAAAAGATACAAGAGCGTAAGATTCATTGATCATAATTTTAAGAAGAAAAAATGCTCGTTCCTCAAGACCAGTGTCCGTTGAACTTAAGATCAGATTATAGTGGACAAATGAATTCTGGTAGAGATTATCAAAAATTAAATAGATAAATACAGTCACCTGCATCAAATAGAATAAGTAAAGTATCCACAAGCAGTTCTTCTACTCCATACAGAACGATAACATCATGAACGTCATCTTTTTTAAACATAATACTATTAGATATTGTCATTTGACATTACAGTTCAGTCCACACATATATGTAAATTCTGTAACAAGTATAAAAAAGATTTGTACATGATTATAAAAGATAAACATCCCTACATTAAAACAAATTTCTTGACCAGTGATTTTAACATCACTGCTAACAATAGAACAGGAGTTCAAACGCTCCTGATCAAGTACACAGATAAACACTTTTAACCCTGAAACCGTTAAATTAAATAATTTAAATTTTCACCCACTTGAAGTTGTGTCTCGCTACCGCGACCCACAACTTCAAGTCGGTGAAAATTGTGCACATTTGTTTAATTTGAGACCAACCATTTGTAATTCTTACTATTTAAACACTAATTTCGTTTCTAATGACTGATTTAATCAGCTAATAAAACAAATTAAAAGTCGTGCTCAGCGGTTGAAGGGTTAACCCTTATCCTGCTGATCACGACTATTGTTGTTTTTAATCTGTTTCATCAGTCGACCAAATCACTGTTATTGGGAATGCAATGTGCGTGTAAACATCAAGATTTGCAAATATGTGTGCTCAGATTAAACAAATATGAGTAATTTTCAGCCACTTGAAGTTGTGGCTCACGGTAGCGAGACACAACTTCAAGTGGGTGAAAATTTAAATAAAATAACTTAGCAGGATGAGGGTTAACACATTACATACACATGTGTCATCTCCAAGGCTCATTATTTACAGTTAGCCCGAAATGATACGAACATAAGAGTTGTTTAAATCCCAGACATCTTCCATTATTTTTCACAGCAAGTAAATAAAATAAAAATAATCTTGCATTGGAAAATTAGACTTTTTATAAATTACAATGGTATGGTACATTATTTGAGATCTGCACCTGTACATTTAATAAATTTTCCTCTGATATATTTTAATCGATATCTTTTACAAGCATCTTCAAAAATTAATTCTGCATGGCAAATTAATTCAAAGGAATTGAAAAATTTAAACTTTGTATTTTTTCAGTCAAAAGAGTACACAGCTTACTTTTTAATGTATTCCACGTTTTTTTTGCAAATTGGTAAATAATATTTTCTAGCCTACACAATATATGTATTCACATAAAAATGTTGTACTTATTGCTGTAGAATATGTGTGCTTTGTATATTATGGGAGCCAAGGACTTAGACAAAATCAGAGACCCCTCCAGCCTTTTGGACGGCCTATTTTCAGCCTTAACGTAGGAAAATATCGCCAGATTCCACCAAATTGCATTGTGGGAGGATCCCAGACCCCGTCCTGGCCCAACAATAAATAAATTTGGACTCTCTTTTATCATTTCCTGGTTAAGTCCTTGATGGGAGCAGGGTTCAATGTGTTATGAAAATTGTATATAGCGATTTGCAACCAAGCTCTACATCGATTGGACATTTGCTATCTTAAAAGATTAAATATTTTGCTAGTCAATTTCAAGTTTGATTAGCAATTGGACAGAATTGTGTAGTTTTTCGCTACGCTATACTTAACAAATTAAACCCTAGGACGAGCTTCCTTCCCTCACTCAAAAGGGGTACTTACATAAAAAAAGCATATATCTGGTGATAAACACCAACACTAAACAAATGAAGCAGATAATAATCTATTACTTTTACAAGTATTAACCAGTTTTGCTATTTAGAGAGTGCCCTCATCACCTTACAAATATAATGAGCTAATCGTCGATTTAAAGTGTCAATTAGCACTTTTTAATCGCATATGGACAATATTTGTAAATCACTGAAAGTTATTGCTGGAGCTTGCATACGAAGTAATACATCACACAAAAACATATAATGAAAATACATTACTTGTACTTTCTCAACGGTGGATGAAAAAATACATTAAACCCTGAAGCAGCAAGTTTTACTTGGCCACATGCTTAGAGTGTGGATTGAGAAAAAGCAACTAATTTTGTGCTGTCGATGAGAATTGATTCCAGGTACTGTGCACAGATTTACCATTCTTAATCAAGGTAAGAGCTGACTAACTAAACAGATCTTATCTGACAAATCTCTTACATATAAATAATAAATCTTTTACAAAAAGTAACAATTATCATTTTGTAAAAAACCCCATAAAACTAGTTGGGAAGATGATTAGGGTGGTCTTATTTTATGATAACATGATGAAAAAGATAGTAATATATCAGATTTTAATAGTCACCTCTCCATCCATTTTGTTTCAGTTTTACATCAGTTTATATACATGTACTTGCACAAAAAATAAGCGCAACCACCTGTATGACATCAGCATATTGCTACACCTAAATAAAAAAGTATTTCATAGTGTGACATGTTGTTTCATCCTCTAAATCATCAATCAACCCTTATCCTGCTAAATTAAATAATCTAAATTTTCAGCAAATTGAAGTTGTGTCTCGCTACCGCGATCCACAACTTCAAGTGGCTGAAAATTACTGATATTAGTTTAATTTGACACCAAAATGTTGAATTTTTTATGGTCAAACATTCATTTCATCCCCAATAACAGTGATTTAATCGGCTAAAAAAAACAGATAAAAAACGACTGTAGTCGTGATCAGCAGGCAAAGGGTTTAGCAAAAAACAGCAGCACCTCACCAAATGGTAAAATCTCCATGGTGAGATGTTAAGACGATACTATCTTCGAATTAATATAAGTGTTGTATTTTACTTAGTTATTTAGTGCGGATAGATTAAAGTGGGAAACTCTTAATCTTACAAAATATAGGGCAGAGTAAAATGCATCCCAGCAAACACAAGTCAATGCTGGGTCAATGCTGGGCCAGCGTCGCAGATGGTGGACCAACATTGATTCAGCCAGGCTAGATCATCTTACTCTGAATGTTAGGCGAAAGCAATGTGTAGACATGTCAAGTTTGTGTATCAGATGAAATGAAGAATACATGAGGAAAAAACAAAATAACAAGAAAAATACAATGTTATAACAAACTATCACAGAGGTGATGATTACTGTAAGCTATGAAAACAGTCTGGCAATAAGAGTTTTGTATTGTGCAATACATGATTCCACACTAATATCATTTCATGCTCCATAACCATAATGTATAATGTACATGGTGAACTAGCAAAATGTGTGTAGAACCCATCCTTCTTCACAATGTTTTATAGGTTTGAAAACACATTTATTTTGAGCCCCTTCACTGTTAAACTGAATTCACTACAATACATATTTGGTTGAATCAACAGAAACCTCATGACATCATTGATGAAAAGAATGACCATTTCTTGCAACTGATTGATATATGTCTACTGAGTAAAATCACTATTGTTGATGAAGGAAGGATCAAGAAATATTTTTCTTTCGACTTTGTCTGATTGTTGTAGTCTGTTGGACGTACAGGTCCCATATTTTCAAAATCACAAAACTGATGATACAAAAATAACTGAAATGTGTCTCACTGTTGCTTCATTTATCACCAATGTGGATTAGTCCTAATTATTAGCATAATAACTATATATAAACTTGTACTAAAATGATTATTATTTCTATTAGACAATTTGAAGTTCTGAGAGTACCTAACATATCTTATTTATGAAATTATTCTTATTAAAAATTAACCCGTGTGCAGCTAAATTATTTTATTCTAAATTTCCTTAATTTGATGCTGGAATTCGCAGCTCCAAATGATGAAAAATATTTAATTTTATGAAAAAAAAAACATCTCCCATATTGAATAAATTTGATATTAAATATCTTATAAATCAGGGGGTAATTTGATTTGGTATAAAACGTTGAAACCGTATATATACTCATTTGAAGTTACAAGAATAAATTTTAGATCTCAACAAACAAATAGTACTCTCAAAATACAATTCAGGGTGAAGGACTGAATTTAAACCAAAACACTTGAGCAAATCAATTGAAAAATGATGTCAACCAAGCATTTTGTCTGGGGAAAAATAGTAGTAGAATAAGTATTTGATGCGCATGTAATAATAATGCAGGTCAGCTCGCCAAGCACGACATGAAGGTGATGATGTGTCGACTTTGCAGTACAAATAGAAGAGAATCGCACTTACAGCAATGATGCAAATGAAAAACAGAATCCAGAGCAAAACCTTGGACACCCATTCCTCTGAAAAGTCAACATATATAAATGTGAAGTAACATTATGTACAATAACAATGTTAAAACATTCAGAATCTTTCTGGTATTGTAAAGATAAACATACTATCTTTCAGTTTAACACTACAACCTTTTTAAAGGTTTAAAGTTCACATAGTTTAAGAGTCTGACATACTTGACATACTCTTACTGTTTCAGAGTTCAAAAGTGATAGGATACGGGTAAACACATGCAAAATAGATGCATGACACTTGAATACAGCTACCATCAAATTAAAGCCATAGTATCCTTTCATGGGTGAAAAGAAACATTTAGCTAAAGGTATCACTGTACATAAATTCCATGGATGGCGTCATAATTTTGGCTCAAATGGGAAATGTTGACCCATCCCCATATTGGTCTATTGTTGAGACAGTGTCGTAGACAGTGGTCCACAATTAAACAGACATTGGATCAGTATATAGTGTTTAAAAAAAAAGGGATATGATCTGAAAAGTTAAGTCATAGGCTAATGAATGTAGGGGGGGGGGGGGGTGAGCTTAACTTTTAAGAACATGACTCTTGTTGATGTGAAGACGCGATGCAGCAGACAAACAGTTAACACTAAGTCTTGTCCTTCTGAAATACATTTTTGTTTCTATTTTTCATTTATTTGAAGCTGTAATTGCTAACACAATTTCCAGCTTCAAATGATGGAAAATATATTTATATATACAAAGTAGACATTTCCCCAATGGATTATTTGGTTTAGCTGATTGTTTAGCACAGCCTTTTTTTATCAATTTCAATGACATTTTATTTGGTTTGAAATTTGGTTAAAAAATTATATCAGCCTATACTGTTCTGCAAAACCGAAAGGCAGTATCTGCGTACTTGTAAAGTACGCAGATACTGCCTTTTGGATTTGCACAGCAGTATATATACCCAGCAACACAACAGTTAAACCTGGTCTCAGCACACAAACGATTGACAGTGCACATGGTATCAATAACTCACCTTGTTCCTGTATCTCTAAGCTGGGTCCCAAATCAGTCGAGTCATCATCAGCCTGTGTGACCACTCTCTCTGTGTTATCTGCTTCTGAAAACCAACATACAGCATCTTTTTGAAAAAAGAAATTGAATGGATTAAAATTTTCTGCACTTTGACATTTTCGAGTAGGGCTGGGTGTGTTATTCCAGTCTTCTCGAAAACATGTCAGAGGAAACAGATGTGGCAGTGCAATTGTCAAAAGCTTTAATGTTATGAGTCTGACAGTTTGTCCGATATCGCCAAAGCATGACCTGCTGCCCACCTTGGATGGCACTTGTAAAAACTCAGACCTGGGACAGTCCTAAGAAGTGAACTATGATTTCTGACTTCCACTACAATTGATGACATAATATACCACGCCATGCACCATTTATGAATCTGAAAGGCTCAGGAATTTGTACTTCCTGACCTAAGGTAGGGCATTTTTAAACGCTAACTGCTTATGTTATAAACAAAAACTAATTGACTTATAAGCAGGATTGTGTGTGGTATATTTTTTTGGACAAAGCAGAATTGATAGCATATGTAAGTTAATCAAGCAAAATATGTTTGGAAATATCCCTGGTCGAAATTGGTTGAATTTGTGAAATTCTGTTTTACTTGTTATGTTTATTTCAAACCCAGTTTGTGATGCTGCAAATCTATACAAGCTTCTATGATATTCCATAGATACATTTTGTCTATCAATGGGGTGTTGATTACAAGACCAAGTAACCCCACTTTCTGCTAATTATTATAAATGTACATGTATTAACAAGTTCTACATTTAAATACCTTGCACATTTCTACATGTATCACAAATGACTAATAGTAAGAAAGCTAAACTTGATTTACTCTTTATATAAAATTAGCAAATTTCGCATGTTCTATATAAGTAGTTATATGAACCTAAAATACGATATGCAGTACCTTCAGGATTATTCCTTAAAGCGCTAAACTAAATAAGTTAAATTTTCACCCGCTTGAAGTTGTCTCGCTACCCACAACTTCAAGTGGCTGAAAATTACTCATATTTGTTTAATTTGAGACCAAACATTTGCAAATCCTGATCTTCAAACACCAATTTTATTGCAAATAACAGTGACTAAATCGGCTAACAAAACAGATTAAAAGACCTGCAGAAGGCTGCTGGCTTCCACATTCATTAACTGGTCTTCTGCGTCTCAAGCCTTCGTTCTGTTGGAATGTAGACGTATCTCCAGAAGAGGCCTCGTCACTGCTGTCAATTCTCTGCATTGATTCTACAAAAACAGACACAAGACATTTATTCAAAGTTGATCTAATGGTGGATCACCATCTGTGATACTGGCTCAACATTAAACACCTTGTTGTTAAATACATGTGACTGAGAGGGATAAAACTTACATGTAGGCTTTCTATCCTCGGGAATATTTGCAAATTATATGGAAGTGTGTTTAACATCTTATTAGATATGCACCATTAAGCTATACACTAGTTCCATATATTGAAATTTATCTACATACTAAGGCGTTATTGATCATTCTGTCATTAATAGCACATAATTAGAAAAAATTGGACAAGATATAGAATTATCCTCCAAATTTAACCTACTATTCTTGAACCATGACAATGTCCTTGATTGTCCATGCCCGCACTTTAAATTTATTGTCTGCTCTATAAATCCTTCTCATTGAATGATAAAATTGCTAGCTAGCAATTCAGATCTTATTCTGGGTTAGAGGTCATAAGTGTTGTCTTAAGTTACACATATGCATACAAATGTCATGTAAAGTGGTTTATACACAAGATAATAAAATATTCTAATATCATCTAACCAGAATACTGTTGTTTTCCCACAGCACCATATATACCAGTGAAAAAATCTAAACTCTGTCTTGTAAGAGGATGTTCATCTCCCAGAATTTGCTGTCTCAACTTGGTAGCCTGTAAAAAAAGACTTCTGTTTTTGCATACATGGTTTTAAATTTTCAGAGCTACTCAACAGACTCCGATGTATTTATGCATTTAACAAACATTTACATGATGCATGTAACATTATGTATTTAGATCATGCACTGGAGACAATTTGCAGCAAAGTCCATTGTGCAATTACCATATCTTATTTAGCAATGTAAAAATTTATTTAAGACACAGAAGTCTAAATTATTATCTATAATAACTTAAAGACGGGTGAGGACTAACTGTATTTTCTACGTGGTCGCAGGACATGATACGCAATTGGTTAGAGATAGAATTCTAAGAAGATGGGCTATGACTATGTCCAACTTCCAATAGACTCTGCTTTTATTGGACTTAATATTTTCAATTAATAAACATAGATATTGTTTCCATTGATAATGACAAAGTTTACATATCTGAAGTCAAAGAAAGACATCAATATGATACTGTTGTTTTTCTTTAAAACAAAAAATACACAAGACAATATAGCTTACCTTTCCTTGATACTCCAAAGAAAGACGAGGTCTACCAAACAAAAAACACAATAATGAGAAACAAATATGTTTTTTTAAATATTTTTGTATTCAGCCATCAAACTAAAAAGTAGCAAACATATGTGTCTAACACCTTATCACATGGTGCCACACTGTGTGAGGATGTCACTGTCAGTAACTATGATGATGTGCCATGCATAGCACAATCATAATCTAGAATATTCTGTGCCTCTTTTAGTGCCATCTAATTAAATGCCACATGGTAAATCGCTATAAATAATAGAATGTGTACCATTCCTTTTACTGTCAATGTTTAATACCTTGGATCTTCTGCTGGTATGATGTAGTCCATTTAGAAAATATGATCACCAGATGGCAGTTGTGTATCACTTCCATGATACATAACTTCAAATGGATGAAAATTAGTTTTATTTATCCCAACAACATATTTATACATGCTCTCACTGATTCAAAAAATGATAAGCGTCAGTATTGAAGTGCTAATAATCAGTTTGTTAAACTGTATACATGTACCACATTTTGCAGGATAGAGTATGTAATTTAAAAACAAAAAGTTTCTGATGGCTGCTTTATCAGGGTGAAATCGGTAAAGGAAAAGCAATAAGAAATATTATATTAAGCCACAAAATTTAAAAACTATGTTCAATCTAGAATAAAACGCAATAAACTAATTGAACTTGACTTATGGGAATTGCTTATCTTTCGCACATGAGTGGTGGAACAATATTTAAAAAAAAATGCATGTGCCACAAATAATCCTAAATTTGTCAAAAGAGATTCCCATGTACACAGTTATAAAATTCTCAGACTTATAAATGTGATATATATGAAAGATATTTCATGTGTTATTCAGTTCATAATGATTAAAAAGCTTACTGATTTTTATCTAAGCACATCTTAGCCAGGTTCTCATATTCATCTGCACGCAGAAGGTCCGTTGTCATAGCAGGAAGTGATGTGTCTTCATCATCATCCTTTTGTTCATCATATTTGGCTGATGGCATTGATACATGATAAAGCTTTTATTAGATAAAAATATGCTCACTAAATGGGAAAAAAGTATAATTTAATTAGGTACGGTAACGGTACTAAATATCGTACACATTGAATAACAAGAATTATTACAAAACAAATATTTAAATCACTGATGCCCATGAAATGATAGCGATATAAAATATGGTATTATGATAATGCCATCTGAAAAAAATCACGCAGAATGAACAATTTCCAAAGACAAAAAACACATGTTTTTTCAGAAGTGCTTAAAGCACCCTTCCTGAATTTTTAGAGAACTGATTTATATATGTAAACTGTTAAAAGCTGTGGTAATGTATATGCATGCTAATGCAATACATAATTATTTTTTAATATCCATGAAATAGGTCTAAAATTAAAATTTCTGAACTTTCAAAAATATTTGACAGACTGTCAGGACTTTTAAAAGATTTCAGAGATGTATGAACTCTCACAGAAAAAAACAGCAACAGATTAAAAATTAATTGCTTACCTAGTTTTTTTTGCATTTCAGAAGTGTCAATAATAGCCGTCTCATAGTACATCTTCTCAGCTTGCACAAATTGAACTGCTTTCTCATCTGATACATTAGTTAAAGGAATTTACAATCCATGTAAACATCAAATTTATAAAAGTTACACAAACACGGTTTAAAAAATCGATTTTAATGCAACCAACACAATTAAAAATGCAAAAGGATACATTCTTCTCTCTTAAAATAGATATCAGCCACCTGAAAATAATTTATAACAATCATTACTTTCCATCAGAAGGTATTGAATTAACAAACAAACTGGTTTTCTGGCAAAATGGTAGCCTACTTAACAATTCGAAAAAACTTATTAGTTGTTGTCAAAATATCACGGCTTGAGTTTCATTTTTGAATTTTAAATTTGGGAAAATTATAAACAGTCAGTAAAATATGAAGTGGTTATTAATAGTTTAACAATTATCTTAGCAAAGATTAGCATTTTTACCAGAAGCAAGAACAAGATCACAACTATGGTGCACATACATTGTAAAGTAGGCCTAAAGACCCCACACATCACCACCATCTAATATATATTTCAGAAAGAATAGCCGGGTAAAGGAAGGATTAACTGAAGTGTCAGTTGGCCAGGCAGCATTACCCTTGTCCTGCTATATACTAGTAAAGTTACAGGTTAATTCAAAACCAAATTAAATTCCACTAAAACATGAAAACATAATTTATTATTTATTCTATTAAAGACCCTGGGCAATAATAAATTATCTTCTGAGGCTACAAAAGGGATGGGTACTTATTATTAGAGCAGTCTTGGGGGAAAATAATGTGAAATATTGGCTTTCCCAGGTGTATATCCCCAGACAGGTTGATTGTCTACAATGTTCTGAAAATAGCCATGTACACACGCATCATAGTCGTCAGTCCAAGGAGATATTATAGCCTCCTTGGTCAGTCTAAAGAGACACAACACATGTCGGAAGCAAACACTAGCACATGTGCATCCAGCTGTGCACACATCTAAAATGTGTACCAAGGCTGGACATAATTCTAGTAAAATTTCGAGGCCATACATTCACTATGAGAATGAAGCTGCATAGTCCAGCAAGGTCATAGCCATAACATAAGCATTAGGGCCGGATTGAACAAATTTGTCGATGCTGTTTCGTCTGGTTTGAGTACATGGACCCAGCTAAACAGCTAAGTCTTAAGATAATGATACAGCTTTGCAGCGACTAGTGGCAGCCACAATAGTGGACCCTTAGCACACTCAGTAAAGTAAAGACTAACCTTTCTGAGACATTGAGGTAGAAATGTAAAACCATTGGTTTCCTCTAAACCCTTCAAACACTGTAGGTAACATTGCAGAGCCAATGTCAGTTCTCCTTCACTGTGGAAGAGCTGGGCCTGCTCAAATAGGTGTTGTCTGGATGAAGCATCTAGTGAATCTCCTCCAAGCTTAAATTCTACACGATCTAAACAAACAAATATTGTGTTAAATTCTATATGCAGTTAACCCTTTACCCTCTAAGTTATCTAATTTAACTTTTCACCCACTTTGTTGTGTTTCGCTACCACGAACCACAACTTTTTAAGTGGGTGAATATTACTCCTATTTTGTTAATTTGGGACAACATATTTGAAAATTCTGGATGTTCAAACTTTCATTTCATTCCCAATACTGTGATTAAATCTGCTAATTAGTTTAAAAAAAAATCGGTGACAATTGATTAATGATGTTTGTAATAGAGAATCACAATTAGATGAGTAAACGACCAATTGTCGATTATAATCGATAATCGGTACATCACTACTGTTAATAAAACAGTTCAAAAACAATAACAGTTGTGATTATCAGCGGCAGGGTCAACATACAATAATTTCTTGTCTACATTGGTAGAAAGACCCAAGTGTAATATATCAAAGGAAAAGTCAAAGAGCTGTGGCATGTGTGCTAACAACGTATAGCAGTATATATACGGTTTCAAGCAAATGCCAGACTAAATAAAAAACGCTAAAAAGTGTTTACACATCTGCGGTAGATGCTCAGTTATTCAAATAATTCAAATTTTAGGACATCTATTTTTCATAAATAACATTATTTTTCATTCATTTGGAGCTGGAAATTGCGTCAGAGAACTATCTCTTATATCTTCTTATAATTCAACTTAAAGGGACTGGCCCAGGCTAAAATCACCAAAAAATCAGTGATTTTATTTTAGCCTTTTAATATGACCATATGATGTAAACATGTCCATAGACTAGAACTGCAAATTTTTAAAATTTGTGTGCTGCGCATTCACCAGTTAGGCTAGATATAGAGACGAAATTCCCGTATTTCCTATTTTTGACATGGTTGTCAATAATTAGAAATCAGGAATTTCGTCTCTATATCTAGCCTGACTGGTGAATGCGCAGCAGAAAAATAAAAAAATTTTGCAGTTCCAGTCTATGGACACGTTTACATCTTATGGTCATATTAACCCTTACACTGCTGCCTGAAATTTGCAGCATTTGTGGTTTCCCACTAAGTAATATCTGGCATGTTTTTTCTTCAAAAAAACATCAGATGAACAACTGATATTAAATGCCATTATATTACAGTCAGTTGCTATATTTGAAGAGCAAATAGAAAGGCATCGAAAAACGAAAGTGAAAAAATAAAAAAATTTTTTTTTTTTTTTTTTTTAACGAATTTCTCCAGGCTGCGCTTGGTTAATTTTGTGCAACTATAGTCGCCCATAGCAGTGTAAGGGTTAATAAGCTAAAATAAAATCACCGATTTTTTGGTGATTTTAGCCTGGGCCAGTCCCTTTAAGATAATTACAGAGGCTGCATGATGATATAACTGTGCCAGTATACATTTTCGCTACCTTAACCCTTACACTGCTATGGGTGACTATAGCCGCCCAAAATAAACCGCAGCTTGCTGTGGGCGACTATAGTGGGCGACCGAATATAGTCGCCGAATACATTCTTGAATTTTTTATACAGAGAGACCTCGATGTTCCGTCATCATCTGATCCCAAGAAATATGACGGAACTTCGAATATGGCAGAGTTTCGGAGCAGCTCCCCCACCCCCCTCTAAGCTGTGTTGAACCGAGGATATTCTATATCCGATTCATACTGTAATGTTATTATATTAGTACGTGTATTGGTTGTGCGAACAAAATAACAACATAATAATGGTACAAATATAATTTTATTATTTCAAATATATAATTGCATGATTTTATTATTTCAAATATATAATTACATGATTTTTTTTAAATTAATTTTTCAATTAAACCACAACATAAGTGCTTCTTCATGCTTGCCATATTTTGCTGCTCTACCAGAGTGCTCATGAGACATCCACTTTTCTTTGCTGCGTAAAATATCACCCACTGTTGTGCGACCCACTGTCACGTCCCACTCTTTGGCAAAATGAGCAGCAGTATCAGAGCACGTAGCTTTAGGATGAGCGTCTTTGTAAACACACATTTCTCGTTTTTTATCTCCATTGAGGTCAGTGCGTCGTCGTTTGCATGGATTCGAAGCCATGGTAAACTGAATGACTACCATAAGCCCATTGTGTCTTTTATACACTTAATCTGTTTATCACAGTAAAATCTAACACATTTCACTGTGTATAGCACCGAGCATGTCATCACTCGGGCGGGTGGCTTACTGCTCCGACTTTCATGTTGCCGGAGGTGCGACTATTGTCTTTCTGTTATTGTAGGGCTTTGCATACTGTTCTTTTCACAATGGTAAACCATTCCACGCTCAAATAGGTGTTGACACTTCCTGCTAACCGAAACACAAGGTATTCATGGCTTAGAGTATAGGCCTAATCTATGAAATTGATGTCCTCAACGTACTAAGATGACCGCATGAATAATTACGATCTGTTCACAAAAAATGTTAGATACCTATAGATTTAGTTAACAAAAGCAAACATTTCGATACTGATATCTACACCAGACATATTGAAGGTCAAATTAATTAATCTTTATCGGCTTAACTAGCAGCTATATACACACGAAACTAAACATTGTGCCAATCAGGCCTATGACTGTGCCAGACGTTGGCTTTGACCCAGGAAACATTCACCCAATGTTGGTACAATGTGAACCCATCGTCTCAGACACTGGCCCAACATTGTACCAGCATTGGGTGAACGTCTTGTGTTTGCTGGGCTGTATCATATTACTGCCGTCAAGAAGTGTTATGTAGAACGAGCGGTTCCTCCTTTGTTAGGGGTACGGTGTCAAAGGCAGTGGCCCAGCATTAAACCAATGCTCACATCGTGAACATTTGTTTGCCGGGTTTTATTTGCTCATTAGCCCCCCACTAATCCCTTACACGTCAGGTGCATTTAGCCATCGTTGGGGAAATGGCACAATCACTACACAAACAAGTGGCGTTCACACAATTAGCGTGACTGACCGTGACAGAACAATGAGACGCTTACGTCATGCATTGATTTAATCTTTTTGTCACCGAAATTTGATGACTGAGGCGGACAACGTGACGGAACAACGGGACACTTATTCATTGATTTAACCCTTTCGTTCCCGAAATTTGATGACGGAGGCGGACATCGGAATGACGGAACATAGAAGCAAAAATACATTGGGCAGATCCGTTCCCATCAATACCAAGACGGATGTAGAAGAAGACGGAACATCGGAGGACGGATCTCCGAGGCCTGTCTGTATTATTTAAAAAAAAAAAAAAAAAAAATTTTCACTTTTGTTTTTTGGTGTCTTTCTATTTTAACTTTATAGCTAACTGACTGATTTTGTATTATAATGACTTTTAATATCAGTTGTTCATCAGATAATGTGCCAGATATTACTTAGTGTAGACCACACATGCTGCAAATTTTATGCGGCAGTGTGAGGGTTAATATGCTGGTACCCTAATCGAAAATGCTTAAGCTGCAAAATGTATTTTCAATTTATGTTCAATGGAAATGGCCAACAGAGATATACAGCTGACATAATACATACATGTATAAAGTTTATTATTTATGTTATAATCCCAATTTGCACAAGCCACAAATTTTTATAATTGTTTTTGAAATTGGTAATGATGAATGTTCCAGCTAATAGATTAACTAATATTGCAAATCTCCGAAGGATAAAAACTACCTGTGAGAGAAGAATCATCATTTTCTTCATCAGATTCTTTACCGGCATCTTCTGTTATATTTGGGGATTTATTATCAGATTGATCAGAATCCACCTCCTCCTCTTGAAGTACTTCATCTACCGTCTGATCATCAGAATGCTCAACTTGTGCCACCTCAGTCTCATCCATCATTGGTGCCTCCATTAAAAGGCAATCAGTCTATAAAACAAATCACCATTCAATCTCAAAAAAATGTTTTCAGAATTAGCCATTTTTTTATACTTCAGCAGTGCTGTTGGTGGATAGATACAAACTGTTTAAAACTTACTATGGGATGAGGATGACTGCTTCATCAATGTTCCGACAATATCAAAGATACAAAAAAAACTATTATTATTGGCCATTGTTTTTAAATTAATTTTGCTAAATTGTAGCGAATTTACTGTGAATATTCCAAACAATATACTTGACATGTAATGTTATGCACAGGGCTCAAAACAAGCAAACTGATTGGTCTGTAGAGGGACGTCACAATTAACAATTTACTACTCTCAAGTGCCGAATGAATGTACCGGTATGTTTACTTTTTTAGCGTGGATATCCTCCTGGTATGGGCTTATTACAAACGGTACGTTTATTGATTTTTTCACAAGCCTATTGATGTGACCCAGCTGCAGCCGGGCTATTCTCTTTCTCTTGTTTTTGCCGTCCGTCTTTGCCTGATTGGATGTTGCAGTATTCTCGAGAGATTATTAACATTATCGCCATCGCAAGCGATTGGTTAAGATGTCGTTCTTAACCAATCACAAGCTTGCAAAGTTGTCACAAATCTTACTGTAATACTGCTAAAGAGTAATAACACCAACTAATAGTCTTTTATTATAATACTTTTATTCCAGTAGGTACTTTTATAGAATTTGGAAGATTTTTCCGATAGGTATTTTTATTTAAAAAAAATTGAAATATATTTCAATTTTGTAGTTAAATATATAGATACTATCTTCACTGCCCTATGAGAAAAGTTCTGTAGGCCATCATTAAGACTGTTTGACAAAAATTAAATGCAATGGGTGGAATTTTGATGAAATAAAGAAGGTAGAGCAGCATTACTAGTCTGGAGTATAACACCCTGACAAATTTTTGTCTTGCTCCTGTATCCACATTACTGTTGCACTTGCAGGGCATTTATTGGATACCCTCCAGGCCTGTAGCGAGTTGGTACTGGGTACGGGTTGGTTTTTAAGGTACTGGTTGGCTGAAATGTCGGGTGGGAGTTGATATCGGGTACAGGACATATAGACCCCAACTCTTTGTGAAGCAGATGCAGGTCACAGCAAGTAGGGTGGCCGATAGGTCAACGTCACACACTAGATAAGGCCCCAAAATGGCCAATCTGTCATGACTCCACTCACATTCCACATTTGGCCATACTCCCAACTACTTTGCATATTTACTAAAAAACAAAAAATCTAAAATTTGGTGTAAAAAAAATATTTTTCAAGACAAAGTTACACAATTTTGAAATGTGCCATGTTTTGTGTTTTTAGAGGTGCTATGTACAGTATTCATCTATCTATCAGGGTTGGGGTCAATTATAATTGTAACTAATTATAATTGAGCCATTTTTAGTGTAATTGAAGACGTAATTGTAATTGATGGAAATATGTCAATCATAATTATAGAGCAAAGTGCCCTAAGTTCGTGCACCTAAGCAGTTTATTGAATTTATCCAGACATACACATGTTAAAATAGTTTTGTGGCCGGCTGTGTTGATTAAACATATAAATGTGAACCAAAAAAACACGAAATTATGAAAAAGTGCTTAGGACGACCAGAGAGGAATCAATTTTTCACGTTGGGAATCAAGTGCCTAAGTTCGAGTGGGGTGTGCCTAACTTCGATGAAGGTCCTCCATGGGGACCAGAGCCCTTAGAAAGGCGAACAATTGACCACGCCATGCCGTATTTCCAGACTATTCATAGTTTATAGTTAATTTATTCACTTGGAATCACTAATAAGGCAGTAAGATTGAAAACCTTTTAAAATTGTTCCTAAGTTCGAGCACCCCCATCAGCGCTTAATGCTTGGATTCTAAACACTATAGCCTCAAACCATAATGGCCACGAAAAGTTTTTGTTTGAGGAAAAAAATGATTCTACTTGAAATATAAACTTATTTCTGATGTTATAAATGTTATGGAAAAAATTAAAAGACCCAAAAACGCATTTTTATAATATTATGATGTCAATTAGAATAAAAAAATTCTTTACTTTGCTGATTTTTTAATCCCAAGCAAGTGCTATGTTATCGCCCATTTCCCGTTTTTTTCGATACCTATGTTTAATTTCCAGATAAATACCACAGTGGAAGTTTGCTGGCCTACAAAATCAAATAATGATCGAACTTAGGATCTAATCGAACTTAGGGCACCTTGCTCTAATTATAATTGTAATTGTTTTTTTATAAATATGTATAATTGTAACAATAATTGTAATTGAAAAAAAATTATGTAATTGGTCAATTATATTTCAATTACAGCTCAATTACACATTTATTTGTGTCTTTAAAATGTTATCCTTAAATTGATTATTGAACAAATTTTTTCATCCTCCACAGTAATGGTGGCAGATGTATATATACATCGTGTTTTCTAAGAGTGGGACACTGCTAGTACTGTATATATTGACTTAATGTTAAATCATGGTTGAGTCAAACGTCCTGCATTTTTTAGAGAGCTACTTGTAGAACAGATAGTGTCATATTTGTCCAGTCATGAAGGCTACCACTGACGGCCAAAATTTGGGATCGTATTATTGACTGATGTATATGATTCTACATATCATCAGAGGCTTCAAATCCTGACTTTTTTTATACATGGCATCGCATTATAGATACCAGGGTTGGGGTCGATTACAAACATCAATTACAATTACAATTATAATTACAACTTCCCAAAAATAGTCAATTACAATTATAATTATGACTTGCGAAAAAATCAATTATAATTATAATTACAATTATTTGTTTATGAGAAGGTCAATTACAATTACAATTATAATTATTTTAATCAATTACAATTATAATTACAATTATTTCAATATTTTCACCAATTATCTTGTAATTATCAATTTTATATTCAATTACGATTTCAATTATTTAGGCCTATCCCCTCAAAAATGCGACGTCATGTATAATACCATGTATGGCTAATGTATAATACCAAAATTTGAAATCTCTGAGGACGTGATGAACCGTACGTCAACGTCGCACTCTCGGAAAACACAATTTGCTGATTGAGGGCCAACATTATTATTGGTAAAGGAAGTGCACTAGTTCTGTATAACCTTATAGTGCCTCTCTCTTTTCACCTGGTGATTGTACAAAGCATTCGCAACGTTATTAGTTGTTGATGGAAATTAAAATGAAATGAATTGGGCTTTAGGCCACCTTTGTGCACATATAGGCTAAACTGGGCCAGGAGAACCTCCTGAAGATGGTGAGATGATTGAGATGACACTGTACTCCAGACACAGGATTCGAAATTCGAGCCCTGGCGGTCTGAGGCCGAGCACGCTACCTCTCAGTCACGGAGGCTCCCCACAATACTGCACTAAGGCAACATTTGGCCAAAAGTGAATAACTTGTTGTACAACTAAGCACATGTATACTAGTAGACTGAAAGCGTGATTGTGTCCCCACCAACGGAGAATAAAACAGACATATAATGACATACTGATTGTGACACTTGCTAATAAACCCTTGTATTTTTCTTTAACAGTTTAAATTGCTATATAATTAAGTATGGCGCCATGTTATGTAATAGCTTGACATTTTCAAATAATTCATAATTGAATAATTGCACTCCAGTAATCTTCAGTAAACATGGTAAATTATTACAAAGTGCTTAAAATTGATAAGGTATTAAACATAGTCTAAGTTATTAGTATATATACAAACAGTCACAACAGACAATGCATGTCAATGGTAAATCGGGCAAGTGATAAATTGGGAAGCCAAGTACCCAAAGAATTGTCTTGCCCTTCCAGCAGAATGTCCAATCAGTTATTGTCTAGCCTTGAAGGCATATTTTTCTTTGTTGTTTGTTCTTTTTGCTCACTATTACTGGTAGAAATGAAGCAATCATTGCAGAATTAAAAGAGTTATTTGTTTTGAATGACACTTTTATCACCTGTTCTGGGGGGTCCCAGCGATTTCTCGCAATTACGAAAAATGATGCCAGCTCTCGCTTTTAATTTCATGATAGCTGCAACAAATGCTTGGAGAGGTAAGTGGAACAGGCATGCTGTGGCCCCTTCTGATAATTTTTTTACACATGTGACATGGGTAGACATGGATGTTTCATAGCTAGAAGGAGGAGAATCCATCAAAAAATTTCTTCTTCCATGACCCCCTCGTGCATATGTGGTATCTTTGCTACAGTTACTGTATTGCAGGGCACTCATTGTGTAATGTGGTCAAATATTTCTTTTAGCATGTCGGCAGTTACGAAAAAAGGCTTAGCATAATTTTATTGGACAATTTTAAAATTTATCGAATCTACCTACTCTACAGTCTATTTCACCAGAACCTGGGAGTAGCCTTTTTTCAATTTGCTCTAAGGCTGTTTAAAATTTTTGAGGATTTTTTGTGTATTATCGAAGTTAAACCATTTGGCATGTAATAAATTTTCAAAATTACAGCTCTCTTTAACACAATTAACGTGAAACAAGAATTCTATTACATGCCAAATGGTCTATCTTACAAAATACACAACAAATTTTGACCACATTTTCAGCGATGTTAGGGGGAGATGAAAAAATGACCCGAGAAAAAATTTGTTAAAAAATTTTAAACAGCGCCTGAGTAAATTGGAAAAAGGCTAGGCTACTTCCAGGATCTGGTGAAACAGACTGTACTGTAGGTCTTAGCGCTGATCGGTAAGCGGAGCGAGTCACCTGGTCCACGGCCTCTGTAGGTCCAAAGCTTGCTTGTTTTCGTTGTCGATATCATAGATATAGAAAGCTCGGAATCTCACGCTGATGTCTTTGTGTACCGAGCTCCCTCTACACTGTAATGATTACTGGCCGCCATGAGGGAGTTCGGTACACCTCACTGTCCAAAATGTGAGATATCCAACTTGTCTATATAATACATCTAGCAACGGAAACAGGTAACTGTGTGTACAGTCTGTCCGACGGTGGGAGATGGTCCAAAATGAAAGTTAGCTTTTTGGTATCCAGTCAGTCAATTCACAAGCGATTGTCACGAAATTTTGTAAGCATTATAATCTATTCATTTGGCAACAACCCTGAAAATTTCGCGAAATTCCATTCAGTATTTCAAAAGTTAGACCATTTGACATGTAACACAATCCTGCGGATAAACCGGAATGAAGTTATCGGGATTATACATGTTATAGAGGAGCGTCATAAATAGACATTTACTACATGTCAAATGGTCTAACTTTTGAAGACTTATACAATATTTTTGTACGAAATTTTCAGGATCGATGCCAAATGACTAGAAAACCAGGTTTACAAAATTTCATGAAAATCGCTTGAGAATTGACTGACTGGATACCGAAAAGCTAACTTTCATTTTGGACCATCCTCCACCTTTGGAGGCTATCTACCGGTTTATACCCACCTGAGTATAAACTTCTAAGCCCACCTCTGTGGTAATCTAGCACTGAGGTGGGTATAAACTTATAGGCCCACCTCTGTGCCAATAAAACAGTGATGTGGGTATAAATTTATATTAACACTTGAGGTGGGTATAATCCCATATAATTTTTGGGGCTAAATGGGAAATTTAAAACAATTAAAAAATTTTTATGGGGGAATTAAAGGGTGTATAAGTTTAGGCCCACCTACCATATGTAAGTGACTGGAGGTGGGCCTAATCCGGTAGTAGTACTACCACCGGATTAGGCCCACCTTCACTCACTTAGATATGGTAGGTGGGCCTAATCCGGTAGTAGTATATAAAGGAAATATTCTACAATCTTTAAACTGTAATGTTATTGATATGCCTTGGGGGAAAAGACCCCCTGGAGAAAAGGGTTTTCTTTTGGGGCCTGGGAATAAACAGTAAATAGGGGCTTGGATAATTTTTGGGGGTAAATAAGAAATTTAAAACAATTTATAATTTTTTCTCGGGAATTAAATGGTGTATAAATTTAGGCCCACCTACCATATGTAAGTACTACTACCGGATTAGGCCCACCTTCAGTCACTTAGATATGGTAGGTGGGCCTAATCCAGTAGTAGTATATAAAGGAAATATTCTACAATCTTTAAACTGTAATGTTATTGATATGCCTTGGGGGAAAAGACCCCCTGGAGAAAAGGGTTTTCTTTTGGGGCCCGGGAATAAACAGCAAATAGGGGCTTGGATAATTTTTGGGGGTAAATGGGAAATTTAAAACAATTTTAAACATTTTCTATGGGAATAAAAGGGTGTATAAGTTTAGGCCCACCCACCATATCTAAGTGACTGTAGGTGGGCCTATTCCGGTAGTAGTACTACTACCGGATTAGGCCCACCTTCAGTCACTTAGATATGGTGGGTGGGCCTAATCCAGTAGTAGTATATAAAGGAAATATTCTACAATCTTCAAACTGTAATGTTATTGATATGCCTTTGGGGAAAAGACCCCATGGAGAAAGGGGTTTTCTTTTGGGGCCCGGGAATAAACAGCAAATAGGGGCTTGGATTATTTTTGGGGGTAAGTGGGAAATTTCAAACAATTTGAACAAATTTCTAAGGGAATTAAAAGGTGGATAAATTTAGGCCCACCCACCCTATGTAAGTGACTGAAGGTGGGCCTATTCCGGTAGTAGTACTACTACCGGATTTGGCCCATCTTCAGTCACTCAAATATGGTAGGTGGGCCTAATCCGGTAGTAGTATATAAAGGAAATATTCTACGATTTTTAAACTGTAATGTTATTGATATGCCTTGGGGGAAAAGACCCCCTGGGGAAAAGGGTTTTCTATTGGGACCCGGGAATAAACAGCAAATAGGGGCTTGGATAATTTTTGGGGGTAAATGGGAAATTTTAAACAATTTAATTTTTTTTCCTTGGGAACTAAAGGTGTTTAAGTTTAAGCCCATTTCCCATATATTAACTGGAGGTGGGCCTATTCCGGTAGTAGTACTACTACCAGATTAGGCCCATCTTCAGTCACTTAGATATGGTAGGTGGGCCTAATCCGGTAGTAGTATATAAAGGAAATATTCTACTATTTTTAAACTGTAATGTTATTGATATGCCTTGGGGGGAAAAGACCCCTGGGGAAAAGGGTTTTCTTTTGGGGCCCGGGAATAAACAGCAAATAGGAGCTTGGATAAATTTTGGGGGTAAATGGGAAATTTTAAACAATTTAATTTTTTTCCTTGGGAATTAAAGGTGTATAAGTTTAAGCCCATTTCCCATATATTAACTGGAGGTGGGCCTATTCCGGTAGTAGTACTACTACCGGATTAGGCCCATCTTCAGTCACTCAAATATGGTAGGTGGGCCTAATCCGGTAGTAGTATATAAAGGAAATATTCTACGATTTTTAAACTGTAATGTTATTGATATGCCTTGGGGGAAAAGACCCCCTGGGGAAAAGGGTTTTCTTTTGGGGCCCGGGAATAAACAGCAAATAGGGGCTTGGATAATTTTAGGGGGTAAATGGGAAATTTTAAACAATTTGATGTTTTTGTTAGGATTTAATGGGTTTATAAGTTTAGGCCCACTTCCCATATCTAAGTGACTGAAGGTGGGTCTAATCCGGTAGTAGGAGTATATAAAGGAAATATTCTACGATTTTTAAACTGCAATGTTATTGATATGCCTTGGGCGAAAAGACCCCTGGGGAAAAGGGTTTTCTTTTGGGGCCCGGGAATAAATAGCAAATAGGGGCTTGGATATTTTTTGGGAGTTGATGGGAAATTAAAATAGGGGGTCTTTATTTTTTTTCCTTGTGATTTAGAGGGTGTATAAGTTTTGGCCCACTTACGATATGTTAATTATTGAGGGTGGGCCTATTCCGGTAGTAGTACTACTACCGGATTAGGCCCACCTGCGATATCTAAATGAGTGGATAATTGACAAGTAGTATGTAAAGGGTTATAGTCGACTGAGCAGTTAAGGTATAATGTGGCTGTGAGTGTTTCTACCTAACACAAAACGTTTAGACAATGTCGGATTAATGTTGACAGGCGTTGTGCGACGCGGGGCCAACATTTAATCATTTATTTATAATAAATGCGACATTACGTTTTACTAAGTGACGCAAATGTTAAATATATGACCGTCATTTAGTTATACAAAATGAGATATTACGTTTTATTAAATGACGGAAATGTTATATAAATATGACCGTCATTTAGTTATAGGCCTATAATAAATGAGACATTATATTTTACTAAATGACGGAAATGTTATATATATTTGTCCGTCATTTAGTTATAATAAATGAGACATTACATTTTACTAAATGACGGAAATGTTATACAAATATGACAGTCATTTAGTTATAATAAATGAGACATTACGTTCTACTAAATGACGGAAATGTTATATAAATATGACCGTCATTTAGTTATAATAAATGAGACATTACATTTTACTAAATGACGGGAATGTTATATATATAACCGTCATTTAGTTATAATAATTGAGCCATTACGTTTTACTAAATGACAGGAATGTGAAATATTATAAAACACTATTGATTTAATTGATGTATATCCCTACTAATCTTTCGTTGTCATTACAGAATTTCATCACCCATAAGCAGATAAGGCCATAGTCTTCACCACAGAACATACATAAGTATATTTCTAAGGTCTTCACCTGTCAGGAGGGCTTAATACATTGAACCCAGGGTGGGCCTAAACTAGGATATTGCCCCTTTGGACATACTATAGGTCTAGGCCTATGCCATGGCTATGTCTACATAAAAAAAATTGTGTAGAAAACAGAACAACTCAAAAAAACACTAAATTTGCTTTCATGATGAATACAAGGCGTAATTTGACGCTTTCATGACGTAATTCAGGGGCGTGCGCAGCTTTCCGTCAGGGGGGGGGGGAGGGGCAAGTGCACGCCCCTGTAATTTGATGCGGGTGACTTGTGATATAGGCATATGGGGACATCTGGCATTCACTTTACCACTCTCCAATCAGTTTCACATATTATCGCCCATGTCTGTTGTTAGTAACGTTACATTTGTCAGTTTATTGCTTTTAAAAGATCTTTTAAAATCTCAACATTCAATAGACTTATATAAAGACTGAATAACAAAAGGAGGCTAATAACCTTTTCAAAGTGCTTCAAAATGCAACACTTTTTATGTTGGAATCAATCTTATTTGTAAACAAATTGACCAGTCAAGTAGGAGAAGTAAAATCAGCTATAAATAACATGGCAGTGCAGCGTACTATCAGAATCAGAATAATTTAATGAACAAAGCTTTGGATTTTGTACTCCAGCAGCACCTCCGATGTGGAGTATCAGGTTAAAGGGGGGAAAGACGCTGGTACACTTAGTCAACCAGCTGACTCTTAAACGCTGCCACAGTTTTTGATTCTATGGCAGCTGCCAGGAGGAATTCCAATCAGGGATAGTTTATGCCAAAAATAATTTTGTCCCAGTGTGTTGTTAGCTCTACATGTTTATGAGCCTGATTGTGCCCACCATGATTTTGTCCGATGGGATTAAATAGTCATTGATGTGAATTTTGACTAGCTGATTTAAAATTTTGAACATACATATTTTCATTTATTTTTATACATAGGGCCTAATGTAGAATTTTTTTATACATAGGGTAATATAATTTTTTCGTCTTGTTTTCAAGTCTGAATGAGGTTCTGAATGAGAGGTATCACACTTTTTGTGTGCTGGTACATTCACAAACAGCAACAAAACAAACTATTAATACACATAAAACATATCCACATCACTGACAAATCATGATTTATATCCATGACCATATAGACCTATAGTCTATAGCCATTATTGGTATGGAATCTCTATATATATATGACCTAATATAGCCTATTGATGTTTATCGACCTACTGACCAATAGACAGGATGCATGTGTCTGACATGTATACTTAGTTTCCAAAATGGCGGCGGTTTATACTGTTCATACAAGCTCAATTCGAATTTTTAATTGTTTATATTTTCTTAACGTGACCATAATTTTTTTTAGAAGTGGCGGGCAGACGTTTTTTTCAGCGTCACAAATTGATTGTACACCACAGCAGTAGGCCTATTATGTGCTTTATGTGAAAACATTCGCGTTAAGAAGGGATGTTGAATTAAAATATGCATGCATATTATAACAAATAAATAACATATAAATAAACTTTATTTATTTTCTACGCTACCTCACATCCCTGCAAACACTGTACGTAATATAACGTTCGTTAAGGTCCCATTTTCGTCATTCATGGATGAACGTAACGAGGACGTGCTAGGGACGTAGTCATAATAACCCTAACGTCCCCAGAACGTCCCAATAACGCTACATTTATGTTTTACGTTCTAAGGACGTAAATGGGAGTTCACAGAATTACGTCCTAAGTACGAATACTGTTTTACGTCATAACCCCTGCAAACAATGTACGTAATATAACGTTCGTTAAGGTCCTACTTTCGTCATTCATGGATGAAGGTAACGAGGACGTGCTAAGGACGTAGTCATATTAACCCTAACGTCCCCAGAACGTCCTAATAACGTTACATTTATGCTTTACGTCCTAAGGACGTAAATGGGAGTTCACAGAGTTACGTCCTAAGTACGAATGCTGTACGTTGTGGAGACGTTATTACAACGTGAAATTGTTTGCAGGGACGTCCCCACAACGTACAGCATTTCGTACTTAGGACGTAATTCTGTGAACTCCCATTTACGTCCTTAGAACGTAAATCATGAATGTAACGTCATTGAGACGTTCTGGCGACGTTAGGGTTATTATGACTACGTCCTTAGCACGTCCTCGTTACATTCATCCATGAATGACGAAAATGGGACCTCAACGAACGTTATATTACGTACAGTGTTTGCAGGGATACCCATAAACAACATATTCTTATGGATATGCCCTATGTGAGGTAGCTAGTGTAAAAATAATGCTGATGGTGAACATTATACCACAGTTATTTATTAATTTTTAGAATCAATGCACTATTCTTTAGCACATCGGCAAAGAAAACAACAACATTTGAAAATGAATTCAAATTATAAAATTAGACATTATTTTAACAAAATTAGCCAATAACTTGCATTGTTTCTAATAATTTAGGCTAGACAATAAAACATAATACATTTCTGTGCTTAAAATAGACCACTAATATTTTGGCAAAAGGTAGGCTAATTTGTGATTAGACAGGCCACCAGTACGCTATGGAGTGTCGCGGAAGACGGGACAGACAGAAATTACATAGGGCCAAATGTTTAAATATTATAAAATCTACCAATAAGGCAAAAAATCCGTAAAAATAATCATTTTTATTTTGGCTCCTTACCCCCCCCCCCCTTATATGTCCATAATATGTGAACACGTCCATAGATATGCATGTCTGAAATTAAATATCGTTCGTATTTCTCTTTTACCTGGTAAGTGCGCAACACACAATTTTGATTGTGTTGCTCTAAACAATTCTGTAGGCAATTACAATTTTGTTTGTCACTTGCATTTATAGGCATTACTATTATTTTTAGACCAAAATTAAACAGCTTATGAAGGAATTCCATGCCTACCACAAACTGGGGTGACTTAATTTGGACATGGGGGTGACTTTAGCCCAAATGAAAAAAGAGATATTTTATAACGTCATAATATAAATAAATATGATAATTGATGTTGGAATATACCTAATTGCACCATGTCCTTTTCTTTCTGATCAATTGTGTTGTCCAGAGGTAGGCACCTCGATCCAAGAAGGTCACCAAGTTAAAAGACGTGTTTTCTAGACCTGCAAAAATTACACTGGTTTAGGTAATTCTGTGGACACAATGATCTACATATTATTCTATAATGAAATCTGAGCAGTAATGTTTATATTTTGTCTAAATCAACAACTATTTCAAAAAATATTCTAAACACAAAATAAAAAAGGTATGTTTAGGCAACTTTGGCTTGAAATGCTTAAGAACATTTAAATTGCCTTAAATTTCAAAACCTTTACGTCAGATGGTTTTTAATCCTTTTTTTTAGCATTATCTACCTCTGTTTAAAATCATCATGTAATATTTTGGGCCAAATTTAAGTCACCCCAAGTTAATAATTTTTGGGGCCAAATTTACCCCCAGCTTGGGATCACAAACTCTCCAAATTTTTAATTTCATTTTTTTTAGCATTATATCAATGTTTAAAATCACTGTATTAAAGTTACCGAAGCTGTAACTTATTTTCTTGGGACAAAGTCTGGGGTGTGTGATTTTGGCCCAGCCCTGAAAATTAAAAAAAAAGTTATAATTAGTTTTCTTTATCTATATGGCTACATTCACTAGAAACGTAAATTATTATAATTATGAGCTTTCTATATTTAGAACAATAAAAAGTGGGCCAAAGTCACCCCAGTTTACGGTAGCTAGGCCCCTACCTAATTTACCATACATTTTATTTGAAGCTTTGGCCTTTGATATTTAATTTAGGCTCTATATGCCTATACGACAAAGTTTAGCATAGCATATAGGCCCTACCCCAGGTCCATTAATAGCAAAATTGGAACTACCATAAGAGAGGTGGACATGGGTCCTGGAAATTATGGATTCTTCCCACTTCACTTTTTATCATTTTTTTGCCTCACTATTCACCTTTTATAAAGGAAAAATGATATAAATATAGATAAATTTTTTTTAATTTTTCAGGTTCATTTTTTACACTATTTATAAACTGCAATCCTCTATGTTCGAACCCTAAGGCTAAGAACAGGCGATTCGCCGTTCGTTCGATTCGTTTTTTAACACATGTGCACCCTCATGAGATAAATGTATTTGAACAAGTCTGACCCTATACTATAGGCCCCTACTGTTGTAGTCTGCCCGAGAACTGTAAGAGGCTATAATGCGATATGCATGGGCGATATCGTTGCTCTTTTGTCATCCATTGCTGAAGAGGCCGAGGTACGAGTGTCAGTTGATCAGAATCATGGGACGACCAGAGTGCATGGATGATATCGTACCAGTAAACTCAGACTGAGAGGTCACGTGATACAACAAAAAGTAGCACGAGCACAGAAAATAACTGTGGTATGTTGGTATATAAAGTTTTCTTTCTTTTAAACTGTATGCAGAAAAATTATCAAACGGAAAATACATGTTAAAAAGAAAATTCGGAAACAGAATGTGATAAGTTTAGAGCATGCTAACAGTTACTCTTTACACAATAAAACAGACTGGCGAAAACCCGGAAATTAAAATTAATTTTAGTGGTCTGCCACATTAGTTAACTCGTCCAATGTTACGAATTCGTGGGATTTTACGAATATACAGAATATAACAAAACCAAACGATCACTAATGATCACAAAAAATGTATAGATTCCAGTGGAAGCACAATGGATCTAACAACACAGTGGTGATGCTATTTTTTCTTCAGAGCGGGCATTGACGATGACGATCTGACTATAACATGACTGACATTACTTGATGCATACATGTAAAGGTGGCGCTGAACGGCCTATGTTATGCTGCTGCAGCTATTCAGATAAGTTGTAAATTACGGCCAGGCGGCAGGTGGTTATATTCTGTCTGACACCCAGACTAAAGGTTTTTTTCTGGGGATTATTGTTGTAAGGTCTAATCTTGCCAATTGAACACCCCAGGGTGGGTGTGAATCTCTCACCCTGGCCCTGGGTAATTTTTATAAATCCAAGATGGCCGCAAAAATTGCTTTCGTAATATAAATTCTACTATAGGCCTATATTGTTTTCTAGAGAGGCATGTAATACATCAAAATAGGGATTTGGGAGGCTGCTCTATTGAAATATTTAGATTAGAAAGCTGGATTGACCAAGGTATGCTGGTTATAGCTAGGCCTATATTTTATGTAATATCTATATATATATTAGTAAATTTGCCAGTACCATAATTTATGTAGGCCTAGTGGACCTTTCTTTTATTTATTTTCATACAAATCTAAATTATTTTCATATTTGTTGGCATTATGCCAACTTTGTGGATAATTGTAGAAGCTAATTTGCATAATTCACTCTAATTAGCACCATTAGTAACATACATTGATGATTCCATTTACGTTGCCAAAATTGAAGCTAGGATGCGCATGGTTTTTTTTTCTCACATATGCACCCCAAATTTTTCGCATGATAATCTTGTTTGAGAGTAGGAAGTCTAGAAAGTTTGTTTATTTTCTTTAATACATCTTTGTAGTCATCAACCTCACTATATGGCATCCTAAACTATGCGCCAATACTGATATAATTATAGGTCTATATGATATATTAACATGGTTAATGTGCATATTTCACAATAATTAACATATTCAACACTTGTGAGAACATAACACCACATAACATATTTGCCACAGTTCATTTATGAGATCATATAAAATATACAGCAAAACGGTGAATCACAAAGGTGTAATAAAGGCAGAGAACAAGGTGACCTGCATCAGGTGGGCACTTTTATTGTAAAGAGCACCACACAAACAATGATACCAATGATACTAGACTGCTGAAGATGCACTCGATCCAACAAATGCTACCGAAATAATTTGCAAAGATATATTTTATGGTTCTCTTCATATTTTGTTCAAAATACATAATTTCAGTGATATGTGTCTAAATAGTTTCTGACATAAAACAACAAAAGGAGCAGCAAGTTTGCACCACAGTAGGCCTAGGGCTGATACTATTATATTTGACACAAAGAAGAGAGCTCTACTAGGCCTATATTTACTATTTGAGAAACAGCAGAAAGTCAAACATCGTGAGCTACTTTTTCCACTCATGAAGACTGAATGTTCATGAAACGTATTCAGCAGTTCCACGATTTAGGCATTGTCGTAGCTTTATTAATATACCCCTAAAAGTAGAAGAGGTTAATTATACGTCTCTGTGTTTTAGTCAAGGCCGTGGTGTAGCATCTGCATGCCTTAGGTTATGTAGTATAGTAGTATAGTAGTTACCTCCACCGGGTGAATATTTGATACACTCTGTACTACCGCCTGGTGAATAAAAAGGTATCTTTATTGTAGTAGTAATTTGACGTATTTGCCTTGATTCAAGAATGATTAATAAAATATAGTATTAATCACGAAACTACAGGTTTTACTGATACACCAGTGCACACCTGCGGGGTAAGGGGCAGACGTACACATTGATATTTTTGCTTCAGTTTGCAAATAACGGTCACCAGGCGGAGATGATGGGTAGTGACCAACCACAGACCAGGAAATGGTTAGAATTGTCAGATGCTGTGATTGACGGCTGACACGCTAATACCTAGACAGCGGCAATTATTGGCGGAAGCTACCAATCTGAGCAGTGTCACTATACCCAGTCCCCCAAGTAAATATATACCTGGTGAAACAAGACCGTTCACATATATAATTTTTCTGAATCAAACTGCCACCAAACACAGTTTACCTCATAATTATGATACTGTTCCTGGCGTTGAACTGAATACGAGCAATATAGGGAAGTTTTTCATTAAAAGTATTAATGATGGTGGTACCTTTTTATTTCTTCGCCATGGATCATATACATGTTAATTATGCAAGTTGAGCCCCCATTTCACAATCATATGAAGCACGAATTTTGGTCCCAGGTGCAAGCAAACTTATGCATATATGAGAATAACTGGGATATACTAAATACATTCTCAGCCATGTCTTTTGAAACAAAGAACAGAGAAAACAGTGATAGTTCCGTAGGCTGAATTAAGCTTATCGGGTTGTAATAGATCTCACAATGAAAAAAAAAAACATTGCGAAGATACAAGGCATTTTGCACTGATGAACTGGGTTAGTTTTCACCAGTCAGTCAAAACCAATTCCCTAACACTGTGCCGTTAATATATAACAGTTAAAAAAATAAAAGTCCCTGGAATAATGATGATCGTTTTGGAAAATTATATTACCGTGAAGGTCGGAGGTACAGTATTGACATAATTAAATACAGGAATGTACAGCCATTCTCTTTATTACATTCAGCAAATTAGCAACCTCACTTTGAGGTGGGCCAGGAAACGAGGGACCATGTTTCAAGATCTGCTAAATGATCAAGCAATTGAAATGAGTTTATCTCTTGGCTCAGAGAACAACAAAATCAAATTATACTGTCAGGGTTCCCACTCTACCTGGACATGAGGCAAAACCTGAAAAATCAGCCAGGGAAAATTCAGGGAATTTTAGAAAAATGTCTCAAATGAATGATTCACAAATGACGACATGATGAGGGGTTATTGACAGTGTTTTGCTTCTCACAGATATATGCTTATGGGCATTGCTAGGAGATTACCCGCAAGACATGGTGAGATAGCCGGAGACTTTGCAATTGAATGCTGAAATACCTTGTCCCTTCGCTCTGCTCCGCTATCCTCATACTCCAGAGCAACAATGGTTACGGATTACTCGTACAAGGATCGACATAATTACAAGTTAGGTTACTTATGAGATATCGTCATTTGCACTGCTGCTGAGCGGAGATCCCATGGAAACTGCTTGCTAGCGCACATGGAGGATTATGGCTCAGTGATACTGAATATCTCTTGAATGAATGTGGTGGATTAGTGATTCCTTACCATGCTGTAAAGCATGTATCAGATAAACACATCCTTAATAATGTTAATAAGCAGCCCTTGTGGAAAGAAAAGTACCAACACTAACAGCCATCCAAGTACCCCTATTTGGTGGAAGAGAACAGAGCTTTATAGGATAGAGAGCTGTCCATATTATCCTGTTCTGCTTCATTTCATTTAGGGACGTTCAGTGACTTATTTTGTACAATGGTAACATTAAGGATCGTACCTATACTACTTGGTACTGAAGTATGCCATTTAAATCTGGATTGGCAGATGTTTCAGCCATTCCACTGGAGAGTGCAGGGTTTGAGTAGGATTGAGTAGCTTCTTTGCTTTGGTATAGTATCTCTCTCTCTTCGCTGACATCGACATATCTGGGACTTCTAAGATTTGTTGATACACAGATACAGGGTATGGTATCTGAGACTTGTTGCGCTACAGGAGATGATGGATGTGTCTCGATCAACCAAAGAATCAAATAGAGCTACTCATTTCTCCGTCGAGTGATGATTAACTAAGATACCTCTGGGGAGCATTAGTTGCACATCTGCAATTTATTCGAAGATTTGGGTGTTGTATTTCTGAGATAATCATGAACATTGCTCATGATGTTTTGCTGCTTCAACACTGTAATCTAAATCCTCATCCTATGGTATCTTATTTTGAATATGGTGGTCGTACATTTTCTGTAAACATTTAATGCTATCATAGCGATGGTACTCTAATCTGAATACAATCTCACGATATCTTCAGGAGTTAATTAAGCATCCCCGATGAATATATATCTTTATTTATTTCAGTGACATACATAGTACAATGTCCAGCCAATAATGGCTTACAAGTCACTCTGAATACAAAAATAATATATCTGCGGGTGCTGGTGACAGTGTGGCCCGACAAACGGGAGATGTCCGGTCGACGCCGGCTCAATGCTAAAAATGAAAATGTGTCAGCATTATTCAGTTCTAAAACTTCTAAATGTTTTTGTTACAAGATCTCGTATTCTTTTATAACGTCCAGTTTCTAAAGCTATAGGTAAAATGCCTGTGATCAATTGAATTAATAAACTTCTTCTTGGTTTTGAAATATATTGTTTAACGTGGCTAGAAACAATGAGTGTGGTTTTAAATGCGATATATCTACGTGATCATAAAGGGATAATCGAAGTAGCAATTGGTTAAAGTTACTGCACCTATTGTTTTTTTTGTCATTGATATATCAATATATCGTTGAAGAACGTGTCTGGTTATACTTGTATTAGGTAATTTCATCATTCTATTCCAGAATCCAAAAGTATTTAAATAATATCTATATTTGACAGAAATCCAGCCCATTTCCCCATATGAAACAGGCAAAGGTGTAAATTTGTGTACCCCTAAATAAAATCTCATAGCATTTTCATGCACTTTATTGCACATTTCTGTATTTTTAAAGCCCCAAATGCTCTTGATGCAGCGCATGTTCTATTTTTTATACAATGTACAAATGTAAGATGTTCGTCAAACTGAAAACCTAGGTATGTATAATGAGGAACAGTTTTTAAATGGCAATTACCACATTGAAATTGAAATAAAGTACAAGGTTTTCTAGTTTTCCTGAAATGAAGGACTTTAGATTTATCTTCGTTGATCTTCAACATCTATTTTTTACACCATTTATGACAATAATGTAATATTTTCTGGTAAATTTCCCTCTGATTCACACATAAACACAATATCATCTGCATAAAGTAGAATACTGAGTTTCTTTCCACCTATGTCAATTCCTAAATTCAAGTTTTTAACACCTACAGCCAGTTCATTGATAAATAATAAAAATAATATAGGAGACAGTGTATCCCCCTGTCTTACACCAGACGTTACATTAAACCAATCGGTGGATAAATTATTCAATAAAATATTTGATTTATTATCATCATACATATTTTTTTTTTATTGAATTGTACAATTTACCATCAATACCATATTCTAGTAAACGTAAAAGTGAAAGATCTCTATTCACACGATCGAAAGCTTTTTCCATGTCCAGAAAGGCTGCAAATGTGGGTTTATTTTCTATTTTCATGTAATCGATATTAAATAACACTTGACAAAGTAAATATATGGTCTGAACAGGATCTGTTTTTACGGAACCCATTTTGTTCATCAACGAGTATATTACATATATTAGTATACGACACTATTCTATTACTCACTATAGATGAATATAATGTACCAACACAAGATAAAAGGCTAATACCTCTGTAATTTAAAGGCAAAAAAGGATTTTTTTTGAGCACTTTGGGATAGGTGATATAAAACATTTTTTCTACTCAGCTGGTATAATACCACTTTCAAAAACAATTGAGAAAAATCTGAAAAGTGTGATGGTAACATCATAATTTCACAGGACATCGTTTGGTATACCATCACATCCTATTGCTTTATTATTTTTTAATTTCGATATAACTTTTTCTAACTCATCGTATGACAAACCCGAGGTAAGAAAAGTATTACATTCATATCCATTCTGAATTATTTCGGTCTCTTTCATCGCTTTTTGATTTAACAATTCTTGTGAATCATCACCCGCCTCGGCGTCATAGTTATACATGACAGAGAAATCATGTTTCCATTTATTTAAAACATCTTGTATTATTATATTAGGTACTGCCGTCAGGATTTTTTATTTTCATTGGGATTGTTTTAGATTTTTTAGAATTTCCAAGTAGTTTTTTCCAAAAATCTCCAGATTCAGTAGATTCTTCTATACTTTTTTGTTGCTCTTTAAGAAATGATCGTTCTGAATACCTTAATTTTTTATCAAAATTTCGGCGGGCCAACTTAAATTCTTGATGGCAATATCTTTTTCTTTTTCTACTTGTACTTTTAAAATTTCTTAGTTGGGTTGTTGAACAATATTTTATCTGTACGTATGTATCCATCTCCTTGCAAATAATAGAACACATTGTACCTACGGTCAATTTCTAGTTGATTATACTGCGCTGTTTCTATTTTATCTATGATATTGGCCATAGCTGCTTTCCAAACATTGTTATTCATAAAGGCATCAGGTTTACTATTAAAACGATAACATGGTGGTCGTACTGTGTTATTTGCAAGTGTACTACTACTTTGGTTTATTTCATTAGATCCTACAAAAGGTGAAATTTCAGCTCGCATAATTAAAATTGAGTGATCCGGAATTTTCGACCTTTCAGAGACAAGATGTTGTAAGTTAAAACGAGTAATAAGAGAACTGATGCGTTCTATATCAAATCTTTTACAATGTTTGAAACATGTATGTAGGCATATAAAATAGTCAACAACTGATTTACCATTTCTGATACATGTATAGTTAGGGAATCTCCCATTTAAAACACTTGTACTAGAAGATAAAGAAAAATCAATAAGCGTCGATCCATGTTTGTTTGAAGTAAGATCCAGAACTTTATGTTCGATATATTGAGCTAAGAATCCGATATATTAAGCTAAGAACTCGATATATTGAGCTATTAATTTGATATATTGAATTAAGAACTCGATATATTGATTTGTGAACTCAATATAGCAAGAAACCGAACTCAATAAATTGAGTTGTGACAACTCAATATCAGTTGTAAACTTAATATATCCAGTTGTCATCTCAATATATTAAGTTGTAAGCTCAATATATCGAGTTCTTAGCTCAATACATCAAAATCTTAACTTAATATATCGAGTTCTTAACTCAATATATATCGAGTTCTTAACTCAATATATCGAGTTCTTAACTCAATATCTATTATATATTAAGTTTTAAAAAAATAAAAAAGATGCAAATGTCGCTTCTGGGGCTTCGTGATCTACGATCTAAAACACTGAGAATCATATCTACCTTATTCACTGTAGGAGGCCAGCCCTGTGATAGTCATTCGCATTGGCTGTGTAAATTTTAATTGCAACTAGAACAGGAGTCCCCGATCTCCGAGGCCCGACTTCATTCTGTTTGAGTGCTATAGACAAAAAATCGGCTTAATATTTTGCAAACATAACAGTGTATTGGTCTTTCTCATGGACCAGAATCCTAAATGTCCAGGATATATTTAAGGGAAGAACCAAGGAGACAAGTTAAAATATATATTCAACGTGTATTCCTTCCACCACCATCGCCGGTGCTGGCTAACATTCATTCAATACTTGCCGCGTGCCTGTACGATGTATCTCGTACAGAGGATGTAGGCCTACCCACCACATTCCGGTTCAATGTTGGGCCAGCGTCGCAGCCCATTGCTGGTTCAATGCCGGTCAATCGTCTACCACGCTGGCCCAACACTAATCCATCACTGGGTCTGCTGCATTCACCCAATGCTGCTTCAATGTTGACCCACAGTCTTAGACGCTGGCCCAACATTGAAACAACATTGGGTGATTGTATCGTGTTTTCTGACTGCTGCATTGTTATGCGGGTGACGCTTTCTATCCCGGCGCCAGAAACACTGGATAACACGATACATTAGCCCAATACTGATGTAATGCTGAGCCACCGTCTGCGACGCTGGGCCAACATTATTCCAACCAAAACCCTTTAAGCTCTAATCACTATATTTTATCGTGAATGTTTTTTTTCTGAACACTTTTTAAAGACGAAAGTACTTAAACTAGGGACCTCAAACGTTATATTCGACATGTTCATAAGGACTGGTGTACAGAAATGTGAACCGCTTCCCACACACAGCACCCCTCTTTCCCCTGAATAGAACACAAACTCAGGCAAAATAAACTTAAAAGGCTCCTGGCCTACGGCCGGGCCTGAAAAAAAGAGGGGCCGGAGGCTATGCCCAAATTTCTGAATGTTATGTGTATATGTGATATATTTGCTACTATTACTGTATTGCGGGACACTCACTGGGTGCCCTGCTTCATCTTAAAACTAAAATACAGTCAGTTTTTCATAGTTGCTGTAATTTACCATTGCGTATGAATGGGTTTATTGGTGGATATTATCTCATTTTTTTTATATTATCAGCAATTAACCCGTCTGTGTATATGGTCAATTCCCACAAAAGTGATGCATTTGGACCTTATTTTGAAAAAAATCATTTTCTCAAAATTCAAAATAAACAGCGCCAAATATTACGCATTCTGAAGCGCCTCACCTGCACCTAATCAATAGCCAACACTTTATTTGTTTTTTTAAATTTGAATTTTTTTAATTCATATTTTTTGAAAATTTAAAACTTGTGTAGCCATACGAATACAGCTTGTGTTATGATATCTGAGTAAATCAATATTGCACAATATAAATATTTTACACATTATATCTATGACATCAGCTGTGCTTGCTATTAATTTGCTGAACCGAATTCATTGTGGAATACACTTGTGATACCAATGTATAATATGGGCAAGGTAACGTATCGGAAAATATACAATTTTTTTAATTTCTTCTATTGAACACAACGGTTTTTTTTAATATGTGTAACCCTACGAATTTTAAATAAAGAAATGGCAGCTGTGAAATTCCATGAAAGCACATGGGGTTTACAACCTTGTCTAACAGAATAACCAAGGTACAGTGTACGTGACAGTCACATTTTAGTGGCTAACATAGATATCTTGAAACGTTAGCAATGTTTGAATTTTTAATATAGCCTAGAAATTATCACAGTACTATATTTCACTGTGTAGGTGTGGAGAATACAGGCGTTAATTGAATATCTATGATGCAATATTATGTCATGACATGGCAATTTGTGGACGATATCTTTTAAAATATTCTTATGTAATAGAAGAGCCACCAGAGACTGATGATATTGTCATTCGTAGGGTTACACAAATGTCAGGTATTCGTAGGGTTACTATTTGCAAGAGAAAATCGTTAAATGATTTTAAAATATATATTGTTCTCATTACAACAGGCCAAGAATAAAGGTAACATCATAGCGAGCACTTATAAGGTGTAAAACTCAACAAGCTAATAAATAATTTTATCAAAAAAATAAAATACACCTTTTAAAACGTTTGAAAATTATTTTAACTCACCAATGCAAAGGCTAATTTACTGTTAATATACTTTGTTATATATCATATTAAAAATATATCTAACGTGTATTCTTTTGTGTATTACAAATATTGGAAATATTGATTTAAACATATGTAGCATCTAAAAGAGTTAACCACTGCGTGCATTCGTAGGGTTACCAATTTCACAAATAGCTTCTATGTTGTATAATACAATACGAGTTTATTTGGCATTGCGAGGCCGTTCTCTAAAAACACGATATTTGTCAAAAACAATATATACAAGCAAGCAAAAACAAGTGGTATTTTAAAACGTGTGTGATACAATAGCGCATAATCATTGTCTGACTTCACCAGTTGGAAATACATACAATTATTTGACAAATTAGATATTTTGTTCAATGATCTATGTGAAGTTAATTATAGCGTGGTAAATCTATTGGTCATTGAGCAGTATCATACGGCAGAACACAAATGGGTTTAAATGATATAATGAACCGTCAATATTGCAGTATTGTGATGTTTTTTCATAGGTCACCTGGATAGAGTAACCCTACAAATGACAGCGTAACCCTACAAACAAAGCTGTTATAAGCATTTTGCATCGACCTAGAGCAACCAGTTTTACCCTTTTTTTGTTCATTGTAGCTCTATCTGTCAAATACCTTTCACAAGTGAATGATACATGTATATGTATGTATATTTTAAAGGTTGACTATTAATTCAGTGACAAACAATAAATAAATTATTCTTGTGATCCTTGCGCATCTTGTTGCTAAAAACTCTTTATTCCATCCGGCTCTGATTGTTTAGTAATGTGGCTGTCAAAGTAATGTTAGTTATCGATACAAATCGTTCATAACACAAAAATTATGTTAATTGATAGCCTTTTTTTCAAATATTTTTATTTACAAACCACATATCAAAACATTCATACATGTATACAAATTATTCATTATTACAAACAATACAAATAATAAGTGGTGATCTAAAAACAAACCATTATGATTATCGTCCGTGGTTCCCAGCAAACACGAGACTCTGAACCAGTGCTGACCAGTGTTGGCGCATCGTTTCCGACTCTGGGCCACCAACACTAAATCAACCCCGGCCAAGAACCGCGCGCCTGCTGGCATACCCCTAATTACACATAATTTTAAAAAATAGCCTAATAACAAACATTCACACAAATATATTATTTAAAATTCTGGTTCCAAATTAGATTCCACCTAGTTCATTTTCCGTTTTTCTTAGTACTAATATACTCTAATTTTTTTACATTCTCAATGTACATCTTAAACTCATGAAATAAAGGTATTGTTTCTGGAAATGTAAATAAATTTTTTGGCCGAGAAAATCTGGAAACTCTCCTTCATATTCTCTGTTCCAAAAAATATATCATTTTTTGTCACTTGTTTTCCATGTAAAATATTATTTTAAAAATCCTTCCGAAACAATTGTGTAAAATGACACTCTAAAAATAAATGGCCTAAATCTTCAATTTCTTCATTACAAAATGTACATAACCAATCTTCTCGAAGTTTCCATGTGTTGAGCCAAAAATTATTTATAAGTATATCATGCAAAAAGCAGTACTGAAACTCAATTAACTTCACTTCCAAACATACTTTATATACCCTAGAAAAGATTAAGCTCCACTTTACATCCCCCGAGTTTTCTGAGTATCTTTCAATGCGAGGTACATGTACATCTATATTCCGTAGCTCCAAAATTCCATTATAAACAGTTTTCTGGCTTATTTTACCCTCACTAATTAAACATTCCTGGTTATTAAATATCAGACCTGATTCTATAGTTCTCGTGTTTAAATTATTTTGTAAAAATATACTAGTTTTTTTTTGACATGAAACCAACCCTGCCCAATTCAAAAAATCCCTGTGTGTTGAACCTTTATGTAGCCATTGTTCAAAGGCTATCGTAGATCCATCTGGCTCGAACAAGTCACATATATACCGAATTCCTATGTCAAAAAGCGTTTCCAGAAAATACTGGTGTTGTTTATTTTTATCCCAGGGTTATACCAAATAAACAATTCTTTCCTACAAGGTTCAGTTTCTATAAGTTCATCCCACAACTGAAAAGTTTTAGTATAAAAAGATGGGAAAATCAGATTTTTTGTACAAGTACTTAATTCTGGACATTTAATAGCGGCTGATAAATCTAAATTATTTGTTTTGAAATATTGTCTAACCAGTAGTGCCCATACCTGTTCGCTATCTCTGTCAAATATTTGTAAAAAGCATTTTAACTTGACTGAGTCTACTATAAATTTAAATGATGGAACTTTAAGTCCGCCTTCTTCTTTATTTTTTATCAAAACCCTACGTTTTAATCTTTCTTTTTTATCCTTCCACACAAATGCATATATAACTGATTCCACTTCTTTTATATAGGTTTCTGGTATGTCTACCGCAGATATAGAATATTGGAATAATGAAGTAATAAATGTTTTTGAAATATGACGTCATTTTTCACATGCCCGTATTTTGCATTCACATGGCCTTTAGATTGCCAAAATACATTTGAAATTGTATAATTTCGGCCAGAATACATTGTGCAAAGTTTAATTAGTTCGGTGATAATTTAAAAAAATATATTTACCCTCTATACAATTTATATCTCAACTTTAATTGTGCTAACCCTTTGACTCTCAAGTTCATGCCAGGACCCAGGGATGATGGTTGTCATTTAATGGAAATGCGCGTGTTCTAGGATAATGACTGTAACTGTGAATCTACAAGGTGTATTGACCATATGTACACGTGTGGGATTCCGCAGGAGCAGGCCTTTGTGAGCATGCAACATTTGGGTCTGTCAAAGGTCACCTCAGAGTCATTGCAAGGTCAAAATTTCATAAATTCAAATACTAAAAAATTGTACAAGCCAAACCATATTGTCCACTTTCTGGGTAGGCGCAATGTATAGAAAAATATGTGTGGCAGTCCCCCAGAATCATGTGAAGTGAAATGACCTTGAACGGGCCCTTAGTACCTGACGAGCCTCACCCCATCCAATAATAATAATGATACCAATTTTGATATCATTAAGATGTCTTGCAAGCCTATCGGTAGCTACTGAAGTTACTCGTTTTTTACATTTTATTTCAAAATAATGAAATATTTCGCATGGAAAGGGTTAATGGTTGTTGACGTATATACCCATAGCAACAACAGCTACTGATCTAATATTGAGGATTCGTTGTGTAACATGTTCTACGGACATCTTACAATTCTATCAATTTATAAATATATAATTATTCTATATTAATTTGATCTTGTACGTCTTGACAATACACAATACATAAAATCGGGTACTGTTTCCATGGAAACCGTTTCTAGGGAATAAGGGTACGTCTTCGAGGGGTATGATAAGAAGCTTGTGTTGATCCCCCAAGTGTTCTTCATGTGCGTAGAAAATTTCATGTGCATTGGAATAACAGTTTAAAATATATCGTAATATTTGTATTGTATTATTATTATTATTTAAAATTCATTAAAAAAACTCGGAAAGGGTTAATAATTTGTACGCGTCAAATAAGCGACAAATCTCTTTGTTTCCACATTTTAATAATCTGTTTTGCTTTATCTATTTTATCCCCGAAATTTCTTTTTTCGCATAATTCCCTGTCATAACCGAAATAAACGCCCAATACTTTGATCGGAAGTGCTGGCCATCTAATATTTAAGGGCTTGTCTGTTCGATTTCGATTTACTCCTAGCCACACTGCCTCGGTTTTAGTCAATTGATAGCCTTATTTTTCAATAAAATATCAATTTGTAACCCTACGAATGCACTTTTAAAACCTATGAGAAAAACGTTTCGATGAACAAATAATATGTAATCATGATTTTAAACAAGATGCTCTATTTACATTTTATTATTCAACTGCTATTTCCACTCTAAGCCTTGAATTGAAAGAAATATTATGTTTGACATGCCTTTTTTTGTATATTTTCTGAATATTGATTATTTGCAGCAGAGTAGAAGTTGGCTACAAATCATTATGTGCAGTATCAAATTTTCGCAACTGTTATTAAACTGTTCTAAGCATTACCACCTAATTGTTACAGCTTGAACTGCTGTACTCTTTGCGCCCAAAGTTTAAGTTACATTATGGCATTTACATATTACACAATATGCATTTGTAGGGTTACTTTGGTGTTCAATAATGAGAATGAGCTCTTTTAATGTTGCAACTATCATATATTAAGAGCTCGCATATATTTTTTGTGAAAGTTCTATATGTCTGCGATATAAACTGAAAAATTCAGGACTGTGGCGTTTTTTTGCCGATATGCATCACTTTCGTGGGAATCGACCTTATATATACACTGATACACGCGATCGTGAGATAAACAATTAAATCATGCTACACCCATTCACATGTACTTATGTAAATAAGCAGCAGGACTAATAGGATTAATGAATTGGTCTTTGTCTTTTGTCCCTGGACAGGTATCAGCCTACCTCATTGATATTGTTAATAACGATACCAATAGATAACAACAGGAGTAACCGAATTCCGAGGCCCGGCTTTAGTCTGTTCGAGTGCTATAGACAAAAAGTCGGCCTAATATTTTCTAAACATAATAGTGTATTCGTCTTCCTCATGGGCCAGAAATCCTAAATGTTCAGGATATAATCAGAGATTGTTCATTAGTAAAATCTCTGATATAATTAGGGAAATAACCAACGAGGTTAATATATATTTCCAACGTGTGCTGGCCAACATTCATTCGATACTTGCCTACGATGTACCTCGTACAGAGGATGTAGGCCCACCCACCAAGTTCCGGTTCAATGTTGGACCAGCGTCGCAGCCTATTGCTTGTTCAAGGCCTGTGAATCGTCTACGACGCTGGCTCAACACTAATCCATCACTGGGTCTGCTGGATACTTTGCGCAAACACGTGGCATTCACCCAATGCTGTTTCAATGTTGACCCACAGTCTTCGACGCTGGCCCGACATAAAAACAGCCTTGGGTGATTGTACCGTGTTTTCTGACTGCTGCATGCGGTGACTATGCGGGTGACGCTTTCCATCCCGGCGCCTGAAACACCAGATAACACGATGCATTGACCCAATGCTGATGTAATGCTGGGCCACTGTCTGCGACGCTGGACAAGATTATTCTAATCATAACCCTTTAAGCTCTAATCACTATATTTAATCGTGAAGGTATTTTTTTCTGAACACTTTTTAAAGACGAGAGTACTTAACCTAGGGATCGCAAGCGTTATATTGCACATGTTCATAAGGACGGATGTACAGAAATGTCAACCGTTTCCCACACACAGCACCCCACTTTCCTCTAAATAGGACACAAACTCAGGCGAAATAAACTTAATAGGCTACGGGCCTAAAAATATACCACCGTCAGTGTGTTGGGCTGATTTCACCGTTGAGCCTAAGATATGATAAATATTAGGTTATATATAATATAGATTATATATAATTATAATGACAGTGTATAGTCCTATATCTGCCTATATCTGCCTATATACTGTCGTGCAAAGCCAAAATGCCACATCTGCTTCCTGCTACCTCTATTATATGGTATAACCTCAATTAGCCTTTTTGGCCGACAGTGCATGTACTTAGAGGTCATACGAGGGTCAGGGAAGCGGTTTCATCACGCGGTAATTGTAACAACATAAATGAGAGTCAGAGACGTACATAGTAGGCCTATATCTATGTACACAGCTGACACAGACCCCTCTAGTCTATTAGTATATTAGGCCTACTGTATAATGCTACTCGCTTCACTTGTCACACCAGGGCAATTGTCTACTGAGATAGGCCTAACCTAAATCAACCTTTTTGACATTCAAGTAGCCTACGTTAACGGAGGTAGGTGTTTCACTAAATGTAATTACCGCCATCATGGCTTTACAACAAGGAGCTTGTATTAACCTCCTCGCTTTACAACGGTCTAGCTATTTGCCTGTAAAATAAATAACGTAGCGCAGCGTTTTCATGATGGTTCGACTATAATATATTATTGGTGAATAAGTGAAGGTCTTTGAGGTTTTTTTGTAAGTTGATTGTCGAACAAGCAATTATATAGGCATAATTATTATCCACAGATTGTGTCTGTTATAAATGTCTTTTTACATGGACAGTAAATTATGTTGTAGTGAACTTGAACTATTATAAACAGGCTGGACAAAGGGATAAGCGACCAACTTCCTGTCACTTGGTGCAGCCTTTAAAACCTCAATCCAAATAACCACCCAACTTCTTTTTCAGGGCTACCTGGGCCCGGCCATAACACTTTGTGGGCCCATGGTAGCTAAACATCACCAAAGGAGTGCACTAGCTCCGAGACGCTCACTCTGCTCAACGGCGCATCTTTTCATCTTTTTATTGGCTTGACCTTTGTAATGCCAGTTTAGCGTACTAGGCTTTGTCGAGCTTACCATGGCATGAGGCCGGTCACAGAGAAATGGCCTTCATGTCTGATGTGGGATTCAAATCCACGATCTCGCGATTTTGTGCCCGCATCTCTAACCACTTAATATTGTGCCACGACGACCACTGTTTTCAATTCAGCCACTGAAAGCATTTCCATCCGTGAAAAACTTGATATTATTTGAATAAGAAAGCTATGGTAATATTCCTTATATAAATAGTAATAATTTGATTCACCAGGTGGAAACTGGCACCCATTTGACACCGCCAGCAGGAGCAGGGTTCAGCAGCAGCGCCGCTGCTCGTGTGACCAAGCATCGTCAGGCCCGGAAGGACGCCGCTGGACTAGCAGGCGACGCACAGAAGACGCGCCAAGTGTCAGGTACACATGCATGTATGCGTCCACAGAGCCATCATCTGCCTGTGTGGCCGTGGCTGATTGACACATTTAGTTTTGTGGTTGTAATGGGGGGAGGTGGCAAATGCTGATCATCAGAAAGGTGAGTGTGGGAATTCACCGGCGGCTTTTTGAATGTTAGTCCTGTGTCACTGTCTTTTTTTTTGTGAAATCAAACTCGATTAGCAATAATAGGCCTACTCGGATAAAGCTCCCGGGATGCGTTCACAAACTCACAATTTACACAAGAATAAATGATTTGTGTTTTAGAACGTATACATTATAAGCTTAATACTTGAATATAGGCCTACTTTTGCTATCACATACAAATAAAAATGTACCAATATACATGCATATACTGTAGTATTTCAAATATAAATATATATGTCTCTAGTTAAAATAAGGCGTTCAGCCGAGCATATAGAATATTCAGACGCTCCAGGGATATCTGCATACCACTTCGGGAACATTTCTTGGCGAAATACTGAAAACTATTTTATATTAATTTGATTTTTTTTGTCAATTTTGTATCTATTTGTTAGTAAACTATTGATGTCTGGTAAGTGCACGTGGGGTGGTGTGACCACTGACAAGTGTATTATATCTCACCCCTATTGTGGTTAAGTCAATAACATCTTCAACTATCAAGTGGTGTAAAGCGGGGGTCCTGATGCAGTGGTTAAAGATGCCTGCTTGGAAAGTCGGAGATCGCGGGTTCGAACCCCGCTCTGGCCTTCTAGTTTCAAAGAAATAAAATGTTTCTTCCCCGCTCACGCGTGATGATTCAATATTGTGGGGAACCTCCGTACCCGAGAGGTAGTGTGCTCGGCCTCAGACCACCAGGGCTCGAATTTCGAATCCTGTGTCTGGAGAGCAGTGTGATCACATTCATCTCACGATCCTCAGGAGGTTCTCCTGGCGCAGTTTATCCTATCTATGCACAAAGGTGGCCTAAAACCCCATTCATTTCATTTCCAAGAACAGCACAATGGTAAATCAGTCCGTAAAGCCATGTAAATCCATGAAATTGCACTAGAATTTTTTATCAATCACTCCCCTCTCAATTTAATCAGTCACCTAGAAAAATCGGCCATATTTTAACTGTTTTTTTATGAGTGATTTCTCAATTGATCAAATTATAATTTTATTTTTTTATTTTTACACATTAATTTATATATTTTAAAGCTGCATAACTGTTTTGTTTATTTCGATTAAAATAACCTAAAACGTACAAAACAATCATTGCTATTGTTTTAAAGGCCTTATAAATGCACTAAAACTGGGTAAATGTAGCGGAATTAGTTCACCATGCGGTACACCATCAAGTACTATTAAGTAGTGATTCGGTGCGTGTACAATATTCATGTAATAGCAGTACGGTTATGGGCCGATATAATGTTACATTGGCCAGCACGAAACCACCCCCTTAATAGCAAACACATACGTTGAACTAAATCGGCATAATGTTGGGCCAATACCGCATTATTCTGCCATTGGATCAATGCGTCGTGTTAGCTGAGATACCTGGCTAGATGTCGGATACTGGGTCAAATCGGTTACAGTAAAGTCTGATGTTTTTAAATATTATTTTATTTTACCGCATAGCGCGATGTATATCACTGCATGTGATGATTTACGATAAAATAAAATAAAGTCTGATATTGTCTAGTAGCATTTTGACTATATTTTGAAATGTCCATGAGATACCTAATAAAAAATGCAAATGTTTTTCAAGAAAATCACGAGAATCCAAAGAGCGAAAACAATTATTTACATCACTGAATTTGATGGTTATTCCGAGTACAATTTCTCACGGTCTGGGGAGAGCGTCTTAATGGCGGGCCAAAGGCTCTGATGCTGGCCCACACTTGAAAGCACCATACTGAAATAGAGTTCTATTTTTTCAAGTGAGTGACATTATCTATACCTGTACGGATATTAAACATGACATTACATGCAGATATCATCCATATCACACAAAGTAATAACTTCTAGATATGTCTAACTGATATGAGACAATACACATTGTACTGTGAAATGCATCTATGATCACTTAAAAAATAACAATAATTTTAAAAGTCCTCCTCTCTTTTTTCTATGATGACCGTTATCTGCCACTTGGTACTTTTAATGTCCTGATTATATAGACAGTATGTCTTACTCCGCTGTGAGCAGGTTTGTTTTTGTGGGGCAACAAAAATAAAAAACAACAAACTTAAATCCTTTATAACTCAGTAACCGGTGCAGTAAAATGAAAAAATAAAACACCATTCTCCATGGATTAATCGTTTGAATGAAATACACAAAACAGTTATGCAGCTTTAATATTAAAATTAATTTTAATAAATAATAATATTTTAAATTGTTGAAAAATAACATATGATAAGAATATTTGGTATGTGAGTCACTTCTAGGTGGATAATGGACAGGTTTAAATATTTTTTATCTGAATTCAATACGCGGGGTCACAGAAGAGATTGAAATATGTTACGACGTTAGGCAGTCTGTCAACATTTCATTTCCGGAGTATATCTCAGGATCTACTTGTCCGATCGTCTTCAAATTTCAGACACATCACCTCTAGGGGGTCTAGTTGTGCCTTTTGGGTATATGAACCTATATACTTTTGGCTCAAAAATATAACCTATTTATATATTTTGACATACCCTTCGTTTCCGGATCTATCTTGAAAACTACTGGGTGGATTACAGTCATATTGCACATACATGATCTCTAAGGTTCCTTGTTGTGCCTTTTCAGGTTTTTTGTACCTAAACGTTGATCTTGACTCAGCACTTTGGCCTAATTTATAACATCAGTATATCAAATTAAAATATTTTTGCGGAATATCATGAAAACCGCTCAAGATAGCTAGACCATTACTATAAAATAAAACAAATGTGAGGTTTCAGGAGAGCATGCACCCTAAAAAATTTCGACTAGATCAAATTTTAAAAGTCCGCCTATCGGCTATTATTTACCATGTTTACTTTCATATGCTCGATATTTGGTAAACCGTGCTAGATGGCTAGACCATTATGTAAAACAAAATGTGAGATTTCAGGGGAGGATGCACCCTGACGTTTTTTAATTCGATCGAATTCAAAATGACCGAGAATCGGCCATTATTTACCTCAATAGTCCTGATATCGGGTAAACCTTTCTAGATAGCTAGACCATTACTTTAAAGCAAAATGTGAGGTTTAAAAAAAAATGACTTAATCAAATTCAAAATGGCCGCCTATCGGCCATTATTTACTTTCATATGCCCGATATTTGGTAAACCGTGCTAGATGGCTAGACGATTTAGATTACTATATAAAAAAATGTGAGGTTTCAGGGGAGGATGTACCCTTAAATTTGTTAACTTGCTCAAAATAAAAATGGCCGACTATCGACCATTATTTACGTTTAAATGCCTCATATTTGATACACCGTGCTATAGCTGGCCCATTACCATAACACAAAAAGTGAAGATTCAGGGAAGGATGTACCCTAAAAAAATTCAACTTGACACAATTCAAAATGGCCGTCTTTCGGCCATTATTTACATTAACATGCCTGATATCTGATAAACCATGCTAGATAGCTAGACCATTACTATGAAGCAAAATGTTTCAGAAAGGGATATGCCATGAAAAAATGCAACCAGATCTAATACTAAAATGCATAATATCTGGCAAATTGTGGTAGTTAACTAGATCACCACTCTAAGACAAGTAGTATTGCTTCTAGACTCACTTATTACTTCCACCAGGAAGGTTATGTTTTTGGTCGAGTTGTTTTCTTGTCTCTCTGTCTGTCTCTCCGTCGGATTACTTAAAAAGTAACAAACGGATTTCCATGAATTTCTTACTAGATGTGTGTGTCGAGCCAACAAACAACAGGTTAGAATTCGGGGATGATCCGGATCCGGGATTCAGATTAATTTTGATGCAGGTTCGCAGTCTCTGACTGACTGTCTAGTTCCTAATCTTACTCTTAGACTTAGCCTGTCTAGTTCTTAATCTTACTCTCAGCCTATTAGTCGAAGAGTACTTTAATTATACTAAAAAACGTTTTAAATTGAAAAAAATTATTCAAGATTGTTAGAAAATGTTAAAATTAATTTCAAATTTATACAAATGTTTTATATTTTACAAATCATTTAAAAATGTTAAAATTGATATCAAATCAAAAAATTATAAAATTAATTTATATTTTAGAATTATGAAAAATATTATGTTTAAAATACATATAATGATTTTTTTTTATTTAAAATTTATTGAAAAAAATATATAAAAACGATGGTAATACATAAAACATAATGATGTAATAAATTGCGGCAGAATCAAATCGCAAGCGAAAAAAGTTTGTCATCGAGCACGTACATGGAAATACTTAAAGAAATACTTAAAAAGTATTTCCATACTTTTTCACGAAAATCGCTTGCATAGAAAGCCATATTTTTTGTAACTTGGCGATTGACAACTGCTTATTGAAGCTGATGTTAAAACGCGAATATGGTGCTGCTGGTAGTGTCTCAATGAATGAATTGATGTATGCCAGGCAGGGAGCTCCCTGTAATTGTGTGTAATTTGTTTTTCAATGTCGGACCAACGTTTCTTGTATTATTCCATTCCATCACCAAAAAACAGCATTTCCGGTGCATATTGTGGACAGTGACCCCATGGTACTTTGTGCAAACCTGTAGGCTACTTTAAGGGGATTTCTCGGGACACTCGCGAACTGGTGTAAATATTTCTAGAAGATTAAACCCAGACGCTTCTTTGACATTTGACATCAATGTAGCACGCAACCGGATCATGAATTAGGTTCAGCTCGGACTCGTGAAGTCCGACCCTGGCTAATTCACCCCCTCTGTACTGTCAATTAGTCGCGCGATCAGGGCAGTAATTGTGCGAGATACGTGCCCAGTAAACAAAATACATTGAACCAATGTTGGGTTAATGTTGGGCCAGCGTCGCAGACGATGGTCCATCCCATTAACCTAACATTGGTTCAATGTATTGTGTTTGCTGGGTGACGAGGTGGCCAGCATCGATAAATCTATTTTTGTGTTTTTTCCTGGAGTGTGAAGCTCGGCTACATACGACACCAGAAGTGGCAATCCCGCATAATCTGATGTAATGTCAGCTTTTCTGTAAAGCCTGTTTTCTTCATTTTCACATTTTAGGGATAGGAAAAGAAAACTTAGTGGGATAAAAAAAATACCCAGCATGCAATTTTACTTTACATTATGACAAACAGTGTAAGGTAGCATTACATTTCGGGATAAGTTTAATGAATGGCCTACTTTTACATATATTTATTGGTCATACCTTTCTAGACAACGACATCTTATACTACCACAATTAATTTTTTTAACTTCTTTTTACAATCTCTTTTTAGAGAAACGTGTGCAGAAAAAATATTTTCGATATTTAACATTAGAGCTGAGCTGTTCAAATTATTTTTTTGGAGGAAACGGAAGTGTCTTCAGGACTACAACTGGAAGAATTGGGAATACTTTGACCTATGGGATATCGGTCTACAACCTGACAATACAGGAAGCCACACATATAAATAAAATGATTTTTTTTGTATTGAGTGGAAACTAAAGTGTGTTCTTTGCTGGATGAAATTCCATAAAAATTGCTGCGTCTGCGGAGCACAAAAGACAAATAAGGTCATCAAACCCGAAGTGGACATGATCAGATGATAGGATCTCTGTGAAGCAGGGATTTCTCCCTAATTCCGCACTTCCTTCTAGTGCGGGGTCAAAGTGGTACTCACCCTGTAAGCACGAGCCGTTGAGCCAATGTTGGACAACCGTCTGCGACGCTGGCCCAACATTAGTCCAATATTTGCTTATCGCCTCCTGTTTATTGGCGGATGTCTGAGAAGATGGCTCCCAGCAAACACGGGTCATTCAGCCAATGCTGTTTCAATGTTGGGCCACCCTCTTCGACATTCATTTCTAAAATAAGAAATACGGGAATTTCGTCTTTATATCTCGCTTAACTGGTAAATGCGCAACCCAAAAATTAAAAAAAACTTACGCAGCTCCACTCTATGGACATGTTCACATCATATGGCCATATTAAAAAGCGAAAATAAAAATACAGATTTTTTTGATGATTTCAGCCTGATTGTGTCGCTTTAAATTTTGTTTAATTTGAGACCAATCATTTGCAAATCAGTAATTTTAGTGGCTAATTAGACAAATTAAAAAAGATTATAGTCCTGCTTAGCGCTTCAATGGTTCACCCAGGTGTGCACCCTCTTGGCCACCTCTTTTTTGCGGACTTTACATTTTCTTTATTGGCGTCTCGTCGGATGGTGGATGAATTGGCATCCATCCTGCAAAAGTAAGCAACCAGTGATCACTGAAAGCGCTCACAGAGCGTTGGATCAATGTCGGACCAATATCATAGACGTTGGTCCAGCATTGACTCCATGCTTGGCAAGCCCATCTTGGGCCCAGACGCCGTCGGTATAAGAGGCAGGCTTTTTCTCACATTTACTCCTGCTGCCAGAAGTGCACCGCAATGCTCCTCTGCAAAGCCAAAAGGCAGTATCTGCTTACTTTACAAGTAAGCAGATACTGCCTTTTGGCTTTGCACCGCAGTGGCTGGCACGTCACTGTTAAGACAATGTGACGTGAAGTCACTGTTAAGACAATGTGACATCTCAGCGCCAGAAATATATGGATTGGAGTCTACAGGATTAGATTCATGGATGGTAGGAAAGGACACACGCCAATGTTTTAGCTCCGGGCTGAACTAGGACGCTTTTGTGTCGTGGTGAAGTAGTCACTCAACTAATTGGGATTCCATGAAAACATGACGTGAACTGATAAATCAATTTATTTTCTTTCGCTATCATCGAAAATGCCCCAACGCGAAATGGCCGAATAGACATGTATAATTATATGTGTGTCAATCCCTTTAGTGTTGTATGTTGTATATCTTTCACAATATTTATCGTGCTTTGTAGTGTATATCTGATATGTTTTCCTAAAGATATATCATATAAATGCCGATTTTATTATTACAATATATTGTTATGGGTCATCTCGTGGTATATGGGGACGATATTTACAGCGATATTTGCATGGACTCTCAACGAAATCATAATATTAACACCAAACAATTCTACTTGAACATGTTATATCGTCCAACAGTGTGGATGACTCAATATAACCCGCTGGCCAGCCACCGATTCTGCGAGTGGACATTTGGAATATTGACAAAAGCAACGCCTTATTAATCTGTTAATAATTTATACTTTAAGAACTCTTTTGATGGCCAGTATGGCACTCACAACAAGATCAGATAGCACTGTATAACCCAAAAGACACTCTGAATCAACGTTGACCCAGTATTGGGTCAATGTGTTGTGTCTGCTGGGAACCCTTCACTGGACAAACAAGATACACTGACCCAATGTTGGTTCAATGGTTGTCCAGCGTCGCAGACGATGGACCAACATTGAACCAACATTGGGTCAGTGTGCTGACCGGGCACTCGACAGACAGCACTGCCGTGCAAAGTAGAAAGGCAGTATCCGCTTACTTTTCAAGTAAGAAGATACTGGCTTTTGGCTTTGCTGTGCAGAGCAAAGATGACGAGGCCAAATTTTACAGCTCCCTGCCTATCGATCTATTTTGTTATCTCAGCTGTTGATCTTGGATCAAATTGTACGATTGACCAGGTTGCATCTGCACGCGATGGGTGTGTGGTCATTCGCTTGACTGACCAGTCATCACGTTCCACCCTCTGGGCACCACTCACTAATCATTGAGAACAGGTTATGTTAACCTTTTCAGCGCGGGGACCGTCTATATACGTCTGAATCTGACATCTGTAGACGTCAGATTCTGACGTATAAAGACGGTGCCCACACTGAAATAATAAATTATTTATAACGGTCGTGGACCCATAATATATAAAAAACTTGGGGTCTCCATGGTTTATACAAAGATATTTTAGCCTTTCAAGGGTTGAGAGTAAATTAAATAGAGCGCGTTTCAATCAAGCTGTTAAGATAACACATTTACCACTTTTGTTGTGTATAGATGAACATCACTAACTAACTAAACGAGGCGTGATTATATTTTTAAAATAGATGTATACAATACAAGTATTTCGACGTGTCTTAAATCTACGTGGGATTTTTCGTGACAATTTTGTTTTTGTGGTCGTGCGTCGGCGCCACCGTTGTATTTAATATTGTTCACAGTGGCTCGGCCCCTTTTATAGTCAGTTGGCCAGGAATCAGAAAAGAGCTTTTTTAAGGTTTTCGCGTCGACTTTTCTGTGCATACCTAAAACCTTGCTAGATGTATCCTCAGACCTCTTATAATGAAACCCCGACCGGTTGTCGGCTTTCTTATGTGTGCAATAGAGCTACAGGGTATTTTTAAAATGGCCGCCAAATTCACCCTTAAATTGTCAATTTTACCAGTCAATCAACATTATTATGAGCAGAAAACACTCAATTAAAAATCAAAAACAATCTGGATGTAATATAGCTTTATTCTAATATACTTTAGGACAATATTATTTGATCTAGAGCTACAGAGTATTTTTATAATGGCCGCCAAATTCATCCTTACATTGTCAATTTTATGAGTCAATCAACATTATTATAGACAGAAAAATAACTAATTAAAAATAAAAAATAATGTGGAGGTTATATAGCTTTAATATATTATGCTTGAAGAAAATATTTTTTATCCTGTATTAATAGAGGAGTAGTAAAAAAACATTTTAACTTTGTTTTTAAGCATACCATTCAAACTGTTTAATTTGAAAATATGACAAATATGTGTATAATCCTGCGCCTTTTTATTCCTAATTTTTTTAGAATAAACATCTTGTTATTTCTATGCGTCGTCTTCAAAATCACCTACTGAGCCCAAAAACCATTTAAAATGATTAGAATACTCTAATAATCCATAACTGAACATGGATTTTAAAGGCAGAAACCCTTACTTTCGGAGAAAATTTCTAAAAAAATTGTCAACCATTATTTTGCCCAAGTTCGTAACAATGCGAGTCCTAGGTAGCCACCCAAGAATAATAAGTTTATTCAACCTTGACCTTGAAATGACCCTTAAATGACCTTGGTGTCATCTTATATCTATGCCACATTAAAGCCGTGAGGGTTATATACATATAATGCCATATCGTCACATTCAAGTGACATTCTGATATTTACATGACATCTTATCCCGATTTTACAATACCATATTTCAACACTATATCAGGCCTGATATAGAACATTATAATATGCAATACATCCCTCAATTATATTACTAATATCTCACATTATATAATAACATATGCGGATATTAAAGTGTCACGTATATCCATGATACAGCAATATCATGCCATTATAATGGCTTTGATCTAGGATACTAAAATGTCAGATATGTGGTTATATTTAACTCACTTTGGAACTTGGTGTGAAGCAATTGCAATTGCTACGTTTCGACCTGCCTTCAGCAGATCTTGATCTCGCCACCCTTGCGACACATTTAAAGTGGCCTTTTAATGTAGGTGGCTGCACATACAGTGTGGGAGGTTCATTGGTATACAGAATGCTATTTTTGGGAATGTCCAAGTGGCCTCGCATAGGAGGTTGGCTGCTCCTAAGAGTGGGTGCTCACAGCAGGTTCTACTCACTACTGCATTGCCAATTATATTGCTATATTCACACTGTATCAATCCTTATTCTGACATTATATGCTGATGTTGAATACAATATCTCTACATATAATTCTATTACTAGAGCTCACACTGTCATATACAGTTGAACAAAATGTCATACATAGACTAGTTAATGTCATATATATACATTATAATAGCATTTTGTGGAAAATTAGTATCATATCTTAATACCATAATTCCATATTCTGAAAATATAGCATCATATTGTGACAGTATACTGATAACATTTAATACTATATAAATTAATGATGTGGATGTAATATTTTTACACTACAGCTAGTCCAATATTATAGTAATATCATTTAATTAAAGTAACACATCCTGACACTGTAGTGCTCCATCCCATCATTGTATGGCATAATGTGGAATATCTCACCATTTGAGTGTCATACTGGAGTATGAAAACATTAAGATTTCACTAGACTTTTAAATGTCGGCATACCGACATTTTATTGCTAAATATTGTCATTATAATTCCATTTTATGGTAGGCCCCACTATTATCATATATCGACACTATGATGCCATAACATGCAATTTCAAGGTTTATGACAATATTATACCATCATATAATGACATTTTAATGTCAAGTGCCTACATTGTGATGCCATATTTTAACATTACATTGTAACTTTATGGTTCTAACTGTACCATATACGCATGTAGATCTACTGACATAATTTTGTATCATCCTGATACAATCATCACATATCGTGGCACAGATCTGTTAACTTTACTCATATACTATTTATTAGGCAAGATGAAGCGGACATCCCACAGCAAATATGTTTATATCTTCATCAGCTAGCTTTGTTGATATGAGTAATGTCATCAACCATACTATTGTTTGTATTATTATTATTTTTTATTGTATGCTCGCAGACTGTAATGTCTAATGCTAATAACCTATTATAATTATTATTATTATTTATTCAAGCGTTGAAAATGCCAGATTTAAATTAAAAGAAGCGGAGCAATTTGTGATCAAACTGTACTATCATTTTATCATCAACTTCTGTAGAAGTCAATTCACTTCCATGGTACAAAACAACAGATCCTAAAAAAACACCCACACTTATCGACTTATCCGAAACAGTTTATTGGGGTCTGTGCTGTGTCCTTGGCATATCATTTCCAGAAGAATATGATTATCAGCCCAAACGATGTATGCAACCCATCAGTAGCTGATTCAGATGGAGCGGAGCCCTCCCTTCAGTATCTCAATAAAACAAAAAAACTACTAATTTGGGTTTTAAAAGGCTCCAGAAAGCACTATTTCAAGCCTTAGATTTTGACATTTTTCTGTAGGAGCATGACCCCGGACCGCTGTAAAGCACATAAGAGGATGACTGTGCCAGCTGTGGTGTGTATTAGAAATCAAAGTAATCAAATTGGTTTCAATTTCTGAATCCACCACTGCCCATCCCAATGAGATGTCAGCTAATGCCTACTTTATGCCCAGAACTATGTCTACTTGTATGTGTACTGCCAGCAAAATGTATTAATTCGCGGTGTAGTTGTGCTAGACGTCGGATGGGTTGTTCCTAATCGCTAATTGGATAATATGGCTCATTCAAACATGGAAGCTCGATGTTTCTCTGAATTGCCAACATTCTAATATGTTATTTCTGTGCATGTCAAAAGCACATTATCGTGTTTCATACTTGAAGTGACAAACCATGAGCCACTAGTTTATCAAATTGTATTGGTTTGTTAAGGACAATCGGCTTTGAAAATGTATTTGTTTTTAAAAGCTGATGCCACTGTATCTATTTTTATGAAAATTATGTATACCTATCTGGTCTCCCTAACTTTTTTCTATGCATCTATTTTAGATATATTTGCATACATATGCACTCTACCAGGTGTCATGTGTTATATACTATCGAGTTTAATATTATTATTTTGACTGCACAGTATGGTATATCACAACAAAGTAGTATCCTGCATATTTCATATCACTATCACCCTAAAATACTGGTTCTAAAAATAGGCTGATCCTTGATCAATTGCAAAGATTGTACTTGTATAGGCAAAACACTGGGTCTAACCGTTTACTGTTTACTATTTTTTGTTGCGATCCGATAGCTTAACAAATGTGATTGATTTCGTTATAAACTACATTTTAACTGATACTGTGCATATATCTGGTCTATTCTGTTTCATTTTTAAAACGTTTTGTTAAATTGTAATAAATTAATTTATTCTCGCAATTAATTTTTGTGCGGTTTCGTAATAAATCTTATTTTGCCCCTCAAAAACACACACCTGCAAGCCGTCAACCGGGTGCTAGTTATGCCCAGAGGTCCCCCTGACATACTATATGTAATGTAATGTACGCACTGTATACTATGTTCATGTACTAAGAGTACGAAATAAAGATTATTATTTAAAAAGGTTTTAGGTATGCACGTTCAAGTGGTGACGAAACCCTCCTTGGCCACCTCTGGCCAACTGACTATTTTTTATTCTTATTTTATTTGTTGTATAAGTATAACATGTAGGGGCCTAAATATGACATTTTGACCCAGTGACAACTCGAATCCAAAGCCATCGCCAATATGGCGCCCTAATTTCCGTCTGAACACTCTCTAGCCTAAACCGCTGAACCGCCTATCCTATTATATGGCCCACACCTGATTAGATCACAGCAAATCCACCAACCAAATTGGACCAAAATATCGGTGTGAATTAATTTCGGACAGGGGTGTGATTTTGTATGTTTAGCGACATGTGATTGAGAGAATTGTCACACCAGCTGATTTAAAGATAACGAAATATATTTTGATAACAGTGAATAAGTGTACCGTTTTTGTCTTCAGTTCTTTACATGAGGAAGTGAACGCGTCTGCTCACATCTATCACAGTATGGCGACAGCCATGACGACAGTGATGCTAATAGTGTCAGTTAGGACGGCTCTTTACGCCTGACTGGCTTTCTATCAAATGCTATATGGAAATATGTTGTTTCTTATGTGATGCATCAAACTATACCATGATAAAAACAGTACTATAATGATACAATGTAATCATGATTGGTGCACTTTTATTTATAAGTTGTATTTTATATGCTTCAATAGTTTTAGTCAAGACCATTTCATGTTATAAATAAGTGCATGCATAATTACATGTATGTCTTTTATCTTTAAATCTTTTTTGTTTTCTTTTCAAGTGCATGCACTTGTTTTCGAACACTATATATACATCTTCAAGTATAAGTGCTTGCGGGATACGACAGTACAATAGCAACTAGAGGGGACTTGTGACTTTTCAAGTAACAATAATGTTTGGACTTGGTTTTATGAGTTTTTTGGCAGCTATTTTGGATTTTGTTGGGTTATTTTTATTATGACAGATTGATTGAAATCTTGCTAATGTTTTTTTTACGGCCATTTTGAATTGGAATTTTAGACTTTAGACTTTAGCATTCGGCATTCAGACTTCAAACTTCAGAGATCAGAGATCACTGAGCTTTTTTACTTTTATATAGATATATATTTGTTTGTCGAACGGAAACACATTCAGAGGGCCCAGTAGACACATCGACTAGACTCTCTGTTGGCTGAATATTGTGTCACTGTCTGCGACGCTGACCCAACATTAAAACAACATTGGATCGACGTTTCACGTTTTTTTAATTTTGTAATGTAGCATTTGAAATGTTTCTACTTGTGCAAGTAGGCTATTTTGCGTACTTGCGCACTAACGCACTCGCTCAAGTACTTGCGCACTTATATTTGCGCAAGCACTTGCGCAAGTCCTTGCACACTTGCGTACTTGCTCACTTACGCACTTTAACAAGTACTTGCGTACTTACGCACTTGCAAGTGTGCAAGTACTCGCGCACTTATGCATTTGCGCAAGTATTCGCGCACTTAAAACACTTGCGCACTTGGCTTTTGTACTTTTGAATACACAGATATTTGTTTTTTTCAAATGGAAGCACATTCAATTTGCCCAGTGAAAACATTGACTTGACTCTCTGTTGGTTTAATGCTATATCATTGTCTACGACGCAGCCCCAATAATAGAATAACATTGTGTCGACGTTTGGTGTTTGGTGGAATTACATCTGTTAATTTAATTGCCAAGTGTAGCACTCAAAAGGTTACTAAGTAATGTAAACACTGAAGGCTACTTTTGCAAGACTGCAAGACTGGTCCTGCATTGAAACAGCATTAGGCAAATGAAATTTGATTATCAAATCTAGCATTTAAAGGGTTATAGGACGACCCAGCCTGGATGCACTGCCCGCATTTCAGCCTGACCCTACTCATACAATGAATGGGGCTTTACCCGACATGCACATCGTTGGACCGACATCGAGCCATACATAGTGATCCATAAAATCCTTAATAAATCTGGAAGAACAACTGGGAATTCATAGCAATAAGCCTCAATACCTAAGGATCATAGTGCCAAGGTTTGAAGTCGATTAGATAAAAACTTAAAATAAAGAAATAGCACATCATAAGCCCCCGACATGTACATCATTGACCCAACATCGATTACCACCTACTGATCCGGAAAATCCTGAATAAATCCTGAAGAACAACTAGGAATTCTTAAAAAATATAGCATACAGCCTAACTATCTGAGAATCATTGTGTTGAAACTGCAAGTTGATTGTATAAAAACCCAGGGAGAAATAGCAATGTAAGATAGAAAAATAAAAACCAGAAAGAACCAAAGCAAACTCAATGTGTTTGGATATAGCGATGAAATATAACTATTTTCAAGAAATTGTCTTGCCACAATATATTTGAAATAATAATAATTTTTTAGGAAAATTTCAAAAATCTCAAAACATATTCTTAACTCATAGCAGTCTAAGTCCGAGCCCAGCTCGGACCTGGAATTTATGACGCTGCAGTCTAGGTCCGAGCCCAGCTCGGACCTAGCAACAATGCTTAGACATCCACTAGATGACATCACTTGCGCAACTATGAACACAACATGGGGAACCTAGACCATAAAGGGTTGATTTATCTGCTGCACAACCGTTTCTGAACTAAAAATAAAACTCCAGGTTCAGCTGAATACGAGGATTTCGGTATTTTACAGATGAAATGGGAATGTCATCTCAAAATATGAAATATGATATGCCCCTCAGGGAATTCCGAAAGATTACTATATCCCATGATAATACATTATTTACGCTATTAATTTGTGTGCATAGACCTATTGAATGCTTATTCGAACCGTCTGTGATGTATTTTAATATATTTTATATGAATTGGTATGATGTTGTACTCCTGAATCTCCGTGGATCTCAGAAATAACATTTTTAAACAAAATTTCCGAAAATTTGACTACCTAATTAGCATATTCAAAATGGCGGTCGGTTACCATGGCAACATTACAATGGCCAATTAAATGAAGTGTATTCTGGTGATATATTGTATGTCTGTTCCTGTGGTGTATGGGGAAAACATATGCCATGATTCTAAATTTCTATTTGGAGTATCAGAATATGTCTCAAAATTACAAAAATGGCCAGACCACACAGACGTCCAATGTCAAAATGGCCAGACTGCTATGAGTTAACAAAGAACGTATTATTGCTGTAAGCTAACATATAGGCCTACATGTAGATAACTACTACAACTTCGTTACATTTAGAGACTAAGAGTGAGAAGCTCTTCAGGAAGAAGCTTTTGTTTAAAATGTGTGGGAAGGAAAAATCCCATCTTATTCGATTTATTGATTGGAATGGGTTTTAGCCGATGGTATCACACGTCGCGGAATCCATTCCTCACTGGAGGGAACTGACAGTGGCGACATGCCCTCTGTACAGACAGCATGGACAACAATAAATACAGGCAAACATTTTATATTTCACCAAATAACATTTTTGGTTCCGGTGTTTATTTCAGGTATTTGTGTTAAATGGATTGTGTGTAATTAACCCCTAGATTGCTAAATTTGATAATCACTCACTTGAAGTTGTGTTTCGCCACCGTGACCCACAGCTTCAAGTGAGTGCAAATTACGCATATTTGTTTAATTTGAGACCAAACATTTACAAATATTGATGTTTCAACACACATTTAGTTCCCAATAACACTGACTTAATGGGCTAATAAAACGAGTCGTGCTTAGCGGTTGGAACGGAAAACGGTGACGTGACAACAAACACGATACGTTTACACAACACACAGTTTAGTTTACTCTGCGCTCTTAAAAAACAGTTATTTTCTGATTAGCAGTTCACCATTTTTCTGTGCCATACATTTAGAGAACGTTTGCAAAGTTTTTCAATGACTATACCACAAAAACTAGGTAAAAAAAAGCTTGTGTGATATTAGATTTGGTTCAGAGAAAAGATTCCCTCCTTTTCACGAGCCTGCATTGTCATATAGAAGTTGATCTCGTAATAGTTTCCACAAATGAAGATCACGATTTGCAAATGTTTGGTATCAAATTAAACACATATGATTAATTTTTACCCACTTCAAGTTCAACTTGAAGTGGGTAAAAAATTATTTTTCTAATGTAGCGCTTCAAGGGTTAACAGTTTGACATCCGCAAACATGATTATTGATTATGTAGTAAATTTGAGAATCTGTTTGTATTTGTTTTATCGAATTGTCCTGTCTGACCCGTGTCAAATAAAGTTATTTGTTTTACCTCATTGGCTGGCAGCTGGTATTTCGAGAGGCTACATTGCTTCGGCAAATCTCAGATGACCATACATGGCTGACATTGGGTTCGCAGATTTAAATATTACTGGCGTGTGCCTTCTCGCATCCCGACTGCACCGAAAAAGATAAGTTTGATTTTTTGTGTGCACTTGATGGCGATATCGCGTTTTCTGATAGGCATGTGATTCATACAATTTACGATTGAATTGATACCAGCCGTATAACCAAGGAATCTATAGATTCCTTGGTCTAACGTATAACTACGTTAGCTATAAGTTTATGTGATATTACGGCACATGCATGCGGTTGGGTCATCATAGATAGAAGATTGAAACTTGAAGCCAGGAGTATGTTCTACTCTTGTTAAAGGATTTCAATTGATTTTAGATATCACGTATAATTATGCATTGTGATACTATATACTACAATGGCCCGAGTTTAGAACAGCGACATAATAAACGATTATATTTAGTATTGTACATTGCTATTTTCACTCGTAAGCAGAACGCATCCGTCAAACAATAATTTTTAGACCCGAGGACGAAAACTGTTTTTTCTTGTTTTATTTGTTCTATCTTGGTTTTCTATGACTAACTCTCTTGTTTTACTCACATTGACAAGACAGTGAAGATGATTTGCTGAGGATGAATACTGTTTGTTCTTGTTTAATTTGTCCTATCTTGGTTTTCTATGACCATATCTCTTGCTCTACTCACATTCACAGGACAACGAAGATGATTTCCTGAGGATGAAGACTTTGTTTCTTGTTTTATTTGTTCTGTCTTGGTTTTGTCTTACTAATTATCTTGTTTTACTCACATTGACAAGACAACTAAGATGATTGCTGCGGATGAAGATTGTGTTTCTAGTTTTATTTGTTCTATCTTGGTTTTCTATGACTAACTCTCTTGTTTTACTTGACAGGACAACGAAGATGATTTGCTAAGGATGAAGACTGTTTGTCCCTGTTTTATTTGTTCTATCTTGGTTTTGTATGACTAACTCTCTCGTTTTCTCACATTCACAGGACAACGAAGATGATTTGCTGAGGATGAGCCAGAGTTCAGGGTTGAACAGCCAAGTGGACGTGCAAGTGATCGTAACAGCGGCAGATAAAGGGGACGTGGACAAATTGGAGTATCAAAAGCCGGCTTACGTGGCCGTGGCCCTGATAATGGCTATCACACTGCTCACTATCTTCTTCCCCATGCTTGTCACTAGCAGCCTGCTGGGAATGACCGTCAGTATTTATGGCCCTGCCAAACCCACACCTTGTATAGATCACTGCAGGTGAGTGACATGTAACTAGGAAGAGTTAAATAACCAAATTCTAATCAATCAATCAATCAATCAATCAATCAATCAATCAATCAATCAATCAATCAATCAATCAATCAATCAATCAATCAATCAATCAATCAATCAATCAATCAATCAATCAATCAATCAATCAATCAATCAATCAATCAATCAATCAATTAATCAATCTGTCAATCGTTTGCTCTATCGATATAGAGGTAGCAATCGAGAGGTAGCGTGCGCGCCCTCAGACCGCCAGTGCAGGGCTCGAATTTCGAATCATCTGCTTGACTGATTCATCTCACAATCCTCAGGTGGTTATCTTGGTCACGTTTAGTCTTCTATGTACACAAATGGCCTAAAGCCCCATTCATTTTTTAAATGTTCCATTTTTCACGAAAATGTTTATTATGTTAGGTCATTTGTATCCTATTTGTGAACTTACTATGATCACTCTTTTTAAGCATGTTAAGTCTTTTAACTATTAGTAATACTCGATCATTGATTAAAAATATTATAGTATACAACGTTTGGATTAATCGTTTACATTGAGACGCTGTAAAACATGCATATTAATTTTACCCGCGGTGATCTGTTGTTCGGTTGGGAGTTTATGTGTAAGCCTCGGTCACAATGACCCGTACGAACGCCGTAACAACGATTTTTGAAAGATTTCGTGTGGGCTTCTCAAGGCAGCCGTGAGAAAAAACCTTCATATATCATTCTTAAGTTTGTAACAAGGACTTAGACATTTTTCAGAACCACACGAACGCCTAAAAAAAATCCTTCGTTGTACGGTTTGCGTACGTTCGCCTTAGTAACACCGTAAGAACTACTAAGAACTCTGTAAGAACTCCGTGAGAACAGCGTGATGAGTCAGTTTTGGCTTTTGGTACAGAGAAATCTGCGAACACCGTACGTAGTCTGTACAGTGTGCCAAAGGCGCTCGTAGATTTTTTCACATATTCCGTCCCATTACTTACAACATTTTTACTAAGCTGGTTAGGTTGTCGTTTCTTTTGAAGGAAGGGCTCGGGACACATTTGAGAATATTATGTGAGCACCTACGTTTTCGTATGGATGCCACACGAACGCCAACAATTTTAAGGACTGACAATTCTTAGGGTGTTCCTCAAACCTACGCTGAGAGGTTTTCTTGAGGCGTTTGAGGCTACGAGCTGCTTAATCCCTTTCTCTTGCGACCGCTCTTGAACTCATTGGTACGACATTCGTATGGGTCATTACGACCAGGCTTTTACATGATACAGCGCTCATTATTTCCACGTAAGCATGCCACACTGATCGTAAGAAGGTTTTGAGAACGTATGAACTCTACACAAAATAGGAAATATCGTGCGAATCTGTTAGTCGTACGAACCATTGTAACCGAGGCTTCATATCGATAGAGCAATTTGATATAATTCATGTGTTACACCAGAAATACATAATCATTTCTGGTTGCACGTATGTTATAGACAATACCGATCCCAAAGACGAAATGCTTCACATTTTAGAATCCTCACACAATGCTTACTTCTTTCCATGCTGAATTAAAGCATGGCTCAGTGCTGATCTAACGTTGGGTCAGTGAACACACACCTCGTTCAGATCTGCAGATGGGTATAATTTGTTAGATCCTGCACGTACATGGATGTACATTTATGTTGAATGCTATGCTGGTTCAGTTGGGACATTCTCATCAGTTGGGTCATTTTCATTAACTTTACGACCTCCCCTGTCAGTACGGCGAAGGTCGCACTATTCAGCAAACACGAGACGTTGATCCAATGTTGTTTAATGCTGGTCCAACGCCGTAGACGGTGGGCCGACATTAAAACAAAATTGGATCAACGTCTCATGGTTGCTGAGTATTAAGTGCGCCCGAGATCCGTTACCATATGTAATTTAACATGTTAAATGACTCGTACACAAGGAGCTTTCCTCACAATGCATGCATGGGGCTCTCATCTGACGCCAGATGGAGTCCCATGGAACAGGATCAATGACCCAATGTTGCTTTAATGCTGGGCCAGCGTCGTAGAATAACCATTTAAGCGCTAATCACGACCACATTATTTAATTTGTTTTATTAGCCGATCAAATCACTGTTCTTGGCAATATAATGAGAGTTCAAGCATCAAAACTTGCAAATGTTTGGTCTCAAGTTAAATAAATATGGGTAATTTTCAACCACTTGAAGTTGTGGGTCGCGGTAGCGAGACACAACTTCAAGTGGGTGAAAATTTAAATTGGATGACTTAATGCTTTGATGGTCAAGATAACATTGGTTCGATACCTCGTGTTTGCTGGAACGCGTGTCTCACTGTATAATTCCCGCGTCAGCAGCTCGGCCAACGATGATTCAATGTCGGGTCAGCGTTTGGTTGGGTCAGTGCCTCTGACCCGACATTGGTCCTCTGTCTGGCCAACCTCTTTTGTGTGAGGATTTCACAGCACCGCCAAATATTGGGCCAGGAGCGTTTGATGTTGTATTTTAGCATTCTCTCTACTCACTAGTCCCTGTATCTGTGTATCATGTGTATGGTCAGATTCAGATTGATTTATTTGACCGAACAACGACAATGTTAACAGGTAAAGGAATCATTCAAATAATTTCTGTGGTTAAAAGACACTAAGACCGAGTGTGGCTAGTATTTGAGCCACCTGAGTGTTATTATGTAACAAAATAATAAAAAAAACGCAAATACCTAAACATGTTTTATAATCTTGAGTCCACATTATCATCCTCGTCTACATCAGGATAGTCACGATAGCCAGGCATTTATTGTGACACAGCGTGATTATGAAAACATTGAAATGTGGTTTTCAACAGTTTTCAAATAATTATTTGATCTCGGGTAATTGTAGGTTTATCATTGGCTACTGATATTCACAGACATTGAGGACAAGGCAAGCAAATGAGATCATAAGTATAAACTTACTATAGACAATGTGTGGTCATATACATGTACGTAACCCATCGAAGAATATTTTTTTGTATTTGAGGCGATGTGTCATCATTTCCATGGTAATTGATAACGCACAGGGGATTTACAACACGATTTTAAATATAATCTTTTGAAATTACTACCGATACTGTCACGGCAGTTAAATTGTTAAAAAAAACTACAATTTACGATATATCGTAGGCTTTGGATAACCAAGCAGAAGCCTACGATATATATATCGGACCCTGGGCTAAAGGACTTTATGTTAGTTTAATATCGTTAAAGGGATATACCATTCGCAGCTGGAAGCAAAACAAAAGCGCCCGTCTATGACGTTGGTGGCACTAAATTATCGGCCCGATAACCCATTTAACCCTTTAACCGCCAAATTATTTAATTTGAATTTTCCCCCACTTGAAGCTGTGTCTCGCTGACGCGATCCACAACTTCAAGTGAGTGAAAATTATTCAGATTTCACAAAATGGAAGTTAACTATTTTTAAATTCCTGCTGATTTATGTCACTTTATATCTTCAGCTTGTTTAAAAGCTGATATGTAATATGCTAATACAAAATTTATTAAACGAATATATGCGGCACCGGCGGTTAAAGGGTTAAGTGGCGAATCTCTGAGTGCCCTCGGGACAATTACATATTTTTTCAGATTACCAGATTACCCATACCTCATCCCCTCTAACACGGGATAGGACGGACGCTGACTTGTTGGCCGAGTATTGAGCTAAGTATGAACATGGAGATAGTAAAGACTATCTTCATGGTATTCATCAACGTGTGGGTAACTGGGGTTATTCAGCCCTATTACATTTACGTCGGGCATGGCTTTATAAATCATTGCTGCATTGCAAAACTGTTCACCTGAAATATGAGCAGCTACTGCCATTTGGATTTGTACGGCAAAACTGTTGTAGCGCTTCTCGCTCCAAGATAATGAGTGGAGAAATTAGTCTCCCAAAGCGAAACGAATGCATTAGCTATTGCGGCTGCTTTTAAAAACTGTATGCTGTAGAATAGCGTCTAGAACGTGAACAAGAGGTAAGCTTAGTAGATGCTAATCAATTAAAAATAGACTGATATTAAATTCAACTATTTTAATAAAATGATCTGAAATGCCATAAAACATCAATAATTTATTTTTTAGTTTCATCCGACGAATTAACCCTTATAAAGCGCTAAGTTATATAATTAAAATTTTCACCCACTTGAAGTTGTTTGTCGCCACCGCGACACACAACTTCAAGTGGTTGAAAATTACTCATATTTTAATTTGAAACCGAACATTTGCAAATCTTGATTTTGAAACACACATTTCGTTCCCGACAACGGTGAATTATTCAGCGAACAAAGCAGATTGAAAACCACTATAGTTCTGCGTAGCGCTTTAACCCTTTCAACCCCGAATTCACCATTGTCATCTTCATCCACTGCAGTGGATGAAGATGACTTGAAGTGGGTGGGAAATGAAAGAAATATAGTGTTATTATTAAAACTAGATGGCATCATGCACAAGTGGGCTAACCCACATTAAAAAAACAATGAAAATAGATGTTTATGATAGCAACAACTTGATCAATATACGAGTTTCACATTCACGGTTAAGACTATTTGGTCACTGATTTTGTTACTTATTTGTGGAAATTTGTATTTATTCGTTTCATCCTGTACTTCATGTTGTAGCGCGATTTCTTCTCGAAATCGTCGAAATGTGTGTTCCAACTGTTCCGTGAAAAATGTCGTTTTAAAACCTATAGGTGTATGAAATCAGGTAATTCTTCAGAGACGCAAGTGAGGGTTTAAATAGTTTAGGGTTAATGTTGTGGTCAAACGTTAGCCCTGTATGGACCTCGACTTCTGAGAGTGGTCCGTGTTTTCTGGATCAGTCAGCATTTGATCCCGGGACAAGGATCACTGCCGGGATAACGAGGAGCCACGGTCCTCCCCCGATCAGTAGTCTTGTGATAACCCCGCCCGTCTCCTGAGTGACACCGGGAGCGCGTGATCCCGACCTCCCTGTCCGCAGGGAGTCCCTGACAGATCCTGAACCCGCGCTCCATAGCACATCCAAGATACAAACTCTTTTAAATATGTATACATAGGCCTATACCGAAAAAGAAGACTTCTAGAATGTTGTTTCTTACTTTCCCTGTATTCTATCCCAGAGGAAGTACCCTTGCTGGCCGCATACAGTGGTATTAGTATCTGTTATACTTTTTAAAGCATTCCCGATACTATCGAGATGCTTATAATGTTTGGCAGGAGTATCCGTAAATCAGTAAATTTATCTGTCACTAAAAGTTATCTGATGAAGAATGTTTATTTTTCACAGGTATTTATGTGCCTGGAAACTTCTGCACTATATATATAATGCCAATTATTTTAAACACTGTCTCACATATATATTATTATTTTTGACACTGGTATTTTTTCTAGGTATATTTCTCACAATAAGCTCGGACAATGACCTACTCTTTTCGGGTGTATGTAACCGTAGACAGCGCTTCACAATTCATGCTGTTAAACGGGTTTGAACATAATAATTAATGTTAGCAATGTGCCACTGTCTCCGCGATATTTAAGCTATTCCTTCCTCGGTTTTCCCGATTACAGAATGTGGACCCCAAACCATTCAATGGTTGTTTAATATCAATGATTTTCTTCCTGTGTTTTAAAACCATAGTTTAAATCTATGGACATTGTTATTAATTTTGATAATTTTGATATATTTAAATAAATGATAATTAAAATTACATTCAAATATTTATATTAGATTAGTGTCAGTAGTTTGTCAGTAGTTTGTGTGAGTTTTGATAGAAAGGCCATTGGTGATAAAAATATTTGTTTTTGTTTTGTACAACCCCGCGTATTCAATGCTTATGTTCCAAGTATCCGATGTAGGGTATACAGGGTGAACACAAAACATTTGTAGGCCTATAACATTTATACAAATGTTTCTTGTTTACTGAGCGCGATACTGTGTGACGTTGGAGATCGCATTTTGTTTTACCGTCCACTGGGCTTCACATCATCTCAAGGCTGTTGATTTACATTGTTTGTGTTATATTACAAGACATATTGTGTTGCATTTTACAAATATATTATGTTGTTCCGACACCAAAATAGACCATGTCTTTTTTGCAATAATGTGTTGTTCTTTATTTATTTAGCTTCATGTGCAGTAGAAATATACATATATATATACACATACACACATAGTAAATATGATTTTGATAGTTACATATGAAACACTGTACTCAGCTGCCAAGAAAAGGTCGCATGCGACCTCTACGATGCTTGACAGCTAAAATATATTTAAAGAACATGTTGTTGTTGTGATGTGGGCAATTGTAGATAAGATAAAATTTAAATAGAAATAGATACGGAAAAGTATAAAATATATAACATATTGTATAAATGAATTATGAGCAAAAAATATTTAAAATTACTACAATAATATATAGCATAATATATAACAGTACATAGAACACATAGAACACAAGTTCAAAATAACTTGAAAAATTGCAATCAACATAACTATTTGAATATTTAAAAAATAACAATAGATCATTAATCTCCCTGCGAAAACAAAGTGGTAGGATAGAAAGTTTTATGCATCTTTCTGCATATGAAAAATCAGAATAATTGTTTAAAATATACTTCGTAGCGCGGCGCTGTACTCTTTCTAACAATAGAATATCCTTAAGATTTGCAGGTGACCATATTGGTGAACAATACTCCAGAATACTGCGTATGTGTGACACATAGAGTTGAAACTTAACAGGAGATGGGGCATCAAAACTTATATAGAACGTCGTATCATGCCTAGTAAGGAATTAGCCCTAGCAGATATAGATTTTATATTCTTAGACCATGATAAATTAGAAGTAACAGTGACACCGAGGTCATTAATGGTGTCTACACGTTCTAAACCATTGTGGTCTAACATGTATACATAAATGACTTTCAGAGAACGACATATTGATAATTGCAGACATTTCTTTATATTATTTCTTGTATTATTAACGGACACACGGACTCTAATACGATGCGGTATATATAGGCTATTAATAAATGGTTATGTATCAAATTAAAATAAGAGAATGAGCAGTACAATGCACATTCATTTTGTTTATGTGACTATAATCTGATAATCATTGAGTTGTGAGGTTGATCTTGTAAATCTCAACGTTGAGATCATCTAAGACACCATATGAACATAATCAGCCACCTTGCTAGTTCTCTCGTGTCCAGTCTCCAGGAGAGGTAATCGCTGTCGCAATGATTAACCGGCTTATCGCAAATCACACGTAGAGTGATTCTACTTAGAGTCCGTCATTACCGGAACGATTTGATGGATTTCTCAAGACCCCCTTGCAGAACAGGGCGATCTGATGCACCACGGAAACGGCAGTACAGCTCTGCAAAGCCACAAGGCAGTATCTGCTTACTTGTAAAGTAAGCAGATACCGCCTTTTGGCTTTGCACGGCAGACCAGCCGTGGCAGCGTTGGCTCTGTTCGCAGGGATTCTGTATCCTAGGTTCAAAGTATGGTTCAATTCCGCCAACACGGGAGCCTCTGCTGATGTGCTTCTGTGAGCACGAGACACCCAATGTTGGTTTAATGTTGGGTCAACAATAAACTTATATTGGTTAAACATGTGTTTACTGGGATTGAAGAGTCAGCCATTCTGCCCTGCAAAGCCAAAAAGGCAGTATCTGCTTACTTAGGAAGTAAACAGATAATACCTTTTTTGGTTTTGCAGAGCAGCACTGACTCTGAGGTCGACTCCGTTCTGTAGTCTCTTTTTGTTTGTTTTTTCGATTTTTTTGGGCCTTTTCGTCCGTGCGTCCACGTATATAATACCCCGATCAAAAAAAATTCACATGGGTCCAACTAACCCTTAGGGGTTCTTTAAGAACTTTGAAAATTCTTTGTGAACACATTGCAATCCTTAATGTTCAACCGATTGCTCAGATTTTCTCACCATGCGTTCAACTCCCCGATATCTGGGACAAGTTTGCATATGAGCACTGTTGTGTAATATTAGTTGGGTCACCAAGAAATTTAATTTTATCGATAAAACGAAAAAAAAACACATATATAATGTCAACCTTAAGCCATCCATCCTAAGGTACATTATTTAAGTTTGTTTTTTTTACCAGTAATTTACGGGATAAGTTATACATAAAGCACTGTGTTATTTCAAATTATTTGAAGGTGGAACAAATCACATCACCCTGGAATTCATTCCATCCACTGAACACCCTATTGTTTATTACATCTGACAGTGTCATTTCTAGATAATTGCACATATCTTTGATGATTACATTATTTTTCGTGCAAAATGTTTGTTAAAAGTGATTTTTTTGTTTATTCACATTTGGAACATAGTAGTGATGAGACAAAAAAGGGATTTCATTTTCTTTCTAACTCCCAAATCTATGAAAATTGACTAAATCCAAAATGGTCGCCATATTTCCAAGATATCATATATTTCACCATAACTTTTGACATAATGAACACAAAAACATGTATGATATATCGTTTTGTACAGTTTTTAAGGCGAGAAAACTGATAACACAATTATATTTTGGAAATAAACAGTTTAAACTTATTTTTTTTCGTTTTTAAGCAACAAAATATAAAAACATAGCATAAGATATCTGCTGCGTGTCCTAGAGGTTGTGTGCTGGGCCTTGAACGGAATTTAGGATACTGTGTGGACAGGTGGAGGGCAGTGCCATCTGATACATCTCACCATGTTCAGAAAGTTATCCTCCTATAGGGGGTGGGGCACTCCTTAGTCTTGACACCTTAGTCCTGAATATACATTTGTGGCCAAAAATATACCTTTGATTATACAAATTGTGCCGACAATAACTAGGCCCTGTACAGTTTCGGGCGGAAACATACCATTTAATAGGCCTATGCAGATTTGGACAATAGCACACCCTTTGCTTGCACATATAGGCTAAACTGGGCCAGGAGAACCTCCTGAGGATGGCGAGATAAATGAGATGACACTGTCCTCCAGACACAGGATTCGAAATTGGAGCCCTGGCGGTCTGAGGCCGAGCACGCTACCTCTCGGTCACGGAGGCTCCCCACAATACTGACTTTCACACGTGGATGGGGGAGAATTTGTTTTTGTTTCTTTCAAACCGCCGAGACCGGGAACCGAACCCCGAACTCTGGCGTGAAAGGCAGCGGTGCTAACCACTACCCTAGGGCCCCCGCCCTAATGATGTCGAGTGATGGTAGAATCTGTTTTATTGTAGTTCCTGATAAAAATATTATGGTTTGTTGCTCACAATATAACTTCGGTGATTTCATGGCAGCCATTTTGAATTTCATGTTTTACTAAAAATCCACAAGGATGAGAGATCCAAATCCGTCCAGATATCACCATACGGGAATCAGCCAAGCATAATCAAAACAGAAGAAAAAAACTATCAGCCAAAACATTCTTAACCGAGGTTTCACTGCGATATCCGGTTGTTTTTGCTCTCATTCTCATAAATGTAGGCTTTACAATATTTTTTTCTAAAAACAAATGAAATAATTGGCTTTCTCATACCTGAAAACATAAGAATATACATATTATTTATGTCTCTAGCATATGTAGTTGCAAAATAATTCGTAAATATATTTATTTTTATATACGTTGGCGGCCATCTTGGATTTCGCCATTTTGGACATTTTCTCGACTAATAAAAAAATGCAATCCCAATTTTTCTTGATCTTCATGATATTTTGAGTCAGAATCAAGTGAAAAATCAATTTTAACAGACAAAATGCACGGAAATGTTATATGTGACATATGAGCCTACACTATAAGCCTTAAGTTTTATCATACCCTAATTTGCATAACTTACCCGTTTCCCACGATCGTTATTTTGCTTTTAAGTGTGATATTACTCATCACCATATAATATTCGGGCCTACGTTATTATAATAAGCAGGAGACGAAGTCGAAGCTGAAGGTTTTTTTACCAATTTAATTTAGTTGATGGATGGATCACAATAATTAGTTATTTATAACTACGGAATCCGCGGGGACAAAACTCGTCTGCATGAATATAAATCATAATTATTCTCCAAGGGAAACGAGCGGTAAAAAAAACTAAAACTTTTTTGTGGTCATTTATCAAGCATACCGGAATACATATCCCATCTATATATCTCCAATGTAAATACAAGTACACGCAACAGAGCATCGAGAAATATACCAGACAACACGGTAAAAGTGAAATTTTCATTGTTGCCGCTTTTGATATTTTACCTTGAAAATAAACTAAAACGAGATGCTCAGTTATCCGTATTCAAATGTTATTTTTGAATACAGGTATTTAAATATTATTTGAATACAGTGATGGGCACGCTTACAGCGTTTCTTCGGTTCCTACCTTCGCCGCGTTATCAGGGGCGGATCCAGGATAGAAAGCGGGGAGGGAAAGATAAAACAATTTTTCTAATAAAATACCCAATACACCATTTCAAGGTAACTAAGGAAGAAAAAATAAGTCGCATTATCATCTAATCTAATTATCATAATATTATACATAAAATTATATTTTCTAGATTTCGAAAGGGGCATTTATAAGCTAACCCCCCCCCCCCCCCACGGATCCGCCCCTAGTTATGGCCAATATTGGCCAATCTACGACACATCTATGAACACGTGAACTCTTTTGACAAATTTCTTTTCAGAATGGCGGTTATTCAAAATATTATATTTCATTTATTTTGCTATTATGTAGACAGCGATGTTGTATGTGTCACTATGTTATCCTTGTGAATGTTGCTGGTGGTGCGTTTCTCGCATCAGCCCGTTAACTGCCAAATTATTTAATTTGAATTTTTACCCACTTGAAGTGTGCCTCGCTGACACAATCCGCAACTTCATATGAGTGGAAATTATTCAGATTTCGCAAAATGGAGACATCTTGTTGATTGATATCACGTTTTATATTTAACATGCTGAAAAGCTGGTATCTGATGCTAACAAAAGAATGAAAACCCGAACTAAAGATAATCGGGACCGTGGGTTAACCTTTTAACCGCCGGTGCCGCATATATTCGGGTTTTTATTTTTTATTAGCACATTGAGTACCACATTTTAAATATGTTAAAGGTAAAATGTGACATAGACCAGCAAGATTTGAAAAGACTTGACCTCCATTTTGTCCAATCTGAATAATTTTCACTCACTTGGAGTTGTGGATCGCGTCAGCGAGACACAACTTCAAGTGGGTGAAAATTCAAATTGAATAATTTGGCGGCTAAAGGTTTGAACCAACGATTGGTCAGCAATATTCAAAGATAGCCTAACACCAGTTACTGCGGTCAATCTGATATTTCGTAAGATGTTTATAATATCGTCCCCTTTGATATGAAAGGGTGTATCTGCCACTTTGTAAAGTGGCAGATACACCCTATCATATCCAAGAGGCCGTTATGTAGACAATCAACTGTAGCATCAACTTCTCAGGAATTATTGCGACATTAGAGAAACATCTCATGTATTTTTTATTCTGTGAAACATGTATGGTGTGTGATAAATGAGAAAGTGAGAAAGCTCGTATGGGATACGGAAGAGTTTTCTCTTTATTTTATTGAAGATGAAAAAGTTAAATTTAATCATTTCATTATTAAATTTTAATGAATGCTTTATTGCTCCTCATTTATTGTTCTCGTGGGTTTTTTCGTCGTGTGATCCACTCAATTACTCACTCACTCACTCACTCACTCACTCACTCACTCACTCACTCACTCACTCACTCACTCACTCACTCACTCACTCACTCACTCACTCACTCACTCACTCACTCACTCACTCACTCACTCACTCACTCACTCAGAGATTGGGTAGGCCTATGCTGATGCGTTCTTACCCATTCAAACACGATACGTTGACGCTAAGCTGGTACAATACTTACCCGCCGTCCACGATGCTGGCCCAGCATAACCAGCATTATGATCGACCTATTATGCATTGCTGGCTGAGTGGACAGATTGTAATGTGTGAGTACCGCGTGAATCACTAGAGGCCTCCCTGGGGAGGGATTCCTTCTCGTTTCGATGGCGTCCTTCATCCTCATTCTGCTATTTCATAAGTCTTCCTACCATTAACGTCACTTCCGTTTATTACGCAGTCATCAGTGGCTTTTCCAGCAAACAAAAGACATTGATTCAATGTTGGTCCAGCGTCGTAGACGGCGGACCAACATTGATTCGACATTGGGTTGGTGTTTTGCCGGATTCCCACCGTTAACAACTAATATAACAGCGTAAATAAAAGATAAGTGTAGATGTATTGATTCAGACCATCGAGCAGTAGGCCTACCTCCCGGGGCATACCTAGATTCCAATGAATTTGTTGATTACCCAATAAACACTAAATGTTGTCCCAATGTTGGCATTAAGCCAACATTGGGACAACGTCTTGTGTTTGTTGGCTACGCTTTGTTTCCTGGGTAACTCTGTAATAACAAAGGACTGCGCAGCCCCCCTCCCCCAATAAAGACTAGACGCTAAGCCGATGTTGGTTTAATGTTGGGACAGCGTCGTAGACAGTTGGCCAGCATTCAACCAACATTGGCTCAACGTGGGCCTGGTGTAGTGGTCAGCACTACCGCCTGTCACACCAGAGCTCCGGGTTCGTCTTCTGCTCTCGGTATTCTGATTTTAAGGAAACATAATGTTTCTTCCCCGCCCACTCGTAAGGATTTTTTATTGTGGGGAACCTATCTGTGACCGAGACAGCCCGCCAGGGTGGTTCGAATTTTATTCCTTCATAATAAAGGCCGACAACGACGCCAGTTAAAAGAGAAATACGACACTTCTAATTTCCACTGAAATAACTCTTTTACAAAATGTTGACAATAACCCGGTTTTTGAGCATGTTGAGCCAGCCAGCCATAAGATTTATAATGCAATTATCGTGTTTTGTTGAAACAAATTGGTCGCTGTGATTCAGTGGAAGCCCTAATTGATTTAGATTTTTTTTTAATTATGGAAATTATGATTTAAAAGAAATTAACGGAAATTGTTTATTTATTTTACCATTCGTTTGTATCAGCCACTGAAATGATGTATACATGCTTTGACCATCCATTTTTAAACAAAGTTATTTTATTCTACACTGGAAATCAGAATGTACACCACCCTAGAAAATAGCTTAAATCAGTGCATAAAAACAAATAGATCACATACCACTCATACATGTACATACCATTCATCACGGTTAAAACCTTGATGGACTGCAATGTTTAAACCAAAAATATAATAAAGAATAATACCAGACCGGTAAATTTGTCTTCCATGTAAAATGAGAATTGAGCCTGATTATTTTCTTTGTAATATTAAGTAATTATTACATTTATTTGATATCACACTGTTCACACTCAATGATATTAGGATCTCTGTTTCTACTTCTTTTGGATACTAAATTAAATGCACTAGTTTAGCTATTCAATTTATCAGCGATTTGATCATGGCATACACGAAACATTGACCCAATGTTGGTACAATGTTGGCCCATCGTCTACGACGCTGGCCCAACATTGTACCAACATTGGGGGAGCGTCTCGTGTTTGTTGGAAAGCCATGCTAAGCCATCTTTATGTATCAAGTGTCAGACCAGTGGTCTGACTGTCAGACCTGATGCTAAGCATGTTAAGTGAACGATCGAGTGCTTGATATGTAGCCCTTTTTGAAGTTTGACTTTGTCCAGTCAATCAGACTAGGTGATCTAAACATGCTAATAGATGTTCTAATTCTGGTTCTGATTTTGATTAGCGCTGATAGCTGTGATAGCTTGAAATCCTCTTAATCATCAACTGTGGTGGCACTGCAGACCAACGTTACGCCAATGCTGGGCCGGCGTTCGCTACGCTGGCCTAGCATTAGGCCTGCCTCAGGGTCCGCAGGGTGATGATCAAGGTCGGTTTGACCAAGAAGGCCACACTTATCCATTCACGGCATGCATACGTCCAATTGATTGTCTATGCAAATACTCCCGCTCTGATAAATATAGGAATTTCACTGGGATGTTTCGTATTCTGCAAACCGTAGGCCTAGTCAGTTCCAATTGAATCAGATTGCAGACGAGGTATACCGCGCAACCTCAGAATAGGTGATTTGTGTAAAAAAGCCATTGGTGACGAATTTCATTATATTTTATTTTTTTCTAATTTTGAAACCCCACGTAATTTTTTTTTTATAAAACCATCACAGATGCTCACCTTCATCAGAAAAATTGGAATCGTTAATGAATGTATCTAATATAAACCAATTGTACAAATTATGCAAGTTTATCGACGATTTGTCTGAATACACCAGCAAGATCCCAGACCAGGACTGGTGTAAATAGTGGTTTTTGGTGAGGTTGTAAAAATGATTAACTGGCGCCCCATAGTCACGACAATGCCATTCCAGTTTTTTTCATCGTGAAATATATAGCCTATATGGTGTCGAAAATAGGCCCACTCGCCACAGGCACAGTACAGGGTACAATCGCAATAATCTAAACACTTGCGGATATGTCTCCAGCTGCGTCTCCAGATAAAGGTGGCGCCATGCAGTAGCACCATCATTCTTCCTGAGAATCAGATTACCAAGGAGATTGATCGAAAGCCTAATAAATGAGGAACGTGTAAAATGGCGATGGAGATAATTATTAGCGTGACTTGTCTACTACCTTGGTCACAGCTGATACAATACATTGGCACATTGACTCTATCGCTGGAATGCAATTATCTATAACTGTCTGCTGAATATGATATTTATGCATTCCCGGTAGGAGCCTGCATATAATTATATGTCATTTATCCCGCCGCCGCTTACAAGGGATTGTTCTGGATCCAAAAAAATCTTATCAGATATTAACTCTTACATTTTCACTCACTTGAAGTTGTGGATCGCGTCAGCGAGACACAACTTCAAATGGGTGAAAATGCTAAACACTACTATGGTCGTTTTTAATTTGTTTTATTAGCAGGTTAAATCAGTTATTCGGAATTAAATGTGCGTTTAAACATCAAGATTTGCACATGTTTGATCTCAAATTAAACAAATATGAGTAATTTTTGCCCACTCGAAGTTGCGGATCGCGATAGCGAGACGCAATTTCAAGTGAGTGGGAATTTAAATTATTTAATTTAGCGCTCAACTTGATTGCACCACTGGCTCACCTTATATGTAGGCCTTGGTAGCCTTAAATAACCGGCGATAGCGTGTTTGACATTAGGTATCTCAGTTACCCAGAAGGAGTTATCCTTCCTATTGTTACTCTGGGGACTATCCGACCCGAGGATAGCGGAGCTGCGCGTAATGCCACGGTGTTTCAGCATTAAATTGCACAGCGAAAACCAAGTCTCCCGCCGTCTGGGCATGTCTGGGGGATATCCCATAGACATGCCCAGAACCCCTTATCGGGCGAGCAAAGGAAAACGCTCTCAATAACCCACCATGCCCTATCACCCCCACCCTCACATCATCATCTGTACATCATTCATCTCATCAATTGACTACAACGTTTTTATCGTATTACAATGTCACTTAAAAGACCATTTGTGCCGAAAAGTGACGTATAGCAAGGATTTACTACTACTGTTACCTTACATGTTGCTGAAATGTACTGATGGGTTGTCATATCGCTCGATCATTGACTTCATTATATTCGTCTAATAATTGATAGCTTTGTTGTGAAGGGATGTTATTGGGTTTTCTTGTGAATCAGATATTTCGTGTACCGCTTTGTAGATTGAAAGCGTTTTGATAACATTGTGATGCTACTTTTATTTGGCGGCTAATATAATATATATACTTTTTCAATTGTTTCGTTCACGTATCATTATTTTAAATGCCATCAGATGAGTGACGTTTTGGCTTTTTATCTAAATTAAAGCAATAAGCCCGTTAATATTGGTCCATTTTACTCTTTATTTCGTTCCCACTATGCTTACATGTAGCTTCAGCCTATATGTATCAGATAACCTAGACCTGTATTTAAATGAAGCAGAAAGAGCTACATGTGTAACTAAGACATATATAATGATTTCAAATTGAAAGAAACTCTTTGGTCTCCGTGGTTTATGCACAGATATTTCAGATGACTAATTGAATACCATCCTTTTTTTGTCGTCCTGACGTCGATATATAGAGTTAAAGTGTCGTATCTGAGTGGTAGAAATAACCCTTTAGCTCTAAAAATAGCATTATCATTTAACCATCTGTCATTATCATTTAACCCATTTAAGAATACAGTTATGTTCTGAACTTGCATGCGTAGGTCACGTGTAAGCCTTCAGCATACAGTACCCTGATACTGTACAGTACAAGTTGATTCAGCTGAGTAATTCAACCTGATTAGACCAGTGTCTGCGACGCTGGCTCAACATTGAACCAACATTGGATGACTGAGTGTACAATGTTTGAGGCAAAGCCATCCTGCCAATACATACTTGGGGTCAGCTGTTTCAAGATCCCCGCAGTAATACAGTCAGTTAGTTTGCAAACCCAACGCACAGCTAAGAGCCAGGGCTAAGAGCTTTGAGCTTTGGTGGAATTATTAACTCATAGATGTCGCTCAAGTATATATGGACTTGCCATTATTTGGGAACTTGCTCTTAATGCCGCGTTGGTTATGAAACGCATAATAGTATTATTATGGAATAGGGCAGTGGACCCGCCTACCCGCGGGCACTATTGCTTTATGGGGGAATCATGTCCTGCATATTTTAACAGTTGACTATACCTTTAACCGTGTGTTTCAGGATCAGTATCGTGGAGAGTATCCCTGAAAACCTGACGTACCCGGCGGGATCGCCTGTACACCCCAGTACGTACACTGCCTGGATGAGTCTGCTGGACTCTGCCCAGGATCAGGTGGACATGGCCGTGTTCTACTGGAGCCTGCGTGGTGACGACATCTACAAGGATCCCTCGGACTGGCAGGTAGGTGCAGTAAATCTAATGCCATCTTCCCTACAGCAAGGCTAGGCTTCGCGAGGTCGCTGACTTCGTCTGCGACCTCCCGAAGCCTAGCCTTGCTGTTGGGAAGATGAGTAACCTAAACTAATGGAGAAGTCCAAGCAAGTAATACCTTGCAAACACCATACGTTGACCCAGTGCTGGTGTAATGGTGGGCCAGCGTCGCAGACAGTGGACCAACATTACACCAGCACTGGGTTAGCGTCTTGTGTTCGATGAGTCCCAGCAAACAAGAGACGTTGGCCGAATGCTGACTTAATGTTGGGCCAGCGTCTACGACGCTTGTCCAACATTAAATCAGCACTCGGTTAGCTACACTGGCAGTGGGGATTTACCGTGGGTGTATTCTCTCCCCAGCAAACACCAGACGTTGATCTGTGTGTTGTTTTAATTGTGGGCCAACGTCGTAGACTGTTGCTAGTATTAAAACACCTTCGGGTCAGCGTTTTGTGACGAGAATGGCGGATTGATTCTAAATTATCCACCTCATTTTGTAAGCTCTATATACGAGAATGTCAATTATTTCAAATATGAGAGCAAAAAATACAGTTGTCTATAATTATATAACCTTGCTAAATCGATGATTCAGAAATTGGAGATTAACCCCTGGAACTCTTGAGCTCTAATAATCAATAAAATATTTATCTAATATAAATTCAAGTTACGAAACATACCTGTGCCACAGATTTGAGAAATATCTACTTTTAAAAACTAGGTACACAAGTGCCGAAAAAAAGAATGAAATATCATAGCAGTATCCCAGCAAACACGAGACATTCACCCAAAATGGATCAATGTTGGCCGACCGTCTGCGACGTTGGCCCAAAATTGATCCAGCATTGGGTGAACGTCTCGTGTTTGCTGGGTAACACAATTACCCCTTGTCCTGCTGAATTGTTTCAAATTATTTTTCATCCATTTAAAGCTGGAATTGCTAACGCAATTTCCAGCTTCAAATGACGAAAAATATGGCTATTTGTGAAAAATAAACATCTCCCAAAATGAAATATTTGATTAGTTGAGCATCTACCACTGAATATTTTATCAATTTCAGTGGCATTTATTTGGGTTGAAACTTTTTTGAAAACGTATATATCCGGGTCCAGCAGGACAAGGGTTAACTAATCCTCACCCTCAGTGTTACTATAAACACTGGGTAAACACTAAAATCCTCCACCGCTATTTCGTTCTACAAACGCCATTTCGTCCTACGATTTTGCATTCACCTTCTTTTCTCTACAAGAAATATGCAATTTCAAAGATTGATGTACAAAATTGCCAGAAACAATACAATGACAATTTTTTTAAATTGTATCAGATGAAAATGTCCAACATGCGTATTTTTCATAACTGCCTGAGACCTGTTTCTGATGGCTGGGAACATTAATGTGAAAGAAAGGGTCTGGTGTTACACAACGATAAATTATCATTAACTAATATTCGATACAACTTTAATAATTGTGTTGTGATTCGGTAACGCAGGGGTTGCTTTCGTTCAGAACAACTCTTCCCTGTACATGTTGTAAAGTTATGCATCATAGTTAACCACTCTGTCGTGCAAAGTCAAAAGGCAGTATCTGCTTACTTTACAAGTAAGCAGATACTGCCTTGTGGCTTTACAGAGCTGCACTGGTATGAGAGTTATGCATATTGCTACACTCAAACTCCCATCTGTTGTTTGCGACCCAATATTGTTATTATCCGTGATTTGTGTGGCAACCCGCACGATGCCAAGTAAATCATGAAATGAAATTGCACTCTAGCAAACACAAACAACCACACGTCCCGGCAAAAACGAGTCGTTCAACTAATGCTGGTTTAATGTTGGTCCACCGTCTACGTATATGCCGGCAGGCGTTCGTGTTTTAGTTATCTGATTTTACCCCGATCCAGTGTTTTATGTGGCAATATTTGGGATGGAAATGGCTGCCCTCTGAAATTGCTGACGTTATCGACACACCAGAAAGAAAAAAGTGTTACAAAACCAGTCAGATCTCTTGACATATTGCTAGGTAAGCTGTCCTACGGCAGAATAATTGTGGCCGTAATTTGCCAGCAAAGACGAGCCTATGTTGTTCTAATGTTGACCAATGTGCTTTTTATTTCACAAGTTAATATCAGCTCCAGCGCAAACCATATATTATTTGAATGTTCAACACCATGTACATACAAGTATAAGCTTCTCAAAAATACAATAACAGGTTAAGGGCCCTGTCAAGCATATGCACGAAAACTGGAATTTTAAACAATTGTTCGTTTTTCTGTTTAAACTAGATAACCTGTCGTTCACCATATGTTCGCTCTAGAGGCATGTGGCATACGTGACAAACAAAATATGAAGTCGGTCCATCAAGATGGTCTCCATAAGCATGATATACATGCATGCTCCGTTTTTGTGTATAATATATTGTGTAGTGGATGGTCACACTGAAACGATGACTGATTTCTGGAACTGATTTGTGTTCACGTTCGGGCCGATGACCAATTTTCTCGGTCCATAGCAGAACGGAAAACGTAATCTAGACCAATCAGGAATGTGACCTAGATCGATTGCATTGTGACATGATGTTATAACCACTGATCAACGGAGGTTACGGACAGTTATAGTAGTATTCAGATAGAGAGTACGTATATTTTTTAATGGCGACTGTTCAGGCAAACGGGAGTGTGTACTAGTGAAAAGTCATTTCGATACCTTCGGTAAAACCCACCTCCTTATTTATTTTAAACCTCGGCAGCAGTTTGATATGCCAAGTTCAGTTCTTTTCCAATTAGTAAAGAAATATTATGTAAAATGAATGCATAGCATCAGAGGATCGATATCCCAGCAACCACGCAACTTTGAACCAAAGCTGGTTTAATGTTGGGCCAGCGTCATACTGGATATTGCCGCCGTCTGCAACGCTGGGCCAACAATAATTCAACATTTGTTCAATTATTTTGTTTGCTGGGATCCATGCTCTCCGTTCCATGCTGCACCATCCGTGTGACGTCACATATTATACGAGCAGTTTATTTGCAAATAAGGGATTTCCATGGCTAATCAGTTTTCCGTGTCAACCCTTTGAGTTTGTTACAAAAAAATGAAAAAAATGTAATACATTTTGAGGTATTTACCAAATTCAGTGCAAACTATGTGCTGTGCAATATAAATTAAAAGAGCAAATCTATGAAATAGGTAAATGTATCGCAAACATCACGTTTTTTTAATGTGCCTTGAACGCTTCACTGCATCAAGGGTCTGTCGAGAATGAGGCCTATAAATGAGATTTAAAGGATGGCTAGTGACAGCGGCACCGTTAAAAATCCCACAATCTCTGGGAAATCTGCTCACAGGCGATGTGTTTCAGCCATGGAAATAAATGGAAATTACTTATAAAATATATGTTAATTATAAATAAGGAACAGTTATTATTCAACCATTTTTTACATTAACGTGGATAAAACGTTTTTTTTATCAATATTTAGTATTTTTGGGGGGCTTTTTTTACTGGCGTATAAATGATGTAAATTAACGGTTTAAGCCATCATTCATGATGTTGGTTTAATGTTGGAACATCGTTTGTGCCTTTAGTCCAACATGCCGCAAACATGCGGTATTCGAGAGCAATATTTAGCCCAAATTAGTCAATTTTTTTATAAAATGATCATGAAATTATTATTTCCTTTTTCATTATTCCAGTATTTTTCCATAGGCCCCTATTCCACATAGTCTGCCGCCGCCGTTGTTATTTGTTTTCTAAATAGCAACCAGGCTATGAACTCCTGCTTTTTTATATTTCACAGAGCCATTAGCCTACTGTTACGTACAACTGGTACAACAAATATTCAACCCCTTTAGTCACTTACTATGGCGACAAGCGAATTAACATTTCTAGAAAGAAAATCCGTCATATTTGTATTTGTTGCACATAGCCTATTCGGAAATCAGGCAATGGTCATTTTGCTTTTGCGTTATTTTGTGATATTTACGTATCTCGAAAACAATGCAAGTGAGCTGGACCGTAATTTTACCAAATGATACCCCTTCCCCTGGAGATTGAATGGTGGCCCCCTTACTTTATATAATTTACATGTTGTTATACGAGGATAACAAATGGCTGACAGTCGGCCATTTCTTTAAATTTCGCTCATGTATCGGAAAACCTGCATGATATAGGTAGAATATTATCTATTAAATCATCTATTAATTTATTAAATCCAAGATGGCTGATTTTTAGTTTGTTAACAAGAACAATATTTCTAGTTTGTTAATGAGAACATTATATTTTATCATTTTGTTAGAAAGTTAGAAATTGATTCAACAATCCCAGTTTCAAATGGATAAAAAATAACGAAGAACCAAACGTTTTCCTTATCTGCTTATATTGAACACATATAAACACTTTCCAAAACCACGAATTTGTGGATTGCAGTCGCGAGATATGACTTAAACACTGTTAAAGTAGATTATTATTTTGAATTGTTATATGTTAGCCCTTGAAGGTTGACTATTGTATTTTCAACTGTTACATATTTTGGAATTTGATTACATTTAACAGTAAAGGCAAAAGATACTGTGGTTTTTAGAACATTTAGTGTTCTGCGTGAAATATTACTTATCGCAACTTTTATTGAAGAAAAAATTGAAAACTGGCAATGTGTTGGTCCGGCGATTTATCTAGGTGTGAATGGAGATTCGCTTTTCACTGGTGTCACAGCGTTCAGTCACCAACACAACACAATGCTTCAACATTATTCCGGTGCCCCGACTGCTATAAAGCGGATGTTTTATTTGCATATTATTCTTGGTAGCGTGTTTTATAGAGGTTTCGTGTCACTTTTCATACTGTGGGGCAAACAACAGGCTGAATCGCGCACACAATAACAATTATAACCCTCAACAGTGTATTTGCGCTTCTCCACAAGCTGGATGGGTAAATTGCTTTCTCTGCTGCTTTCTTATCTTAAGTTTATCAGGCTAGTTGAAGGCCGAGTGAAGTGATTTCAAGTTAACGAAATAATCGATGTATAACGTCTCGTGTTTGCATGACTGTACATGAACTAGTTCAGATTTCCGCAATGATCTCGCATGGGAACCCAGTCAATGTGTAACGTCGGTCAGGCGCTCTGGTTGTCTCGCCATCCCGGCAGCGTTTCCTGGCAATCCACCCATAAGATTATAGCCAGATTCGAACATGCTGCAGGTTCTCTTGGATGGTTGTTGTAGCCCACCGGGCACACGACGTTGTTGCGACGTTGAATCAACGTCATTGACGTTGATTCAACGTCGCAACAACATCGTGGGCCCAGTTCTCACTCAGTCGTTATAACAACTTATATAACTGTACGCATCTAAGTCACACGACTTATTATATTCCTTTCCCTAATGCACCGCTATTATTATGTCACATTTATTGCGTCCAACGCGTTGTACAATTTGTTCTCCTGGGGATTCATACTTCATGCATATTATCATGATTTCTTTTGTGAGAACATTGCTTCGCCGTCTTTACGTGCTGTGGTCTTTGTGATGACTTGTAAATATGTCCCTTGGCGTTTGTAATGGACGGATAAAGAAGCCATTTACCCCAGCTTTAGCTCCCGATGCTCCATTTTCTGCCTCGGCTGCCGTAAAGATTCATATCAGGCCTGCACCTATAGACTACATCCCACATTCATATTGTCAGAGTGTGAATTGTCATTTATCAGCTATGTTGTGCATCGCTACTGAGATTTTATCTAAAAAAAAATCGTACTTACGAATGAGAATGATGATAACGTTATTATATCGCATCCATAAAATATACAGTATTATTATTCTATTAGTGCTGCGGCTTCTGAGAAAAGTGCGTAAAAGTTCAATACCAAGTCAATGTCATGCAGAATCTGACATTTTATAGCATAGTATTACAATAATCTGGGTGTCTTAGATTCAAAGCAATGCAAAATAAAGTGGTTTACATATATTCTGAGTCTCATCGCTCCTCCATACAAGAATGTTGCATCAGCCAAGCAGAAGAATGAGTCTTACTGAGATTATGAGCCCATAGTGGCTCATATCCGTACAGAATAAAAAAATGACTGATAATATTAGTTTGTAGTGTTTTTTTAAAGTAAAACCATGCATAATAGTGTGTTGCTAAAATATTGGTCTCTAGTGACCCTTAACGAGATCTTAATCATACAGAAGAATATAACAATAACATGATTTTTTAGAGCGATAGACACTTTTTATTGCCCGACGCAGATGCCAGCGGCCCGAGGCGGGAGTCAAGGGCTATTAGCCAAATATTACGCCCGCATAAACAGCGATATCTCACTAGTAGCGCCCGCTCTATTGATAATAATGTGGATTACTGAGAATCTGAATCCGTTTGGTTGGCGTTCTTTCAGTCTTTGCCCAGGGAAGATGGCTGTGTGAAGCTAGTGATGCGTTATCGGACGTATCAAGTTTGTCAGTTAGTACATCGTCTGAAAGCACAACACATCCACTGACAATTCACAGACATCACATCTCAGGAAAAACAGAAGTCGACATTGAGTAGGTCAAGCTACCAATGAAGGATGATCCGTCATTTGTTGTTGTTGCCTGGAAATTATCCCACATGTCGATGACTTATATAAGTATGCATATTATATTAAACTATTACAGTGCACAGACTGACGATATGTAGGCCTATGGCATGACACATTGCTATATTTAAACTAACTTTTTTATTTGAGAAATGATTAGCTACCTGATAATTATGAGGCAATTGAGATGAACAAGAACTTGTAAGAATGCAGGCTTTAAAGTGGCACCAATAAACCTATAAAACCCTATATTTGAAAAATTAACTTATAATTTAAAAAAAATAACCTATAAAAATACCCCCAAAAAATCCTTTATTTCGATTTTGCTAACAATGATTTTTCTGTTGGAAGCATATTTTGAATGCATAAATATGAAAGACCATACGGTATTACCATAGCCATACCACACAGTTGTATAAAGAGTAAGCATTTCCAAATGAAAGGTATGTGATTTTTATCTAAAAGATCTTTGAAAATCTCTAATTTTATATTAAATAAACCTAAAAAGCCTGTATTTTAAACTCTATTAAACACCTATATTGTGGCCTTAGAATGTATTTTATGCAACATTATCATTATCACGATTTATGGTAGCATCACATCATTCTAGACATCATTGAGAAAACGTATAGCATTGATTAGGCAGGTATACATTTTCTGATATCATAAATATGTCGGTGTGAATTATTTTCTGAAAATATTTTTCACACAGTTTTCATATTGTACAAGCAGCGTAAGGTTTAAATCTAAAGAATGTGTTTCAAAGTGACTGCGTAAAATATTGAGACAGTACTACCATGCAAAGCCAAATGGCAGTATCTACTCACTTTAAAAGTAAGCAGATGCTGTCTTTTGGTTTTGCAGAGCAGAGTGCATGTACGAACGAGGCTACATTTAAACATCTCCGTCTTCGATATGGATCGTAGGGATGGCTCAATCTGATTGTAATAATGGCCTCCTTCTTTTGTTACCTGTGATTTGTTACCTGGGGGTACAGCACACCACATTTCATAACAGCCCAGCAAACAATGGACGTTGACCCAATATCGGTCTAATACTGGTTCACCTTTTGCAACCATGACCCATTTTTAAGCCAACATTGGGTGCGTTTGCTGTGTTGGAAGCCAATTCTGTATTATATCGATTTGAGAATGAACCTTGGCGAGCGTGTTTCTATGGTTGTCATTACATTTGTATGACTTCCTCACCAGATGAAGTTAATGTTGGCCTACCGTCTGCGCCGCTGGCCCAATAATAATCCAACATTGTTTCAATGTGTCTTTTTAGCTGGGATAGGGTATTTGTCTATGCCCGACCTGGGCATGTTTTTAGTTGTTTTTCTCTCCGCAAATTTGCTAAAAGTTGTTCAATAGCTGTGTTAAAGGTACGCTAACACTTGTTTTAACACTTAACAATTTGTTCTAAATTTCGAACAAGCTAATTTGAAAATGAAAACTGTTTACCGTATAGGGCCTATCACAATGTAAGTTATAATTCTCTATTGTGGGATTAACATATTTCAAATATAATTCTCTATTGTGGGAATAACATATTTCAAATATTGCATATATGTGAAACAACTTGTACAATACCCATATTTTCATATCCACATAATTATTATACCCCTGCGAAATAATACTACCTAAAACTATCACACTTTTAATTTTAGCTTAGACACATTTAGCTTATATTGATTTCCGTCCGTTGCACAGGAGGCTAAAGTAAGATTGAAAGGAAAATTCACTGGAGTAATGAACCTGTGGCATTGGTCAGGAGGCCTGCGGATGATTTGTTGCCTTTTCTGGCAGTGGGTACACAAACCTGACAGAAGCGGGCCCCTTGTGGTGCCCCTCAGGCAGAGAGACATTGTTTTTTTGTTGGACATCACACCAGGGTCGTGTTCCCACCCATTCTTCTTCCACGAACTTCAAGCTGAGCACTAACGCTGCCCGATCTCCCATGTCACCCGTCCGGACAAACACATCACCTACCTCTATCCCAGCAAACACAACACATTCACCCAATGTTGATACGATGTTGGGCCAGCGTCGCAGACGGTGGGCCAGCATTGTATCAACATTGGGTGAACGTCTCGTGTTTTCTGGGATACCAATGCGGAGTGAATGCTGGTGTAACACCACCGACATTGGTGCAGCATTAAGCCGGTGTATCATGCTGCATGTGCCCCACATTGTTTAACTCTTACAACGCTGAAATGTTTTGTATAAGCAATGGAGACCAAAGGTTTTTATTCCAATTTGAAAACATCATGAAATGTCTTTTTTTTCAATGCGGGCTCGTGTTTATACGTTAGAATCTGACGTCTGAAGACGGTCCCTTCGCTGAAAGTGTTAAGACGCTATTATACTAGACCACAGCCCTATTGTGGTTATAAAGTATGATAATTACACTAACGTAACATTCGTCTAATATCGGACAAAAGTGCTCGGTTTGCTGGGTATTTAAATTTAGTAATTCTTCCCTTGAAAATATTTGACTCACGCTGAAAAGAAAAAACATTATTGATTTTCCCACCGCAAATAGTACGCTCCTTCTTCAACTTGGCAGGGCGTTTTTTTCAAATGTCTACAGAAGGATTTCCATTTAATAAATCATCCAACTGTCTCTTTCGAACAAAGTCACCTTGGTATTGAAGGGTCGTATCTGCCACGTTGTAAAGTGGCAGATACAACTTGCAGTCCTAACTGTTTCAGCTAATGTTAATCAAATATTAGCCAAAAAAGTAAGTCGCATTGAGTATCTAATCAATTATGCCAATTTTATTGAATATATCACATATTTAAATGAACAACTACTACCGGACGTAATTCGTTTGGTAATTAAATATTTTACTCAGCTGTCTCGTCAAACAGAAACAATAGTATTGTTTCTGTTTGACGAGAAAATTAATCAATGAATATTGTTACAATATTCATTGATTAATTATGTTTCACTCAAATGTTGGTAGAGTCCCAGTCATAAAGCAATAGCCTAATTTTAATTTTCAAGACTCGCACACATAATTATAATGTATGTATACTCTACATAACCTGAGAATTGTTTTCTCTGATTTGTGTACATCTTCTCCACTCGATTTGTGTATATCTCCTGCAAATTGTGTATATCTTATCCTGTGATTTGTTTACATCTTCCCCTGTGATTGTCTACCTTTTCTCTTGCGATGTGTCCACATCTTCTCTTGCGATGTGTGTACATCTTCTCTTGCGATTTGTGTACATTTTCTCTTGTGATTTGTGTACATCTTCTCTTGCGATGTGTGTACATCTTCTCCTGTGATTTGTGTACATTTTCTCTTGTGATTTGTGTACATCTTCTCTTGCGATGTGTGTACATCTTCTCCTGTGATTTGTGTACATCTTCTCTTGTGATTTGTGTACATTTTCTCCTGTGATTTGCGTACATCCGTCAACCCAACAGTGGCTCAATTTTGTACCAACTCCGTAGACAATGGCACAATACTGGATCAATACTGGGCCATCGTGTCGTGATGTTATTATTTGTTTGTCACAGGGAGAAGCTGTATTTAAGAAGATGTTGGAGACAGGCAGGGATCGCGGCGTTGACATCCGGATAGCTCAGAGCACGCCTCAGTCCACCAGCAACCAGGATTCACAGATCCTGGCTAAAGAAGGTAAGCCTACGAGTTAGGATAAGAAATATAATAGCAAACTTTAAATTGTTATTGATTTGCAGTTGATATAATATCATTTATCATACTTCAAACATAACATGCTGAATTTTCAACTGAAAAACTCATAATTACCAAAATTAATTATTTTTTGAGAAACTATCATCGTACGTGTAATTATACTGGATTTCTAATTTAAAAATTATCAGCATGTCTCATTTAATCACAACAACTGGCTCAACGGCGGGCCTACACCCCATCAAATACGAGGCATTGGACCAATGCTGTTTTAATGTTGGCTCACGACGCTGGCCCAACATTGAAACAGCATTGGTTCAATGCCTTGTGTTTGCTGGGACGTCTGAGAGATCGACTGAGCCATCATTAACATGATTACGTCTACATCAGGCAAACAGTTCTTTGCTTGGAATTTACTTTGTCATTTTTCTGCTCTACTTTTCTCTCTACATTTGCATCACAAATGCTGCTACTCCATCAAACAACTCTCAGCTTTGTCTCACAACGGCTTTTTATACTTTTTTGAGTGATCACTCACCGCTCTTGATACTTTTTTTGAGTGATCACTCAGTCTGGCGTTAGTGCGGAAGCAGGCTGACTTAATTAGGCCCACCTTTTTGTTGCTATTGAGGTATAAGCCGTTTATTATAATTCTCATTAACACTTGATACAGAATGATTAGAGATAGGGATCTCAACCCTCAGGCTGTTATAGCCGTATTATGCACAATTTAATTATCACCAGATATTTTACTGCAATTTCATTGGATAAAAAACATTATGCATTATTACAATATTGCATTTGAATTTTAGAAACCGTTTTAAACATTATGATTCATTACCCAGCAAACGAGAGGCATTGGCTCAATGTTGGGCTGATGTTGGCCCACCGTCTACGACGCAGGTCCAACATCAGCCCAAAATTGGGCCAACGCCTCATGTTTGCTGGGTATGTGTTTGTCCCCACCCAGCAAACACGAATCGTAGACTAACTGTTTGTCTACGACGTCTGTCCAGCATTAAAGCTTTAGCCTGCTAAACACGTATATATACGTTTTATGACGTTGCTAAACACGTACATATACGTGTGAAAAAACTAGCAAAATAAGTATGGGTATTGTCGCAATGTAAAACTAATTATATAACAAATAAAAGTATTATGCTTGTCATACGTGGCAGGAATAATTGAGGATCGGCCTTTATTGGGTGTCAGGTGCACGCTGACAGCAAAGGTTTATTTACCAACAATAGTGTGGTAATTTTAACCAAGGAAAATATAACATTTCCCTTGTTTTAACCCAAAAATCACTCAACCTAGACACAATTTTGGTAAGGCGATTTTATCAAAAATGAGTTCACATGGGCCCATGTAGTCTTACCAAAAAATGTTTTCAAAAGTGTGTTGCCTACAATTGGACCTATTTTTCATATTTAAAATGGCTGCCACAAGAACACTGCATAAAGTGAAAATGCGCCATATCGGTCATCATATGAAAACAAATAATGGCTCTACACCTAGGTTTTCGGGTACGGGGAATGCGTTGGTGGCGTTATTTTTGTCATTCAAGGTCAAGATCACACCCTGGATCAATGTCATAGGTCATTGTCAGCCACCAACAAGTGAAAATATGCCATATCTCAGTCACTTGTCCTGTTATAAAACCAAATAATGGCTCTACACTTACGTTTTCCGGTACGGGGAAGCCGTTGGTGCCATTATTTTCAAGGTCACACCATGGGTCAATGAGGTAGGTCATGTCAGCCACCAGAAAGCTACAATATGCCATATCTCAGTACCTTGTAATCATATAATAACAATTAGTGGCTCTACACCTAGGTTTCACATCTAGGTATGCGGAATTCGTTGGTGCCATTAGTTTTGCGATTTAAGTGAGCTGAATTGAAGCAAACCCAACAAAAATAGGATATTTTCACATATTTGAAGCTGATTTTACCTTTCTGTGACCTTTCGATGATCTTTCAATGACCTTGTTATGACCTTGGGGTAACTCCCCTGTCAAACCGAACACCAACCCATGTCACCATGTGTTATTGGGTTGGGATTCATCATAGGCCCTATGTATTTAAAGTACTGGCCATTGGTCCAAACATGACAATCGTTAAGGTATTTGGTCCATTTCTGCCCTATGAGAATGGGTAACATAAGGGTGATTTTATGGGGTATTACCCCTCCAGCCCTTATATTAACCCTGTAACCTCTTGGGGTGTTTTGGTATATTTCCATGCTGGGGTCTTGGTGAGTTTCAACCCCCATAGACATCTCAAGTGAGCTGAATTGAAGCAAAACCAACAAAAATAGGGTATTTTCGCCTATTTGAAGCTGTTTAAACCTTTCTGTGACCTTGAGATGACCTTTTTGTGACCTTGGGGTAACACCCCTGTCAAGCCCAACCCCAAACCATGTCACCACGTGTACTTAGGTTTGGGACTCATCCAACGTACATGTATTTGAAGTAGGCCTATTGCCCATTGGTCCAAACATGACAATCGTCGAGTTATTTGGTCCATTTCTGCTATATGAGTAAGAGGTGACATAAAGGTGATTTTATGGGGCATTACCCCTCTAGCCCTTATATTGCCCCTATAACTTATTGGGGTGTTTTGGTTATATTTCCATGCTGGGGTCAAGGTTAGTTTCAACCACCATAGATATCTCAAGTGACCTGAATTGAAGCAACACCAACAAAAATAGGCTATTTTCACCTATTTGGAGCTGATTTGACCTTCATGTGACCTTGAGATGACCTTGTCATGACCTTGGGGTAATACCCCTGTGAAGCCCAACCCGAACCCATGTCACCATGTACTTCGGTTGGGATTCATCACATGTATTTGAAGTACTAGCCATTGGTCCAAACATGACAATCGTTTTGTTATTTGGTCCATTCCTGCCATGCGAGAAAGGGTTGACATAAGGGTAATTTGATGGGGTATTACCCCTCCAGCCCTTATATTACCCCCTGTAACCTCTCGGGGTATAGCTCCATTCTGGGGTCTTGGTGAGTTTCAACCACCATAGACATCTCGAGTGAACAGAATTTGAGAAAAACTCTCCAAAAAAGCTATTTTCACCCATTTTAAGCTGATTTGACCCTGCTTTTATTGAATTTGGTTGCCATGGCTACCAGATAAACACAGATAAGTGACCAATAAAAGCAGACAATCATACTTGGCCTGTAATATATCTATTATTGCACTTTTTATTCCAAATTAGAATACTATTTATCTATGGCTGGCCTGATGTTAACAAACCTTATTTAGGAAAATACGGTGATGAAAGGGTTAAACTCGGTCAGCAATGATAACCCACTCATCCTGCCGAGCCAGCAGCCAAAAGGTTAACCCAACATTGGGCTATGGTCTCGCAGGGCAGCGCCGTTTGTCGGATCTAATCCGCCACCGTGTCTCGCCGTATTTTCTACATCCGGCGCAGATGTTTATAATCGAGGTTGTGCATGTACAGTGTTCCAAACTGTTCAAAGGCATGGAGTGTGCAGTGCTGTCTATGGTACTCTGCACTATAAAAAACCCTTGAAGTCATTTGATAAGACTAGGACATAATCCTGACTTCGGGCTTCCTTCGCGATATTGTCATGGTTGTACAGAAAGCGACGTAAAACAATATTCACTCACTCATCTGGAAAGCCGTGCCAGATTGCTAGACCATTACTATAGAACAAAATGTGCGCTTTCAGGGAGCAATATGCCCTGAAAAATTTCAACTCGATCTAATTCAAAATAGCCGACGTACGGCCATGATTGACATTAATGTGCATAATATCGGGAAAACTGACCATTATTATAAAACAAAATATGTCGCTTCAGGCAGGGATATGCCTGAAAAATGTGAACTCAATCAAATTCAAAATGGTCGAGTTGCGACTTAAATATCTGTAAAATACATGACAAACTGTGCTAGATATGTAGAGCATTTACTGTGAAACAAAATGTGAAGGTTCAGGGAAGGATGCACTCTGAAAATATTCTCTTATGCGGGCGGGGCGGGGGATTATGGCAGCCGACTGGCTGAGTAATAAGGCGGCACTGGTTTCTCAGCATAATGTATTCACTCAGAGAAGGTCGATTTTTCCACATCCATCAGGTGATCAGGTCTGTTTGCAAATTTCTCGTTTTTCCCAAAGTGAAGATTTGTCAGGAGTCATGTAATGTAGTTGGTATCCATTGTCATCTATATGTTTGACTTCTGGTGACCATGATAGGTTTGCAACCGAACTCGATCTATTATATATAGACAGTTTTTATTTATCTTATCGTATTTCATTACAGATGTTTCAAAAGCTCGTATTGCTCCACAGTTAATAATAAGCCTGTTGTCACACATAACTAAAGGAATGTTATTGTAGGAGCGTCATACCCACAGCAATTGGCTACAACCACCATATATTGACCCGATGTTGGCCTAATGTTGGTCCATCGCTACGACGATGACCCAGAAGTATACCAACATCGGATAAGAGTGTGGTGTTTGCTGGGCATGACTATGACTATGACAGCTATGACTGGTAATAGTCTATCATTGTTGGTCAAAAAGGTCTGATTCAGGTCAACTGGCTGGGCATGACCATCCATGGAGATTCCCTACATCCTATATACTGATGTACTCTTCTTTCAACTGTCTATTGCACTCATTGAAGCTAAATGGAGTAAGCTTAGAATCCATACTGAACTGAAAATATGGTCCATGCCACGTAATGAACATTAATTATGTTCTAGGTGTATGCCTTGTCATTTAAATATAAGGCTCAGTTTAAACTGTTAACATAACCAATAACATTTTAACACACCAATTAGACTTGCTCATTGCACGTTGGCCCTGGAAAATAGGGATCGAGTAATTTTGTTTAATGGGTTTTCTGTTCATACATTAACCGACGAATACCCTTTTTTTCATCAAAAATACGTTATTTATAGAATTCCGATATATATCCGGGTGTATATATTAAGCCTATTTGTTGAAAAATTACTACAATTCATTCTTGAAACCAATTCGGTACTAAAATACAATGGTCAGTAGAAACAATATACATTTTGTCAAAAACAACAACATAAAGTAATAATAAAAAATCTTGCATGTCGCTGGTGGATTTTTAGATGTAATATTATCCAGTATATCTCTGGGAGATGTAGCTTTTGAAAACGTTTGGCCCAGTGATAGTACTATATTTCAACCGATCATAGGCATCATTTAGGCACATCACATTGTTAAGAAATAACGGGAAAAAATGTTTTTTCACACAAAGTGATCGAAGGAGACATGCAACTTGGGAGTTGTGGCGGTAAATTGTTTTGAAAACAATCGATCATCGGAGGACGCTTTTAATGTTTTCTGCGGCGTAGATAGTCGAATCAATTTATTCTAGCTCACCGGGCTAATTTCATCTGTATGCGCTCATAATTAAAGGAATGTGAAATCTCACTTTATGTGTGAATAAATAGCAATGTATGGGAGGATTTGACAATGTTATGCAATTTTATGGCTACAATTGTTTAGTCAGCTGGTTGTATGGACTGTAGTATTTGTATCTTCAACAAATTAAATTGATTGCATATGCGTGCTAACTCCTGCATTTCTGACAACGTATATGACCCTTTTTATATTGTTTATTTTTTATTTCTCATTCAAAGCAGACAGTTTGAATGATAAACAGTAGATTTGCGAAATTAACATTTGTTAAGTGTACATACGTGAGTATTTTTTTTACCTACTTGAAGTTGTGTGTCGCTGACGCGACACACAACTTCAAGTAGGTAAAAAATTAAGTTCCATGACTTTAAGTGTTAACTCCTTTATTCTCCTTCCAGCCAAGGCTCAGGTGCGGGAGCTAAACATGACACGCTGGTTCGGCGCCGGAGTGCAGCACGCCAAGCTCATTGTTGTGGACCAGAAACATTTTTACGTTGGCAGCGCCAACATGGATTGGCGCTCACTCACACAGGTATGGTAAAAAAATCACGTTGATGTATTGTTACATCTGCCTGATAGCTTCGTTCAGTTTGTTTAACCCTTTGAGCCCTCACGATGCATTAAAGCATCATTTTACATTACATTTTTAATTTCCTACAACCAAGGGTTTTAGAACGAAAATTTTCATGAAACTGGTTTACCAATACATGGTAATTTTCTTTAATTTTTTAACCACATCAAATCATCTTCATGAATCTGGATGAAGATGACAATGGTAAAGTCAGGCTTGAAAGGGTTAACCCTCACAGCGCTGAAATATTTTTGTATAAATCATGAAAACCAAATGTTTTTTTCAATTTGAAATCATCATAAATGTGTAGGTTAGCTCTTTTCGCTTCATTTGAATAACTGTGTTATGGGTTTGCGCCCATTAGAAATTGTTCAATTCTTTCAGTGCGGGGACCGTCTTTAGACGTCAGAATATCAGATTCTGACGATTAACTGGTCCCCGCGCTGAAAGGGTTTTAACGTAAATTTATCAACATGTAATAAACGTTGTCAATACTTTTTAAACGTTATAAATGTAGCGGAATTATTTTATAGTCGACACATTATGACGGACCATTGTGTGTTACACTGGTCCAGCAGCAAACATTTTGAATTATTTCAGGCAACCATGACGGCATGGACCAATATAAATCTATAACAGCCTGTGGCGTCCTTAACCCTCAAAGCGCTGAATTATAAAATTTTTACTTCAAGTTGTGACTCGCTGCCGCGACACACGACATCAAGTGGGTGAAAAATACTTACATATATGTACAATTTGAATTAAAGCATATGTCAATCTTGTAAGTTTATTGCTGATTTCGTCTTCTAATTTTGTTTTTGAACGACAAATAAAAAGGCTGAAAACGGCTATAGGCGTGATTATCATTTTATGTGTTAATCTTACTTTTAGCGTTAAAGATCCAGTCATGTTCGGAAATCGCATGCACATGTCACATGTAGGCCTTCACTATACAGTACAGGTTCATTGCATTCAGCTGGATTAATTCAACCTGATTACAAGACTATAGATACTACTCCAACGAGACACTCACCTAGCTCTGTTCTAATGTTAGGCCAACGTCTGCGACGCTGGGCAAACATTAAAACAACATTGGGTGAGTGTACAATATTTGCTGGGTATTCAGCCCTCTTAGCCCCTCTTGTCAATACATACCTGGGGGTCAGCTGTCTCGAGCTCCCCGCAGTAATACAATCAGTTAGCTTTCAAACTCAATGCCCAGCTAAGAGCATTGGTGGAGTTCTCATAGATGTTGCTCAAGTATATGGACTTGGTATGATTTGGTAACTTGCTCTTAATGTGGTGTTGGGTATGAAATGCATATGGTAATACTATGGTATACCCACGGGCACTATTGCCTATTTAAGCAGTTGACCTTTAACCGTCAGATACAGTGCCAACTATTTTTATTAGCTCATCCGACCTTTAGGCCTAAGATGAGCTTATGCCATCGTCTGTTGTCTGTCGTCTGTCCTCAATTCACAAGAAATGCTTCTCCTCCCTCAATTCTTATCTGATTTCAATTCTATTTGGTTTGTGTGAAAGAGCTTGTGTCTGTGCATTAAATTTTCTCACAGATTTGAGAAATTTTAATTATTAATTAACTTATGACCTAATTAAAACCTAATTGGGGCACTCTGTCCACAATTCACAAGAAATGCTTCTCTCCCCTCAATTCTTATCTGATTTCAATTCCGTTTGGTTTGTTTGAAAGAGCTTGTGCCTATGCATTAAACTTCTTCGTGTATTTGAGAAATTTTAGTTATTAATTAACTTATGACTTAATTAGGACCTAATTAGGGCATTCTGTCCACAATTAACATTAACAAGAAATGCTTCTCCTCCCTCATTTCTTATCCGATTTCAATTTTGTTTCGTTTGTTTGAAAGAGCTCGTGCATGTGCATAGAACTGCCGCACGTAATCAACTTGCCCTTATTAAGGATGAGCTTCTGTGTCATTGACACTCTGGTTTCTGTTTTCAGAAAACTGCCCCAATATAACATTCTGACAAGCTTTAAAACATGTCATTTTTTTCAAAATAATCGCTGCGTGAGTATCGCAACTACAGAGATAGCACAAAAGTAAAGCCTTCATTGCAAAAAAAAATATAAATGACCATTTTCTTGTTTTTCTCTTGTATAAGAAATATACAACAATCAGACAAGACGCACTATTGAATAGTATAATGTGTGTAAGAAAGTGAATTCTAATTTCTTTGACCACATAAGTAATATTCAGACATTTGAAATTTTGGGTCGCCATTTTCAGATGGTATCATAACTCGAAAAACGACTGGAATTTTAGAAATATTGTTAAACAGTATTAGACATCCGAACGACACAGCTACATTATTTTGATAATGTTGTGTATTGTCAGACCGCATGACACATCCGGACGACACACGTGAAATGACTTCTATTTTTATAGTTAGATGATTCCTCTGCACATCATTTCGTTTACAAACCTTGATTGAGGATATGCGACAGGACACATTTATTCTGCCGTGCAAAGACAAAAGGCAGTATCTGCTTACTTTACAAGTGAGCGGATACTGCCTTTCGGCTCTAGCGGTATTTTGATTCTCTCACACGCCACATATTCTTTTCCCATAAGTAACATTGACAAATAAAAAACTGAGAATGCGGGAGAAAACACAAGACATTTGTATAACATTTATACAACGTCGGCCCAACGTCTTCGACGTTGGTCCAACATTGTAAAAATGTTATACAAATGTTTTGTGTTTGCTGTGGTGGGGTTTCTCATAACTCCCTCAAGTGTCGTCTAATGACCACTCAGCTCGCCAGGCCAGGTAGTCAGTATTCCTCTCGTGATCTCCATGGCAATCAATCGCACTTTCACCCTCCCAGTAGACCTACTGGGGAGATTTTCCAGTCATGTTGTTTAAATTTTATGAGAATTATTTATAATACACACAGATTTAATGCTGTTAAGATCTAGGGAGTTTTCAACATAAGGGCCTACAGGTTTTTAAGATTAATCTTCTTTCCACTGATACTAGCGCAATCAAATACATTTAAATTGATTAAATTGGCATATTTATTTGTAGTCAGAAAAAAAGAAACACTACTGCGATTTAAGTGATTTTCATCCACATCAAACCCATTCTCATTCATCAGATCCACTATCCAGCCACTAGCGTGATTGATTACACTGTAGAATGTGTTCTGTAGAAATATTCATGAGTTTGACCTGATTTTTTATCCGGCCAATAAGGCAATACCTAACAAAAATGGTGTCCTTGACATTCTACACCTCATGGTCAGACCAAGGGATACACGTGGCGAGGCACGTGACTATTTTTATGAAATTAACAGCTTCTTTTAACATGTTGTTTTAACATCACTACATCTAAAATGTTCTATTTCGTGTCCAACTTGGCCTGACATCCTGTGGATATTTGGGCTTTAAATTATGTGCTCCTGTCAGTATTGTCCGGTAAGATATAGGCCTACATCTGTACATGTATCATGTGTATCGACTCTACAAGTATAGTTGTATTATACAAGTTAGAAAATACATTCTAAACGGTTGACATACATCAATCCAATATTATCGATCCTACAGCGTAAACACAATAAGTCTTCACCGGCCCAATGTTTTTTTTATTGTTGGACCTGCGTCGCAAACGATGGACCAACGTTAAACCAACATTGGGTCAGTGTATCATGCTGACTGAGACTGTACACCAGTAAGAACAATGACCCAATGCTGGGTTCATGTTAATCCACAATCTGAGATGCTGTCTCAGCATTAACCTTTTAAGCCCTCACGATGCATTAAAGCATTATTTTACATCCCTGAAAACAGACTTAATTTTCCTACAATCAAGGTTTTAGAATGAACATTTCTATGAAACTAGTTTACCAATACATGGAAATTTTCTTTAATTTTTCACCCACTTCAAACCATCTTCATCCAGCATTATTTTACATCCCTGGAAACGGACTTAATTTTCCTACAACCAAGGGTTTTAGAATGAAAATTTCTATGCAACTAGTTTACCAATACATGGCAATTTTCTTTAATTTTTCACCCACTTCAAACCATCTTCATCCACTACAAGTCGAGAATTACGACAGTAATTCGCGGCGTGTAGTGGATGGAGATGTAAATGTAAATTCAGGCTTGAAAGGGTTAAACAAAGAGTGTTTTTTACAATCATTGTGCACATGTTGCTTGTATCTTTGCCTTACACAAAAGCAAATGTACAATAACACAAATAAAAGACGCAGATCCAATGTTGCTTTTATGCTGGGCCGACATTATATAGGATGGGCCGACTATAATACAACACAGGTTGATTGCATTTAACGTTACTGGTCATAATAATACTAGGCATATAATGACAACCATAACCCAGTATAGAGGGGACATAATTATATCAACGTATCTCTCATAGGTGCAAGGAAACCTCGAACTTGACATAGTTTTCAGGGTCATGCGTGGGTCACCAGACACCAGATTTTGAGGCCCTATCAGAGCGCAGCAATTACAGAAGAGATTATCAAAGCTCTGTAGCAGGGCCAACTAGTTGTGCTAGTCTGTCCCTGAGAAGGAGGCTGCATCAAACCCTGCAGAACGATTCCGATTACGACCTTGTTGACTTTGTTATTCTGCCCACGGCGTCGTTCGTCCACAAATCTATTGCTGAAACTTTGACGGATTGGGCAAACCAGATCCAATAATACAGATTTGTTGGTTTCATTATCTGACTTTTATTTCTATTTATGTGAACTCTTGCCTTCGACGCAAGTCGAACTCGATTTATTTATGAGCATTGAGCGAGTGATTGATATCTTTATCCACGGCTTTCACGTGACTGGAATGATTAACGTAGGCTTATAATAATATGCCTATCCTTCTGAGAAACGATACATGGATCCAATGTTCTTTTAATGTTGGTCCATCGTCTACGACGCTGGCCCAACATTAAAACAACATTGGGTCAATGTGTCGTGTTTGATGGGTTTCTAGTATATTACTGTGGTATATTATCATATGAAGTAAATTGACAAAATTGACAAAATTGAAAATTCTCATCCCAAGGAATTTCTTTTGAAGAAATGTATATTATAATGGATATGATAATTTAAATAATTTATTCTTAAGATAAAATTATAGCCGTTTGCGTGAGTTTTTAAGTCTCCACCCACTATGTGGTGGTGGAGACTTATTGTTTTTTGCTGAGTCTGCCCCCGCCGCCGCCGCCATTTGTTTCTGCTCTCACTCGAAAACCCCTACTCAGTATGCATACTGGCCCTGGGGGATTTGCCTGGTAATTTTTTTTTTTTCAGTTTCTTCAACAAAATCCAATATGGTCGCCAAAATCCTATGGCGCACGCTAGAGCTTGAACCGCTTCAGCGATTTGTTTTATGTTTGGTTTAAAGGGAAGACCTTACCCTGGACGTGAGCTTTTGGTGTGATTCTGATAATAACAACCTCGATTTTTTTACGTTTTAGTATTTTAGCGGATATTTCTGTTTTGCTCATGCTGGCCATCATCAAAATTTGGTAATATAGCCATACACCCCTACTCAGATTATTTCTAAATATTTACAATATGCATATTGGCCCTAGGAAATTTGCCCTGTAAATTTTTTTCGGCGTTTTTCCACTTCTTCAACCAAATCCAAGATTGCCTCCAAAATCCTATGTCACTCTCTAGAGCTTGAACTGTTTTATAAGGAATAACCCTACCCTGAATGTGTGCTGATTAGTTTTTTGTGTGATTATGATAATAAAAACTTATATTTTTTAGGATTTTAGCTATTATTTCAGTTTTGCTCATTTTGGCTATTATCAAAATTTGGTAATATGGTTATACAGTTCAAATTGTATATTTTGGCTATGCTCAGTGGCCCTGAGAAAATAGTCAGGAGAATTGTTTTTCTTTTTTCATTTTTTTAACAAAATTCCACATGGCCGACGAATCACGTGTTACTGTCAAGAGCTTGTCTGCTTCACCGATTTGTTCCAACGCCCTGGAAGCAACTTACCCTGGCCATATGTTGATTAGATTTTGGTGCGATTCTGACATCACATTTTCACGTGGTTTACATATTTGGTGACAGTACTGTATTTCTCTATAATTAATGTACTATGTGGGCCGGGTAGAGACGCAAGCTTTGCCCCTCAGGCAAATCTAGTTTATAGCGTGATTTAACGTACGCGTTTGTCATTTACAACAAACTGTGACAATACTGCCTTGTCACTGTCTGCCAATATTTGTAATCTAAAACCGAAATAGCAGGATAAGGGGGGTAAATTAATTTAGCAAGATTGGTTGTCTGGTTTGCGGGGATGGAGCGGGGCGTGGTAATTATCTGTGGACGACCACCTGATATTACCTGTCACAACCAGTTACACCCTGTGAACGTGACAACTCCAAGTGCGTAGGCCCTACGTGTGGATCCTGCTGGTAGTGGATCCTGTATTACACCAGGCAGGTGCCTGTGTACCACGGCAGCGTTAATCCTTAACCCTTTAACCGCCGGTGCCGCATATATTCGGGTTTTCATTTTTTATTAGCACATTAAGTACTACCTTTTAAACATGTTTAAGATAAAATGTGACATAAATCAGCAATATTTGAAAACAGTTGACCTCCATTTTGTCAAATCTGAATAATTTTCACTCCCTTGAAGTTGTGGATCGCGTCAGCGAGACACAACTTCAAGTGGGTGAAAATTCAGATTGGATAATTTGGCGGTTAAAGGGTTAAAGCGATAAAATAGTATTTTTTTTTTTAATTTTAAATCATCATAAATGTCTTGGTTAGCTCTTTCTGATTCATTTGAATACCTATGTTATAGGTCTACGGCCACTATAAATATTGTTACTCTTACAGTGCGTCAGAATCGGACGTCTAGAGACAAATTGAAAAAAACCCTTTGATCTCCATGGTTTATACAAAAGTTTTTCAGCGCTTTAAGTGATCACGGTCAAAGGGTTAAGCGCAAAACATGTACGTAAATGGTACGCAGATTGTACTTTGGGCTGACAACCTTATATCTCTTCACCTCAGCTTTGAATTTACGCTCGTACGCGGTTTACTGGCCAATCTGCGTCATTTTTTGTATTACAGGTTGACTACTTCCAGCGACAAATTTATTTGCGTTGGCGTTAATATTTAGAGAGGGACGTGGCCCATTAGTTGAAGCGCGGAGCTTTGCCAATGTCACTGCCTGCCGTACGTATACGGTTTCATATCCCGCTTGGTGAAGGATTTTTAGAGAAATATCATGTCTCCCCCCTCTGAACATAGGGACACGTGCTCCAATTGACTCAGGTGTGTATGAGTACCTGGTAGGACAGAGATGGCAATGTGGCTGCAAGTGCTGTATGCTCCAAAAAAAGGAGTTGAAATGTTACATGGATGAACAGGACCAACATTGATCCAACACGTGGCTGGTCTGACCACTCTAGGATTTTGTTGTTTACAGGTGAAAGAATTGGGTATCCTGGTTCAGAATTGTCCGTGCTTGACCAAGGACATGGCGAAGATATTTGATGTTTTTTGGTACATGGGCCAAGCCAACGCCACAGTGCCCCGCTACTGGCCTTACGAGTACAGCACAAACATCAACAACAACACAGCTCTACCTTTGTATTTCAACCAAACGCCGGCAGAAGTCTACATATCAGTCAGTACTTGTAGTATTATTAATGCTTACAATGCTTTGACATGCATCAGTCAATACTCTGGTAGTAATAATAATGTTTATTGTGTTTTCACATTTCACGAGCTGGCGCTAATTGATTCAGCTCTCACTAAAAAGCTATCTTATGATTTTATTTATTTTGTCTATAATTATATGCTCATGTTTCTGCGAAAGTCTATCTATGCATTTGTTTGCACTGACTTAAGGCGACTGCTCAAAAACCTTGTGAATGTGATATCTCCTGAACCGTGTGTAGGATTGCATGCAAATTTGACATGACAGTGACGTGATATTTCTCACGATCTGATTGATTTTTACGAAGAATCCATTGAAAAAATATCTGACGGCAGCCAGCAGCTATCTTGAAATGTGGGTTGCAGTTTAACCTAAAGCCTATCTAACTTTTAAAATATTGCTTTTTTGGGGGGAGAGGGGTGTAAATGTGAATATACATGTATGCAAGTGTAATTCATTCAGACCTTTGCTCATTGGGCAACATTTATATATCTTACCTATCCCCCCCCCCTCCAGCGAAGAAGCTGCTTCTGGGATGGTTTTAATGTTTTTGTTACGAAAACAGTCACCTCTAGTTTAATATTGTAAATAACTTTTTACTACAAATTCCATTATGGTGTTAGGTCATTATACTGTCGTGTGCGCTTCTCGTGTGAGTGCAACGGGGGAAATTATAGCTAATAGGAAACGATGAGCATTACTTGTAATGTAAAAAATCAGTAAACAAGAGACATTGAGCCGATGTGAGCCGACGTCTTAGACGTCGGCCCAACATTAGCCCAACATCGGCTCAATGCCTAATGTTTACTGGGATACATTGGATTGTGTACAGACATAAATGCGTTCTATCCAGCAAACACAATACGTTAATCTAGTGACGTTTTCATGCTGGGCCAGCGTTGTAGGCGGTTGCCCAATGCTGGCCAACATTGAATCAACGATTTTATGTTTGCTGGGAGAGTCAGAAAATGTTTGATTGACTTGATTCTATTGTCATTTTTTACAGAGTTCACCCCCTGCTTTCTGCCCCAAAGGAAGGACGACGGACATCGACGCCATTTTAGATATCATTCACAAAGCGGACAAATACGTGCACATAGCTGTGATGGATTACGCTCCTGCTATAGTTTTTACAAAACATAAAAGGTATAATTTGTGGTGATAATTATAATTACGTCACCCCACCCCCGCTATCATTTGTCACCATGTACACTGTGTATTGACTGATCGAAATTGGTAGTTCATCTGTCCATTTATATGTGTGGAAGTGCGAGCTTGCGTTTGATGCACAAACTCTCGGGTACAGTATCTGTAAGTTAATGAGATGAATGTGCCGAAGAAATATGTTGTTTCCGTCCTGATTGGCATATATATATATATATAGCCGAGTGTGTGTATGACGGACTGGAGTGATTCGTACTGTCTGGAATTCGTACTGTAACAATTATTCCCCAGAGTTATAACAAGAAATGACAACCGCGAATAAACCGATGGTAACAGTTTTAACTATTAAAGTAATAAGTTATACAATTCAAATTTCTCACCACTTTAAGTTGTGTCTCGCTGTCGCGACCCACAACTTAAAGTGGTGAGGAATTACTGAGATGAGTACAATTTGATGCGAAGCATCTGCCAATCCTTTAACACTTTCAAGTCTGAATTTACCATTGTCATCTTTATCCACTACAAGCCGCGAATTGCTGTCGCAATTCTCGACGTGTAGTGGATGAAGATGATTTGATGTGGGTGATAAATTAAAGTAAATGTATTCGTAGAACAATTTCATCGAAATTTGCTTTCTAAAACCCTTAGCTATGAAAAAATGAAGTATGTTTTCAATGGTGTAAAATGATGCTTTAATGCATCGTGAGGGCTTAAAGGGTTAAATTCGTTGTTGGAAAAACAAAGAAAAAAGCTAATCACGACTATAGACGTGATCAGCACTTTAACTCTTACAACGCTGAAATATTTTGTATGAAACCATGGAGATCAAATAATATAGGGTTATTTCAATTTAAAATCATCATAAATGTCTCAGTTAGCTCTTTCCGTTTTATTTGAATACCTATGTTATGGGTCTACGGCCATGTTATAACCTTTAAAGCATTAAGAATCTGACGTCTACAGACGTCAGATTCTGAAGTATAACGACGGTCCCCGCGCTGAAAGGGTTAAGTAATTAAAATGTAATGTACATTACACATAAAATTTTCTGGTCGCTGTTTTACGGTCAGTTGTTATAATAAGACCCATCGTAACTGTCGTAATGCACTTGATAACCCCATGTTTGATGTCCTAATAATCAATACAATGGTCTGTTTGTAGCTATAGATCATACTATTATGACCTGAAAGTAAATCAAAATTATCAGACGTCGACTTAACGTTGTTCCATCATCTCAGATTTCGGTCCAATGTTACTTTTACCTCTCATCAGTCGGGCAGTAGATTCGAGTTCATCCAGACGTTGTCGTTACACCACTTGTATACTTTGTCATTAGCCTCATAAAGAACATGTGCCATCAAAGCCTTTTGATGTGGTTCTTGTTCTGTTTGTCCCTTTTTTCTTCTTGCTTCCATTTGACCTTCTCTAGGTGCAATCGGTAGCTTTCAATTGAGCATTTTCATCAGTTTTTTTAATTCGCTAAAATACTTGGTGAATGCACTAATGCTAGACATCTAAGATCTATGCGTAAACCACTGGGACAAGATCGGTCGTCGCTCTCTATTGAACCAGTTGTTAGACCACCCGGTCATTAGCCGGAAGACATTTGATTGCAATTTCACTGAGCCATACTTGAAGAAATTAACAAAAAGATTTACTTCTGTGTCAAGTGGATATAGCAAATGTTAACTTCATTATGAAATTATATATTGTCTTAAATCTTGGTTATATTCTTTATGAATTAACATTCAAACACTATAATCATATAACTCACTTGTAGTAGTTTCTCGCTACCGCAACAACGCGACCCATACTTTCAAGTGGATACAAATCACAATTACAAATATTATTCTATGTGGATTGACAATAAAAACATATGCCAATCTAGAATATCTCATACAAGCTTTCTTGTTTGAAAAATAAATGAATGTGCCAAAAAGGGATATAGATGTGATCATGTGCTCAGCACATAAGAGTTGTCACGACCTCTACATAAGTCCTATTCTCCATCGACAGTAGCCTACTGCAAATAAATGGATATTTTTTTTTTGTTTTTTGTAGGGGGGGATATCTGCATTGTATAGATTAAACTGGGGTGAACCGCCACCTGTGCACGATGCTTTAACTCATAGCAGTCTAAGTCCGAGCCCAGCTCGGACCTGCCATTTTTGACGCTGCAGTCTAGGTCCGAGCCAAGCTCGGACCTGGCAATAATGCTTAGCTATTCACAAGATGACATCACGTGTACAACTATAAACACAGCATGGGGGACCTAGAACATAAAGGGTTGATTTATCTGCACCACAACAGTTTCTGAACTAAAAATAGAACTCCAGGCTTGAATGAAAAAGTGTCTTTCGGTATTTCACACCGTTTCTAACTTGGTTCATACCAAAATATGAAATATGGTATGCTCCTTAGGAAATTTAAAAAGATTACTAAATCACATACTAATAACCTATTTACCCTATTAATTTGTGTGTATAGACCTATTGAATGTTTCTTCGAATCGTCTGTGATGTATTTTAACCCGTTTGTGACGAGCCCCGGAGATCTCCGTAATTTAGGGAGACCATTCAGATACGAGGCCCGGAGATCTCCGGGTCTGATTGCATGAGATAACTATGACGTCATAAAATAATCACGTTTCAGAAAGAGCGCAGTAGCATAATAATCTCGTGTTCAACGGGTTAATGTATTTTATGTGAATTGATATAATTTTGTACTCTCCGTTTCTCCGTTGTTTTGACCATTATTGAGCACAATTTGTGGCTACCTAATTAGCATATTCAAAATGAATGTCAGTTACCATGGCAACATCGCATATGCCAATTAAATGAAGTGTATTCTGGTTATATATTGTATGTGTATTCCTGTGGTGTATGGTAAATACATATGCCATCATTCTAAATGTGTTTTAAGAGTATGAGAATATGTCTCAAAATCACAAAAATGGCCAGACCACATAGACGTCCAATGTCAAAACGGCCAGACTGCTATCAGTTAAGCTGCTCTAGGACAAATGGTGTGCGGTACCGTCAATGGTATGCAGATATAGGCCTATGTGCATTTAGAATACGGACTAAGTAGTTTGAAATAAGCTGTTTCGTCGTTCCTTTCTGTCAGATCACTCTAGACATAAGATTATGACGTCTAAAATCGGTCCCCGCGATGAAAAGGTTAATTTAACACTACAACTACCGGTACCCACTTTTTCAGGTCCGGTCTCCAATGAACTAATATAAAGGTGAAATTGGTGCTGCCTCAATATGGCATTTGTAGCGTTCCTGCACAAAATAAATGGAAAAGCAATGTCTATACGCCTATAATATTTGGCATGTGTCATCATTATGATTCATGATATGGATATTATGCATGAAAGTAATTTTCCCGAAGCAACATAGTCTCGGTAAACGATGTCCTTGTGATGTGTGATGCCACTGGCTCCAACTTTTGCATGTGTGTTCGTTTCATGCAAAAAACATAGCCTAGGTGGAACGGTGGCCAAGGGTCGTCGCCGATCTCATCTCAGTAAACAAGAAACGTTCAGCCAATGCTGGTTCAGTGTTAGGCCAGCCTCGCAGATTCTGACGTCTGAAGACGGTCCCCGCGCTGAAAGGGTTAAGTGAAACACTATGTTATATTGTTCAACAAAACATCTATCTACGTATCTATCTTATTCGGTGTTCCTTGTGTGGTGGATAGCGCTAACGCTTGTCACGCCATATTTTTATTTGCAAGTATCGATGTTCAGTTTTCAAAGAAAAACTGTTTCTTCTTCTTCCGTACGTATATTAGATATTGTGGGAAGCCTCCGTAACCCACAGATATATAGCCAGCTGGATTGCCTCAATGCTCGAATGCTGTGTCTGGGGATCTCTGATTTATAATCTCATCAATCTTAGAAGGGCCACCTGTCCCATACAGTATACATGTATATTTAAAAAAAATAAAAATAATACTTACGAAATCTACAGTTCATGTAAGTTATGCAGGTTGTAAAAACATACGATACTTGCAGCTGAGACAGATAAGTGTAAAAACACATCAAAAGATTCGTTAATTGATCATTTTTTTATGATGAATACCGGCTTGGGGCTCTTAGTTCCTCACGATAGAAGATTATGGATAACATAATATTGGATGGTGCCTTGGGCCCCTCCGGGGCATGAACTGTAGGTTTAGCTTCCTGTATGCCTAATGCTTAGCCCTTTAACTCTTGAAGCGCTGAAATACTTAACCCTTTGAGCCCTCACGATACATTAAAGCATCATTTTACATCCCTAAAAACAGATTTAATTCTCCTACAACTAAGGGTTTCAGTATGAAAATTTCTATGAAACTGGTTTACCAATCTATGACAATTTTCTTTAATTTTCTACCCACATCAAATCATCTTCATTTACTACAAGTCGAGCATTGCAGCAGCAATTCGCGGCTTGTAGTAGATGAAGATGACAATGGTAAACTCAGGCTTGAAAGGGTTAAACCATGGAGACCAAACCGTTTTTTTTCAATTTGAAATCATTATAAATTCATTTGAATACCTATGTTTCAGGTCTACGGCCATTAGAAATATATTTACTCCCACAGTGCGGGGATCGACTTTAGACGTCTTAAGCAGACGTCTACAGACGTCGAACCCTCACGATGAAGCAAAGCATGATTTTGCATCTCTGAAAAATGACCTAATCACATATGGGTTTTTAGAAAGCAACTTTTTACATTTGCCACCCACTTCAAGTGATCTTCACCCACTACAAGTCGAGACTTGCAGCAACAATTCGCGGCTTGCAGTGGATTAAAATGACAATTAACCCTTTCAATCCTGAATTTACCATTGTCATCGTCATCCACAACAAGCCGTGAATTGCTTTCGCAATTCTCGACTTGTAGTGGATGAAGATGACTTGAGGTGGTTTAAAAATTAAAGAAAATTGCCACGTATTGGTAAACCAGTTTCATGGAAATTTTCGTTCTAAAACCCTTTGTTGTAGGAAAATTAAGTGTGTTTTCAGGGATGTAAAATGATGCTTTGATGCATCGTGAGGACTTTAAGGGTTAAAATGGTAAATTCAGGCTTGGAAGGGTAAATCCTTGCGCTGCTGGGCCGTAGGTTTCAAATTAAATAAACAGCCACTAAAATTGTTAAAATAGTTTGTTATAGATGCTCAGTTAATCAAATATTTTCCATATTTATATTTTCCATAGATGGAAATAGTTTTCGTCAGTTTTATTTAAACTGGAAATTGCTTTGCAATTAAAGCTGTACCCGTCGCATCATTTTGTAATAAGAGTGGCACTATATATTGTAGAAATGCCTGAATTATATAATCACATGGCTATCTGCTTGTATGAGCTCGTTATCAGGGTTATAATAATTGTCAACACAAGTCAGCTCATGTTGTGTAACACGATATGGCTATGACGTCATGGCTCGTCTAATTAGTTGTCATTTCCTTACAATATTTGCATTCAAATGTATTTTGCAAATAATCTCGAATATCCGTTAGCATTATCAAGATGAACCTTCACTTTCTAAGACGAACTTAAACTCAGTTTTATTTAGATTTAATTTCATCGTGTTTTAAGTTAACGGAGCATCACATTGGATGTCTTTTACTAATGACTTGGATGAGTTCAGACACCCACTCACTCTGGCACTTGACAAGTGTGTTCATATTCCGGACAAGATATTGCAGCTTCTATTATCGTTTTCCAGAATGGATTATATAAATCCTATGATATATTTGGATGAATCAAAATCGCAAAAAATTTAAAGAATTTTAGAATAAAATGAATTTTACCTGGCAAATCTATTTTAAATTATTCTTCTTGTAGAAAAAAAAGAGGAATGCTTCATTTTACAAAACCCGTGTGGATTACGTTTTACATAATATAATGTTGATTCATCTTTTGTTTTTTTATGATAAAGATTGTGTACCTAGATCCTTAAGATGCTTGTAGTGTTTAGCACTTACTTGCTGTTATTTTTGCAGTAATCTGCGAATTATTACAACGTACATTACATGTACATTAATAATTTGCGTTTGTAGCATCAGTTTGAAATATCTAAAAAACACAGATCTTTGATTTCGGATAGAATATGCCCTAAATGGTTACCATAGTTATGTTTTAACCCTTCACCCGCTAAGTTATCTTTTTTAAATTTCTCCTCACTTGAAGCTGTGTCTCGCTACCGCGACTCACAACTTCAAGTGGGTGACAATTACTCATATTTGTTTAATTTGAGACCACACATTTGCAAGTCTTGATGTTTATCATTTCCCATAATATCATTTTTATCATAACTGTGATTTAACCTGCTTGTAAAACAGATTACAAACGACTCTTTGTGCTTAAAAGGTTAAATTATATGAAATATCCGACAAAACGAAATGTGCGCACAGGCACAATATTAATATTCCCACATTATAAACAACAATATTGAATGGGAATGAGGTCTGCCGTTTTTCTTTCAGATTTTGGGCGGTGATAGACGATGCGCTTCGCACGGTGGCGCTGGAAAAGAAGGTGGAGGTCCGTTTACTGTGCAGTAACTGGAGCCACACGGCAGGCGACATGCTGAACTATCTGCATTCCCTGGCCGCGCTGCAGGGCGTCATGCAGGGCGCCTCCATACAAGTGGTCAGTAGACGTGGTTCTTAGCCCATCTGTTGATTTGAAACGGCAATGGCTTTACCCTTAAATCGCCAATTTATAGATTTTAAATTTTTACCCACTTGAAGTTGTGGCTCGCGTCAGCGAGACACAACTTCAAGTGGGTGAAAAATTTAAGCTGGTAAAAAATTCGTAGGCTACATTTGAGGCGTAGCGAAAAGCTATGCAATTCTGTAAATTTGCTGAACAGATTTGAATTTGATTAACAAAATATTTACGCATGAATGATAAAAATTAAGTCAAAACTCGTGGAAAATAATTGCCGACCAAATATTTGAAAACAAAATTTATCCCGCATTTGTACGATTTGGAGCAAAACATACACCAATGCAGCAAATTTATTGTCAATTTTCCTCCATATTTAATATCAGAATGCTTATAGTGTGTGACATTCTTTCGTCGTCATCAAATTGATTTTGCTCCCACTCAAATATTAGCCGATGAATTAACTTTGTTTCACGCATATGACTTAACTATTCCTGGGAAATTCTTCCCATATATTGTTTTGATTTGTACCGAATATTTTTCAAACATCTCCCCCCCCTTTCAAAAAATGGTGAACACTGGTGAACGCGATAATCTTCAAAACCGCTCGTTGGATTTTATTCGACGTGGCATTTTTCTAGGCGTGTTATTATAACAAAAATACATTTAGGCTGACTGCGGCCATCTTGAAGAGCGTCGACATGGTTAATTATTAAAAAAACTCTCGTGTGAGAGAAAATACCCAGCGATGATTCCAGGGATCATAATTATGCTTTTAATGTGTTTGTGTCGAAAACAGTCACATCCGGATTTAATTAATTTTATTATTTAATACTTGCTTTGCCACGCCGTGCATTGTCATCGTCGTTTAAAACTTCTGAATGATTAAACATACTTATATTATTTGCATCTAACTTATTTGTATGGCTATTTTTTAAATGAAAGGTTTACGTTTGATTATCGTCTGGCGATACAAGGCGTAAATAGAAAAAAAAAGAGTAGTGCAGAATATAGGCCTACTACACATAGAGCGAGGTTTCTAGGGATTAATAAAGCTTCGTTGTGGTTACCCAGCAGATACAAAACGTCGACTCAATGTTGGTTTAACCTACGACGCTGGACCAACGTTGAACCAACATTGATTCAACGTCTTGTATCTGCTGGGTTATATAGGCCTACTGTGGTTGAAAATGCTAAATTTCGTCAATGCCATAGCTGAATGACAACTACAATCTCTGAGTTGAACTCGCACGTATAAAAAACTGCTCAGAGGCTACCTGAACTTTATAAACACAAAAAATCAATCAGACTTTGGAACACCTGCATGGCTTCCGGAATGAATTATTTCCCAGCCTGCTGCCCGCCTCTTTTACAGCGTGACGTGTCTGTGTCGGCTTACGTGGGGATCATGGCCCACACTGAATAATTCCAGGACTGACTATGTAAATTAGGACTTGACCATCTGGATCCCGATCTCACATTCCTGCGCCGTAATGCACCGGACACTCTTGTCCGGCTCACGCGATCCCGGTGAATTTCTGTGGCATCGAGTGAGAAATCGCTGCAACGATTCCTGACTCGATGCCACAGAAAATCCACTTTTTTCACAGTGACACGTTTCCCCGCCCATGCGGTTCCCCACTTATTTATTTATTGGGAATGCGGTCGGGGTGTTGTCCAGCTGCAGACGGTGTCGTGTCAAGCGGTCGGACCTCTGGGATTATCCCCGGCCCACAGTGTGATGAACGAGGGTGATCCGGGCTGGGACCTCCCTACAAAGACGTCATCAACCTCCCTCACCTTCAACTGCTCCCAATCAGTCATCCGCACAGAAGGGGGAATACAAACTACCGGTTACTTTTGTATACTTGCGAGGTCAGCTCTGTCACAAAACTGGTGGTATTGTATTTGAGCGCGATTTGAACGCCGGAGCTTTCGCATGGCGAGCTATCACCTTTCGAGAAATCACCGCTTCTAAAACAATGTAAAATACACTTGTATGAATCGTAATATTTATGTTGAGATGGTCTACATGAGATACAGGTCAATGGATATCCATTTGTTATGGAACAATAATAATAATAATAACATCACTTGTTATTTTTCAGAAACTCTTCATAGTTCCTGCGTCAGAAGAGCAGAAGAAAATACCGTATGCCAGAGTGAACCACAATAAGTACATGGTGACAGATCAAGTGGCGTATATAGGTGAGACCGACATACCGCTTTCCCTGAAAACCAATTTTATTTAGGCCTTCTTTTATCTCATGTGGGTAAATTCAATTGAGGTAACATTGGAAAAACTTATTTCCCTTTAACCGCCAAATTATTCCATTGGAATTTTCACCCACTTGAAGTTGTGTCTCGCTAACGCGATCCACAACTTCAAGTGAAATTTGACAAATTTGGACAGATTTGACAAATTGGAGGTTACCTATTTTCCAATCGTGCTGGTTGATGTCAGATTTCATCTTTAACATATTTAAAATGTGGTACTTAATGTGCTAATTAAAAATGAAAACCCGAATATATGCGGCACCGGCGGTTAAATCTCCACTTGGCCGCCGGCTGTTCTCGGGTGTTTCAACCCTTGAAGCGCTAAGTCACAGAATTTGAATTTTCACTTACTTGAAGTTGTGCGTCGCGGTAGCGACACACAACTTCAAGTGAGTGAAAATTACTCATATGTGTTTAATTTGAGACAAAAGAATTGCATATCTTGATGTTGAAGCACACGTTTTATTACCAATAACAGCGATTTAATATGCTAATAAAAATGAATTAAAAACGACTATGGTTGTGCTTAGCACTGTAAGAGTTATATAATGCTTTTAAAAAGTAGAACAAAATCTAACACATCACAAATATGTTCAGTTATTACAGTTGACCCGACAAACGTGGGATGTTGTACCAATGACGGTTATTGTTGGGCACCGTCTGCGACGCTGACCCACCAATAACCCAGCATTTGTTCTCGTGTTTGACGGGATGTGATCGCGGTTCGAATCACTACTTAGGTAACTTAGTTAGGCTGCAACTCGAAATCCGGCTATTTAGTGGTGTATCTTTTAGTTTAGAACACTGATGTCGACTACAGTAGACATTCTGTGTTTTTGCTAACACCTGTATAACCATTTGTTAAAACTAAAATATGCTTTAAATCATGAAACACTGATATATATTGGGACTTAAATTTCACAAATAACACACATTTTCGGTCACTTGAAGTTGTGGATCGCGGTAGCGAGACACAACTGCAAGTGGCTGAAAATTTAAATTTCTTAGCTCAGTTCTCTAAGGGTTGACGACCCGTAACTATTGGTGCTGGTGCTCACATCGCATTTAGATTGAAGGAAAAGTGCCCATTCACTTGTTTGCTGTGATGGTTATTGATCTAAATCTAAAGTAATCTGTATCGAGTTCATGCCACATCTTTCATCTGCTGTCTTCTATCAATTATAATAACACTGTTATTTCTGTGACCTCTTCAAGCCCCAAATTGTACATCTAGAACTTTCGTGTTATGTTTTGGTCCGTCCGCCTTCATGGACAAGTACAAACTTTTATAGATTGAAACACAATAACGCTACAAAGGAAATGCATTCTATAAAGTGTTAATATCCTATCGCCACACATATATCCAAATTGTCTTGCATGTATTATGACTCATACGTTCAGGCCTCCCACCAGTCTTTAAAGTGGGGAAATGTAAATAAACCTATATAAGTTTAGGCATCACACAATTCTTTTTCAATATAAAAAATAAAAAAGGGGTGTGAAACTGTATGATTTGCCCATTTCCCTAACAAGTTATCTTACCCACGAGCCCGCAGTGCGATACCTTGCTCTATCGAGCCTAGCGTCCCACTATTTTAAATAGTGAGATACCTTGAATGTTGCGCGCGCTGATTCTCAAGACCAGCCAATCAGATAGCGCTTGACAGCTGTCTGGGAGCAGAACAAGAGGTCCATTCTTAAATAAATCTGAAACATCCAAAGTGGTTTGAATTCCGCGTGAGACTGGTCAAGGGAAGATGGATTTGCCCAGAGTGAAATCTTGCTCCACTCTGCTCTACAGACCCGATAAGCACGACATAAAATTATTATAGTGACTGTGGGTCAGAACTTTTACGATCAATGGAGGGACATCTTGTTATCTTTATCTTTTCTAATTTCGATGTTTTGGATGAGATCATCACACACTGGATTTAAATTGGTATCAACATGATCTATCTGTAATCTTTACCTGCGAGGCTGCTGTAAACAGCCACACTTTTTCAAAAAATCGAAAATCTCACCATTATGCGCGTATGAATGAGTGTAGTGGGACCTTAAACCGACAGTCATCTCCAGAATGGGCATGCGTGGGTCACGTGTATAGGCCTTCGGTATATATACAGCAGGCCTACATGTTGATTGCATTCAGCTGAGCAGCTATAACCTGATTATAAGACTATGGATGCTACTCCAATGAGACACTCACCCAACGCTGTTTTAATGTTAGGCCAACATCCGTAACGCTGGCCCAACATTGAACCAACATTGGAGAAATGTACAATGCTTGAGAGAAAGTCCTCCTGCCCAACAAACAAAACATTTTTATAACATTCATACAACGTCGGCCCAACGTCTTCGACTTTCAGTGTCTTCGACGTTGGTCCAACATTGTATAAAGTCATACAAATGTTTTGTGTTTACTGGGTGTCAATACAAGATTGGGGTCAGGCCGTTTCGGCATCTCCGCAGTAATACAGTCAGTTTGTTTGCAAGCCAACGACCAGCTAAGGGCCAGGGCTAAGGGCTTTGAATTATTAACTCATAGATGTCGCTCAAGTATATATGAACTTGTTGTGATTTGAGAACTTGCTCTTAATGAGGCTTTGGGTATGAAACGCATATTTAGTATTATTATGGAATAGGGCCTTGGCCTACCCACGGGCACTATTGCATTCTGGGGCCCCTTGTCCTGCGAATTTTGACAGTTGACCATACCTTTAAAAGCTGTGAAGAGAACCACTAATGTTTGCACAAAATATCCAATGACTGGAGAAGAACTAAAATAGACTCAAATACTTGCTTTGCATGACAGATTTTTTCACGTACGCGCACGTTATCATTCGTTCATCACGTATGCACTATGTTAGATTATTATTAAGTGAATAAATTATGATAACATGTACGCACTCTATGAAAATAAGTGCATTAAACGTATCTGAATTGGAAATACGTTTTCTATGTTTCTACCAGGCCTTGGTAAATTTAAAACTTGATGTAGATTTAACCCATTCAGCGTCTGGATCGACCTTAAAAAAGTCTAAAGACGATCCTCGCATTGAAAGAGTTAAACCATTTATAATGGCCGCAGACCAATAACATAGGTATTCAAATGCAGCGGAAAGAGCTAACTAAGACATTTAAGATTATTTAAAATTGACAAAAACCCTTTCAGCGTTGCAAGGGTTAAATTTTGCAACGATTTCGAGTATTCAAGACACGCTGTGAAACGCCTACGGTGTGATGTCTGGCTTATCTGAATCATCAATCTGACTGGTGCGTCGACTGTCAGAGAGATTCACAGCCAGAGAAGATAATCAATATCCGTGGGAATTAGCGCTAAATGGTATTGGCTGCAGATGACCAGCTACTTGACGCTGCATGTGGGACGTGGACATTTGTTTTTTCACGCCAACCCAGCACTGATGATAAGTTATATCCCACGTACGGGTTATTTACAAGTGAGATTATTTCGTTCGCATCGACTTTTGACTGAAAAAAGTAATATTCAATGGGTGATCGGCACCACAGCTCTCTGAAAAATTGCATAAATTCTAAAGTCCTTGTGTTACTGATTTAATTCCAGAACTGGGTACTTCACAACACAGACCTGGAAATTCAGCTGTTTAATTTTTGGTCTGATTGAAAGACTTGATGTGATTCATTGATCTATTTGTTATTATGTCAAAAAGGAAATACTGGCAGGGTTGATCTTGAAAGGGGGGATGCGGTCACGGCACCCATTTTTTCCCCCGCCCGTATAGGGAAGGGGGATTCTGTCCGACATCCAGCGTCCGGCGTCACGTTTTCATGTGGGCGCAAAACTTACTGGTCATTTTTTTTAAATTTTAACATGACATTCCTAGCAACATGGGGATGTGCAAGTGCCTTTTAAAGATGCTACCCAAATTCAAAATGGCCACCAGAGGTCAACTCTAAAAAAATTTGTGGGCGCAAAAACTTTAAAACTAAAAGTCAGAAATTATTAAATTTTTACTATCACATTCCCCACCATATGGAGATGTGCAGGTGATTTTTCCAAGGTTTTACTTAAATTAAAAATGGCCGCCACGGATCAACTTCAATTTTTTTGTGGGCGCAAAAACAAAAAAAAAATAGTTTGGTCAATTTGTTTTAAATTTTAACATCACATTCCTAGCAACATGTGGATGGGCAAGTGATTTTTTAAAGATGCTACCAAAATTCGAAATGGCTGCGAGAAGTCAACTCCAAAAGTTTTTGTGGGCGCAAAAACTTAAAACTTAACGTCAGAAATTATTCAAATATTACAATCACATTCCTCACAATGTGGAGATGTGCATGTGATTTTTTCAAGGTTTTACGGAAATTCAAAATGGCCACCATGCATGAACTTCATAATTTTTTGTTGGTGCAAAAACTCATAAGTTGAAGTCAGAAATAATGTGCAGGTGATTTTACTGAAATTTAAAATGGCAACCACAAGTCGAATGTTTAAATATTTGTGATCGCAAAAACTCTAACCTAATTTATGGCGGGGGATGCTATATGACTTCAGGTCTCTTGTTATTGTGATGCCACTGAAAGATAAACAAAATCAACCTACTTAAAGTCAACGACTTTACTCAAAGCGCATGTTTTTGGTATTTCATTATCTGATTATACTATTTTCGGCAATGAAAAAACATGTTGGTGAATTGAGCACCCTGGTACGCTACGCTATTTTTAATAATCTACCATGGTGTTTAATTCACCACCATGGTTTTTCATTGCCGACCATGATCATACTCATGTTTATAGCATGGACGGTCGGCAATGAAATACCATGTTGACCATGGTCTACAATGATGTAATTTTTCCTGTGTAATAATGCATTAAAAAGCCAGAATTACATCGTGATGACGGCGACCTTCAAAACCATCTCAGACTCCGCCCCAGTGACGTGTTCAAACAGCACAGGATCTAAGCCTCCATATGTCCATGCGGATTGGTTTGTTTAAATTTCACCATACTGTAAATGCCTGGATAATTCTTTAAAGGAAAAAGATTTGAGCTTACTTGACCTGGCGAACATTTTTCAAAATGGCCGCCAAATTCAGTTGTCCAACGATACCGTCCGAACCGACTGACGGATTTGTATTATTTTAATTGGAAATCGAAGCTGTATACCTGTTCTCGCATTATTCAGTTTTTGGTGGATCTTGGAAATGTCCAAAAATTAACTTCTGGAAATAACGTGATGATTGCGTAATAAACGGAAGTGACATTAATGGTAGAAAGACGTATGCAATTGCAGAATGAGGATGAAGGACGCCATGAACACGAGAAGGAAAGCTAATGCCAGAGGGGATGCTTTCATTTACGCCAAAATGGCGGAAACACATGTCTAGTTATCTGCATGGTTTAGAATGACTACTGCCAGGACAGAAAATCTGCTCCCGACAGTGTTTTTCTCCTTATACCTACGTGTATCTCTGTTATAAATAATGATTTATCCCTGTCGCTTGTCCTTCCGCCTCACCTGTCACCCTTGACTCCTAAGATAGGCCGAGGTACAGTATTTGACACGTTTCAGACTTCATCTCCCTCCATTTTAGTGTGTTTTATGTTCATCAATACCTTTCAATTATTCCTAAAATTAGGCTAGCTAATACAGTTAAATTCATCAGGCATTGCTAAGCTTATTGAACTGTACTATTGTTGATCTGGTAATATTCACGAGGTTTTAATTTTCGCGAGGAGGGCAAACTCGCGAATTCAAGAACTTCGCGAAAATTATTAATTTAATAGCGCTACTAAAGAAAATATAAATTCGCGAATTCTAAGCTTCGTGAAAAGTCCCAAAATCAGACATTCACAAAAATGACCAGATCTACAGTATTATACCGTGCAAAGTCAAAAGGCAGTATCTGCTTATTTCACAAGGAAGCAGATACTGTCTTTTGTCTTTGCATAGCAGTATTTGTGTGTGCGATATTTCCTATCACAGCAAATCCATCGCCAGAGAAAGAAAACCGTTTCTCACACTTTTTTCTAATAATATTATGGAGACATGTCACAGTTAAATGGTCATATTTTCTGTAATGCAATCTACTGTAACCTGGTCGCCCCCTGTAAATCAATTCCATCTGAGCATTTAGGGCTGTGGGACAGCAGCGGTATTATGTCTTTCCCAGAAAAGTCCATCTAAAAAGTGAAAACAATAAATGCCGTTGTCTTATCTGGTCTAAAGATAGCCACGATAGAGTTACTTCGCGGGGAACGCTCCCCAGCAGACACAAGACGTTGAATCAATGTTAGTTTAACGTTGGTCCAGCGACAGTCGCTAGACCAACGTTAAACCAACATTGATTAAACGTCTTGTCTCTGCTGGATCATGTCCGTCTGACGGACACAATTAGTTATATGGACAGTTGACACAAAAAAATGTTTCTGAAAACAATCAGATTTGCCATTTTCAAATAATTATGTATGCGCATCCGGGAAAGAGGGGAGCTATATTTTTGTATTCACTAAATCCTTCCATCTGCTTGTGATTTAAATAATGACTGTGGAGACCTAATAACTTATTCTCCCAGTTGTGGTAATCTGGTAATGGTGTATGCCGCTGGAAGGAAACAACGCCTTTCAACCTCTCACCCCCTAATCATGACTATAATCGTTTTAAATCTGTGTCATTAGACAATCAAATCACTCTTATTGGGAATGAATGTGATTTGATTTGATTTATTCAGCAAACCATACATGAAACATAGCATACATGGTAATTATAATTTATTAAAATAATAAGAACCGGCGGCCACCTTGCCTGGTCACCAGGGATAATACACAGTTTCCTGGTGAGGTGTACTTATTTCCACGGGGGTCCCTATAAACAGTGATCCAGGATGGAGACTGGAAAGTATTTACAGCATAGGTGAAAAGGCTTAGCTTTTCAAGAAGATTTAACTTGACCCACTTAAAATGTTTGGGAAACCTGAGTATCACAAAAAAATATCATGTTCGACTCAGACCTCCACCCAATCAAAGGCAGATCAGTCGGGTTTAAATGACAAATCTAATTGTTTTATTTTGTAAAATTTGTAATTTTTGCTGGTAATAGTTCTGAAGACCACCATACCATGCAGAGCAGGCATAATCAAAATGACGTTGAATAAGGAATAAAGCCAAAAGTCTCCTCGAATATTGATTTAGAAATTTATCTTGCCTCTAAAGAAATTTTAGGCGCGAATTACCTTTTTATCCCCCGCCCGTAGGGGAAGGGGGATTTTAGTCGCGCCAGGATTCTGTCCGGCGTCTGGCGTCCGGCCTCACGTTTTCTTGTGGGCGCAAAAACTTAAAAACTACTGGTTATTATTTTTCGAAATTTTAGCATCACATTCCTAGCAACATGGGGCTGTGCAAGTGATTTTTTAGAGATGCTACCAAAATTCAAAATGGCCGCCAGAGGTCAACTCTAAAAAAATTTGTGGGCGCGAAAACTCTAAAACTTAAAAGTCAGAAATTTTTCAAATTTCACTATCACATTCCCCACGATATGGAGATGTGCAGGTGACTTTTAAAGTTTTTACTGATATTCAAAATGGCCGCCACAGATCAACTTTAATTTTTTTTTTTTGGGGGGGGGGGCGCAAAAACTCAACAAATTTGTCCGGTCAATTTTTTTTCTAATTTAAAATCACATTCCTAACAGCATGGGGATGTGGAAGTGATTTTTTAAAGATGCTACCAAAATTCAAAATGGCCGCTAGAGGTCAACTCCAAATTTTTTTGTGTGCGCAAAAACTCCAAAACTTAAAGTCGGAAATTATTCAAATTTTACTATCACATTCCCCGCGATATGGAGATGTGCAAGTAATTTTTTAAAGGTTTTACTGAAATTCAAAATGGCCGCCATGGATAAACTTCATATTTTTTTGTGAGCGCAAAAACTGAAAAATTTAAATCAGCAATAATTCACATTGTACAATCACATTACCCACCATCTGGAAATGTGCATGTGATTTTACTGAAATTTAAAATGGCCACCACAAATCGACTTATTAAATATTTGTGACCGCAAAAAGTCTAACATAATTTATGGCGGGGGATGATATAGGACTTCAGTCCTCTTGTTTAAGAATGGCTTCAGCAATAAGCTCACCATCTAGCGATTGGTCCAGATCGACCGCCATATATCGCATGGATGTTTTGGCAGTTATTTTTGTCTCGTCACTTCCATTTCCGAATTGATGCGAAGTCTACTTTTAGTTCCAAAAAGAATACATTCTGTCTTCCCTAAATGGATGGAGAGCCTATTATCGACCAACCATCCACTGAGGGAGATAGTTCATTACCAAGTCTTTCCTCAATTAGGAGTTCATTACCAAGCCTTTCCTCAATTAGGCCTACATTCCTACCTGAAACAAAAAGGGCAGGGTCATCTGCATATAAAATAAGGTGGCATAAAACTGTAGCTTCCATGTCGTTCACATAAATGAGAAAGTAATTGTCCCAGAATGTACCCCTGCGGTACTCCGCAAGGAACCACTCCAAAATCAGAAAAAGTGCCGTTGATTTCAGTCTTCTGATTTCTATTCTTCAGGTAAGATTCTAGCCATGACACTTTTAGTTTACGAAGCAGGATTCCGTGATCCACAGTGTCGAAACCTTGTTGTAAATCTATCATTACCATGCCGGTATAGACACCCTTGTCCAGTTGAAAGCGGATATGGTCCGTTAGATATGTAAGACAGGTATCGGTTGAATAAGAACTGCGAAAGCTTGACTGTAAACCGTGAAAAAGATTTTGTCATAAAATGTCATATAAGATTCAATCTGGCTGCAAACAACCCTTTCCAATATTTTTCGGATGATAGTTGCCCGGGTCGGTTTTAGAATTCTTTTTGTAGAGTGGTACAGCTCGTGCAATTTTCATATCAGCCGGAACATTGCCTGAATATAAAGAGAGATTAATTATATGAGTGATTGGAGCTGTAATTTGGGTTGCGCCATCCTTAATGAACCTGGCCGGCATACCATCAAGTCCAGTCGCCTTCTTAGAGAACAAATTTAGTAGGTGCTTCAGTGTTTCTTCCTCACTAATATAGAAGTAAACTTAAAAGAGTCTTTTTTCACACCTTTTAAACTGTAATAAGTGTCAATGAATGTACCAACAATAGGCCTACCTGATATACCTACCTGATATATGAGGAAGTTTAGCTACCAGATTTGCTGCGATGGTGTTAAAGAAATGGTTGAAGGTGCTTGCCACTACTTTGTTATCAAATGTAATTTTTCTGTCAATGTCTTGTATTGTCCCCTTTTTTTTTTTAGAAATACCTATTTTTTTTAATGTTTTCAAAAGAATTCAAAGAATTTCGGCAATGAGCAATTTTGTCCTTTTGTCCTGTTCGGCTTTCCGGACCTTATATTGAACTTTAATTCGTTAGACAATAGATAATGAAGTGTGTGTTTAACTCTTCAACCACCGGTCCCGATTGTATTCTTGTTTTTTTTATTGGCACATTAAATATCAGCTTAACATGTTAATGATAAAACGTGACATTAATCGACAGCATTTCAAAATCGTTGACATTCATTTTGTCAAATCTGAATAATTTTCCCTCTCTTGAACTTCAAGTGGGTGAAAATTCCAATTAAAACAAATGGTGGTTAAAGGGTTAAACATTAGGATTTGCAAATATTTAGTTTCAAAATAAACAAATGTGAGTAATTTCCACCCTCTTGAAAATGTGGGTCGCGGTAGCGAGACACAACTTCAAGCGGGTGAAATTTTAAATAATATAACTTGACGGGCCAAAGGTTAATAGTCGTATTGACTACTCAAATTAAATAAGTTTATGGTGAAAATCGCATCTCGAAAGCATATATCTTTTTTACGGCCTCTGTCCATCATCATAATTTGAAGTGCATTCAAGGTCACAAGTGGAAGAATATATTGATTAAAAAGTTACAATTCCTTCAGGTATTCTCGGATTAATTCTTAGTATCGTGTGGATATAACCCTTTCGGATTCGCGACTGAAGTTCCTAAGTGATGTGGCCAAAACATGTTTACCTACAGCAAGTGCTTGCGTTATGATGTACATCATTCATGGAAAACTAGCATCCATACACAGGCTTGATAATATAGACTACTGCCGCGCAAAGCCAGAATGCAGTATCTGCTTGCTTTAGGCCTAAAGGTGAGCACATACTGCGTTTTGGCTTTTCAGAACAGTATATAGCACCAGCATTCCAGACAGCAGGCAGTTTTTATCCAGCGCTGGGCCAATCCCAGCAAGCACAAAACATGTGTATAACATTTATACAACGTCGGCCCAACGTCATCGACGTTGGTCCAACATTATATAAATGTTATACAAATGTTTTTGGGTTTGCTGGGATGTCACGTTTTGATTGGTCGGATAGCGCAGATTCCATCACTGTAGAAACCATCTCCATCTGTGCGTTATTGGATGATCTTGGGGACAGGTATTAGGTGAGTGAAGCGGCTCCTGTTCTAATTGCTTCCGCACAATGTGTCATTGCTGTAGTTGCAATTCCCCCGCAACATATGGCTCTGGCAGCGTTAACGACAAGAATTTCCAGGATGTCGCTCTATGTTAGTCTTCTTCCCACAGAGACGAAAGAGTGGATCTGCGATACAATGATAATTAGGCCCTATATAATGTTATAGAGATCCATAATATTATTATGATATTTTGAATTAATTATCTTAACACGATGTGGAATTGTGTACTCATTCATGTCTGATGGTGTACTTTTATTTGTCAGCCAACCAGTACCTATTAATTACACTCAGGTAAAGCTAGATAATTTATGCTGATTCTCCTAAATATCATGTTTGAAGTATTTTCTCGTTTGTCACATGTCACTGCATACTTAACCCTTAAAGCCCTCAGATGTTTTCTATATTAGCCAAGAGACCAAAGGGTCTTTCAAAATAAAATCATCATAAATGACTTAGTTAGCTCTTTCCCCTTCATTAAAATACCTCTGTTATGGGTCTACGGCCATTATAAATATGTTTACGCTTTCAGTGCGGGGATCGACCTAAAGACAGATTCTGACGTCTTATTACCAAATTTCAGCCAACCGACTTCTTCTCATGCTGTGCTACAGCTTCTGTTTCTGATAGGTGCTATAGGCCTACTTCACTGAGATCACCATTTAGTAAGTGTGGGCCTACGACATGCCGATATAGTACGCCTACAGTCACTGTGCTCGCTTTATCTCTAGTGAGCATAGTGTGGGCTTATAAATGTAAGCCTAGACCAAATGTTATCACCATTATTATTATGTTTGTTGTGCGACTAATTTTTCAATCGGAGCCGTATCGATGTTGTAGGCCTATTCTTGTGAATCGGCGTCTCCTACGTTTGACATTTTTGGAAGACACCCCTTTCCACTGAGCACACGACGTTGTTGCAATGTTGAATCAACGACGTTGATTCAACGTCCCAACAACGCTGTGTGCCCAGTGGAATGGCACTTCCTTGGCACTCAAGTCGAGAACGTTTCGTATGTAACCCTCTAACAACATTTTCGTGTTGACATTACTTGTCGTAGCGACGTCGTAGCGCACTTTGCTGATCACATGTAGTTTAGCTGATACTGATCTGGTCCCGTGTAGGCCCTATCTTTCAGTGTATCTGCGACAATAAAACTATAATCTCCTGTCCTTGACCACTGGATCGTCTTCCACTGCGACCCAGCACCGGCGTAATCGTGCCCGGCAAACGTAAGACGTCGCAAGTCGCCGGCTCAGTGCAGGTCCAACGTCTCGCTATGTTGGCCCGGCACTGAGCCAGCGTCTTCTGGTGACTCGCGGTGTCGCAGGGTGGCTTCCTGGGTAAACAGTATGCCTCTTGCCCTGCCGCCGTTCACAACACGATATCGGTACCAGTTCAGCGTCGACGGATCAATATCTTTGCGAAATTGGGCTAATAATGTTGAACCGGCGTTCGTTTAACAGGCCAGGAGCGACCGTCTTTTCACCCTGATTGATATAAGTGATGTGAATCACATAGTGAAGGATATAGCCTAACTCGCTAAACAGTCAGTGAGTGTCCACATGATTTTACGTCATTTTAATAGTGAATTATGAGGTAATAATGTAATATACTATGAGAGACAAAACCCGTGTTGGACATATTAAAAACCATGGATATAATTATTTTTATGCGTTTTCAAACTGCTATTTCAATTATTTATGTGGTTCAACCGTTAGGAAGTTTTTTTTAAACAAGTCAAAGTTATTATCTTTTGCAAGACGATTTTTAAAAAGAATTGAAAACCGTTAGCTCTTACACCACCAAAGCTGCAAAGATAAGTGATATGTCATTCTGCTAACAAAAGTCGTGTAAGGGTGCAAATAAAGACGGACCCCCCCTTTTTTTAACTTTAATAAGAAAAAATGTACATTAGGCTATTACCCACACATACTTATGTTATTGGTCGATTTACACAAAAATCTAAAATCATCGGTATCCGATATTATGTTTGACTTATCTGCACTTAAATAAACGACATACTACTGATTGTGTGTATATGGTCAGAAATTAGGCACCAGCTATATTGTCCATGTAAGTTATACAGTCAGTATTCCTTTGAGGCTGGCTATTGTGTCAGCGATGGAAGCTTCGAATTGAAGGAAACACTGTCAAATAATAAGAGGTCACAAAGAGGTAAATTTGATTTGGGTAGGGCCGAAGATCTTGCTTTTGCACTTTCCACTGAAAAATCTTTTGTCTGTAAATGTTTAGTTGAATGTTGACCAATCCTCAACCTTTTAGCGCGGGGACCGTCCTTATACATCAGAATCTGACGCATGTACAGTAGACGTCAGAGACGATCTCCGCTCTGAAAGAATCACAATATTTATAATGGCCGTAGACCCATAACATAGGTATTCAAATGAAGCGGAAAGAGCTAACTAAGACATTTATGATGGTTTCAAATGGGAAAAACAACTTTCGATGAACATTTTATATTTTTTTCAGCGTTGTAAGGGTTAAGCACACGGCAACCAGAACGTCACTTTGTTATCCGCGGCGGGCGTCTAGGATGTCTCCACACATCTCCGGAATCTTCTAAATTTAGCAGAATACCCGTGTCTTACATTGAATCAGGATTCCACCGTGCCACCACGGATGACGGCCACTTTGTCGTCCACCCAGAATAGAATTTACCAGCTGCGCCCTTATCGACAGATCTGCTCCTCCCAAGAGACGTTGGGCCAGGGTCTGTCAACGCTGGCCCAACGTTGAACCAGCGTCTCAGCTCACCAGTGGCATCACACGTCACACGAAATATTTCATATTTTCCAGGGAGCACAGACGACCGCGTTTTTATGGACAAGGTTTTTGCCAAAAACAGTTTTACACCCATTTTATCTGGCTCGCGCAGTAAAATCAGCCGCGTTCGGTTCTCGGATTGTTATCAAATTTGGCAGGCGGATGGGCTCCGTATGCGTTCTGCCGCATCACATCAATAATTGCACATTTCCGAGCATTTATTGGTGATGCTTTCGTCTGCAGGCAGCCACATATCAATGCAACCAAATATATTTAGTATCGATCGTTAACGATAATTCGTTCTGTATCTTCTTTGTCTTTTATCTGATTCCAGTATGGTCGTGTCTATGACATCAACATAGATGACAATACACGTTGTGATTCAGTGCAAAACGTTGGGAATTCTAGTTATTCCAGGCTCGTTGATAACACATACTGTAGTGCAGATAACACATAGGATGTTGTCAGGTTTACTTCAAAAGACTTGCTGTAATAAGTACATCGCCTTATTGGGGCGCTACATAACAGATTGGACCACAGCTCGCTTTGAACAGCTCATTTATCACCACTGGGGAATATGTTATCAGCGAAATGTAATAGTGTTATGGGGAGCTTTGATCATAACTTCTCTATTTTTAAATAAAGAGTTTATTTAGTTATTTGTTTTTTTATTCGACTTTGTAAAGCCATCTGTTATGAATAATATTGTTGGCCACATTATCCATGTCCATTGTCACCACATGTACCAACTGAACTATCCATGTGTCTTTATTTTTTTTATTTTTTTTGTTTTAGTAAATAGTCAGATAAACATACAGCTGTAAAGGCACAAGATGTAACATGAAACAAAAAAATAAAAAATACATTGAATAATGGCTATACACAAGCAGTACACATGTGTCTTTTAGCGCATACTTATCTTGAAATGCTAATAATAAAACAATAATTTGAATCAATTTAATGCGGATAAAGAATTCGTGACTGATTGACTCACTGGCTAACTCACTGACTCACTCATTGACTCAATCACTGACTAGTAACAACTTGAAATAGAAAATCTAGGGATACGGATTTTCCTGATAATGCCTAAAATGAAATGAACTGTACTTTGGTTGTCTTCTATCTGGTACATGATCTTATTCCAACGTCAAATCAATGCTGAACACATGCAATCGCCCAGAGAGAATGTAATTTACCAAGTTACCTTGGATACACCAGAAATTATGTAAATTGGTCACATGGTAAAGTCTTGGGTGAGCATCGGGGACCGGAACTAGTTACGGCTGGTTTCCGTTATGATGTATTTGATTCGCATCGCCTGTTAGTGACGGGGAAGAAGCGAAGTGAATCAAATTCACAATAACAGATAAACCGGGGAATAGAAAAGTGAGTAGTTATATGTGGCTGTGAGGTCACATCATATTTGACACGTATCCCTGGTGAGCTGGCATACGTTGACCTGGGATGGCGGATGAATTTGGGGATCCTGGTTGTCATGGTTTTCCACAGCGATCCCAGAAAACACGCAACGTTGAACCAATGGTGGTTTAATGTTGGCCCAGCGCCATAGACAATTGTCCAGCGTTAAACCACCATTTGTTCAACGTCAGTTCTTAACCTTCATTCATCCTCGATTCTTTATTAGCATCAATTTGATGATGGGATTGGCAAGGCACATACCTGCTCCATAATAATAAAATATATGAGGAATTACATTTAATTACACCCCAGCATACATGAGGTGTTGACCCAATGCTACTTTAAGGTTGGGCCAGCGTCGCAGACAGTGGCCCACATGAATACATTGGGTCAATGGTTCGTCTTTGCAGGGTAACCATTATTTAACATCGTGAATTGATCATTATATTTCACTGAAAATGTCATTGAGATTTGCCATGATCGGCTGGAAAATTGTGTTTTCTAAACCTGATATGATATCGGAATAATGATGTAGATACACATGATATGTTTTATTTGAGTTGAGAAAAAGTAACAGTTCAATATCCCAACAAACTGTGATGGTAAAATAAAACATTTTCCGTTTGATAATTGCTTTTTGAGGATATTCGATTAAAGTAACAGACTTGTACTTCGGCATAGCTTTCTTTTAGCTGTGGTGGGTTACTTGTGATTTAGCCGATAAGAAAAAATATGATATATATTTATGCCTACATTCATTATATTATTTCTATTTCACACATTGTCAGAATATGGCGTCTATGTAACCTTTAAACACTCACCAAATAATATCGGTAGGCCTATCTTAGTTTCAAAAATCAAATTCGTAGGCATAACTCAATTTGACAGTATTGAATAAGGACCATCTCAGTGCATAAGCGTACTTGTATGGCAACGATATCATGTCTTTTTCCGACCGTCAACAGTTAGAAGAATGTTCCGGGTGGAGTAAATGTAACGGTTCTAAGCGATTTTGACAACCAGAACATTGTTGTTATTAGTCTCCTGCTCATAAAGTTCAGTCAGGATTCTAATTTTCCGCTTCATACGGCCCATCATAGATATACTGACGCTGGCCACACCACGCGGATTCAACGTTGATACAACGACTTGTTCCTCAAGGTCTAATGTCTGAGCAAGTATAGCAATGGATATCATTGCGAAGACAAACAGTATTTCTTTACAAAATGTCAAAACGTCATTTGAGAATAAGGAGGAACATGTGCTAGATTGTATATTTACATTTACAGAGATCCACATGTCCATACTTCCAAATTATCTCCCTCAGAACTAAAGTATCCTATTTGCCACTCATACTTTTGGATTTATCCTTATTTAGTTTAAATCGATAGCACGATACACGATACATGTCTGCGTTGCGAATTGTTCACCAGAAACAGTCCAAATATCTGTATCGTGATTGGTGAGATGTTTAGAAAAAAAGAAACAAAATTAATTTAACTCTTTCAAGCCTGAATTTACCATTGTCATCTTCATACACTACAAGCCGCGAATCGCTGTTCTTTTATCGAAAATGTTTGGGTTCATATTCATCCTTACTGTACTATATGTGCCTTTTGATGGTTATGACCTTTAACTTATATTTTTTAGCCCCACCCCTCAGTCAAAATAGCTTTAAGACTGAGTAACAGAGCATAATCTCTGAAACCTCTTGAAGATTATTTTCTTAATTACACTCATATCGCACATATGTCAATGTGTGCTTTTTATGCGTTTCTATCAAGAGAGGACATTGATTAGAATTTCCATATATCTGTGGAAATCCTGTGTGAACGTGATATCTTAAAAACTGTTAGTATATACACACAGCTCGTGACTTTGTATGTATACCTATGCACTTATTTGCTCGGCTGCAAAATAAATACGTTTTTTTGTCGCGGTTCAATGGCATTATGTACTGAAAAAATTGGGGTTGATCAGCTGCATTTGGAAGTACATATCTTTCTATGGGCTTTCTATGAATATGTTACCTCACATTTCCTAATCATTATGGGTATCATTATGCTTGATTCGCTTATTTGATTCGCTTATTTGATTCACTTAGGCCTATATGAAATAATATAAACGTTGAAATAAACGAGCAAATCCGAAAGTGCTGCGACCTTTTTTGAAGCCCAACTCTGTGTGTATTTGTCTTTCTGGCAGCTGGAGGGTGGTTTAGAGCTGTGTCACAGAGCTGCAGCTTATTGACGTAGTCAGGTTAGAGGGGCTTCATTGTCAGATGCCAAGAAAAGATGACCCTTTTAAGCCGCCCAGAGATGCTGTTATTTCATGCACGGATATACCGGACAATCAGGGCACTCTGACTGGAATTAATCGCATTCGTGTTAAAAGGTCGTATCTGCCACTTAAGTGCCACATACGATCGTTTAACCCCAAGAGCCATCTCTGGCTAATGTGACTGTCGAAAGTAGAAGCATGAGTGTGTCGTTAAAAAGGATACAGACTAAAGGCACAAGCGGTTAACTGTAGGTCCCCAAGCTGCACTTTACTTTCTGTTTTGAAGATGCACGCCTATACCTTTTACATTGATTCGCCAGGCTGCGAAAATGGTAATATGGGTTTAATTAAATACAAATCGTCCAACGATACTGCCTTATGCCTAAATGTATATCCTTGTCTCCACTACACTTTTAATTGATCCGGGGGCAGGGGGTGCGGGGGACGCGACCCCTATTTTTTTGCTAAATTCTTGACAAAGTCCTCTAAATTGGCTTAAATGCCCAAAAAAATCCGCCTAACCCCTGGCGTCCGCACTTTTTCAAGATCATGGATCCGCCCTTGCCCGTAAATATAGTCTTACATAATAGGCCCTATATCTAGTTGAAATTTTATTATTGTTCCAGCAATGTCGAGATGCGCAAATGAGTGTTAAAATGGCTGCCACGGTTGGACTTTTATATTTTTTGCGTGCAAAATTATTGAAATTAAAAAATCACATTCCCTAAAATAGGGAAATGTCCAATTGTTTTTTCAAAGGCGTATTTTGAAAATCACATCCCTAAAATAGGGAAATGTCTAATTTTATTTCGTAGAGCATGTCTCTATGTCTCTATGTCTGAAGCTAACTTGTGGCAGGGGATGCTATGGGGTTTGAAGGTAATCCTATTTCGTTTTAGGCTGGAATGTGCGTCTGCAATTCCAACTTCAAACAAAAGAAATTCACAGGAGCCATACAACAGGACCAGAGAGTTAACTCACTGGACACACGACGTTCTTGCAACGTTGACAGCGTAGCAACAACGTCGTGTGACCAGTTGGAGCCAGGACACGTCCTATAATCACGAACACGACGCCGATTGAACATATTCTTTTTGTCTTTTCAGGCACGTCCAACTGGTCGGGTGACTATTTCACCAGCACAGGCGGGATAGGCGTGGTGGTCAACCAGACCTCGTCCACCAACTCCAGCGTGACCACCGTCCAGCAGCAGCTGGAGGCCGTGTTCCAACGTGACTGGAACTCCAGCTACGCCGTGCCCCTGTCCACGATCCTCAAACAGTACGGCGTGCAGCCTTACGGATACACGGAGGAGCATCAGGAGCTCTAATATAACTCTCAACGTACTATCCCAGTATTCTACTGGCCCAGTTTAGCCTACATGTGCACAAAGCTGGCCTAAAAAACCCATTCATTTCATTTTATTTTACTATCCCAGTAAACACTTCTAAACATTTGTAGGACATTTGTACACTGTTGGTCCAGCGTCGAAGACGTTGGGCCGACGTTGTACAGATGTTATACAAATGTTTTGTGTTTGCTGGGATACTGCTCTGCAAAGCCAAAAGGCGGTATCTGCTCACTTGTAAAGTGAGCAGATACTGCCTTTTGGCTTTGCACGGCAGTATAAATAGGGTCACGCGTTCAATTGTTTGTTACCTATTTTCATTGAAGGTTATTCTCGTTTACAAATACAACTTGAATTAATTGGGCTCCAAGTATGGTATTCTAGCTCCTTACTTTAAATGAAAACTGTATGACGGCAGTGATTGGCTGATCTCGTCATGTGACAGGCTGAGCCCATCTTCGATTGGTCAGGGGGGTAGAATACTATACTTTGCCTAAAACTGTTAGTAAGCAACCTTCAAAGATATTTTTGCAGAAGTTATTTTCACCCACATAAAAAACGTCGTTAAATAACAACTGAATGACGGCATTGGTTGGCTGATCTCGTCTGTGACAGGCTGAGCTCATTTTCGATAGATCAGTGGTAGAATACTATACTTAGTCCAAGAAGTGATTTTCACCCACATAAACATGTTTAAAAAGACGTCAGGTGGGTAAAGATATCGTTTTCATATTTTGCATTCAGAGGGCTGACCCTTGGAAGTGCTACTCACTGATACTGTCATTTGTATATTCTGTCTGGATACTTAAAACAAGAAACTGCATTACGATGTGGGATTAAAATCCACATTACCAATTCTACCAGAACACTCTTCAATTCAATTATTTTCACGCAATTTTAATTGTTATCCAGCCATTTGTTTGCACCGTTGAAGGTGGCCACCGTCAGTAAGTTAAGTGGATTAAGATTCGGTTTAAGGGTATGTATATTGTAACAGCATTACGGTCTTGAATATTGATTCCGCAGTTCAGACTGAGTTATTGTAATTGGTAAAGGGACAGACCACTCTCTGCTGGCAATAACATAAAATAACAAAGCGGGAGCCTCACTTTGACGTTGTTCTCTACCAAATTATCGGTCTGATAATTTATATACGAGTTGTAGATAACTCAAATGTTAAACTACTCTGTTTAAATATCACAGATCATCACGCCCTTATGTTTAACTGCATCATAGTGAACTACCATGACAAGTTTTTTTACTGTTAAGCAATCGTCACTAATTTTTGGGGTAATTGTTTACGCTATACCCCACCATTGCACACTCAAATGTGTTGAATATAAGATAATACGGTTAATTACCCTTAGTATAATCTAACAAAAAGGGGTCAGACAATATCCCAGCAAACACAAATCATTTATATAACATTTGTACAGCGTCGCCTCAACGTCTTCGACGTTGGTCCAACATTGCACAAATGTTATACAAATGTTTAGCGTTTACTGGTATAGTGATCTCAGAAAAATGTACCGTTAATCACGTAACGGGAATACAAAGAAGATTATTTCAATGGCTGTTCACTGTTGTACCAACGTCTCAGCATTAATCTTGGTTTAGTCTTTTTCGAGCTGCGTTTGACCGGATATCAGACCTCTGATTGGTTACGATCGGAATCTTGACCAATTAGAGATCTAAGTAAAATAGGTGTTTTGCTTTAGTAAAAGTTCGAAAAGCTAACGATAGCTTTGAACGAAGTCTATGATACATCAATTGTTCATTTTGTATTCTTATTTTGTAATATTAGTTATCATGTTTGTAGATAAAACTTGGTATACATTATGATGTAAAAGTTTCAGATGGTATACTCAAAACATTTGCATAATTTTATTATTACAATTAGTGTATGATTTTTTCACATGTACGCCATTATGTTTTGTCATGAAACACAAAACGCGGGCGAGGATTTTCCTGTGCAGGATTATATCAAAGAACTTGGACATCCAAGTTCTTTGATTATATTCCGTATTCTCAACAATCATGCGTATTTTAAAAAATATGTCAAGTTACCAGAGAAGCACGCCTGCTTCAAGAATGTTCTTGTTGAACTCTTAACTTGAAGAGATGCCAAAATGTTTTATTTCATGAACATTTCTAGCAAACTTCCTATTTATAAAGGCAGTTCGGTAGTTTTAAACAGTGTCATACATACATGTACGTATTTTGATAAATATTTGCTTTACAATGCTTTTATATATTTGTATTATTCTGCATGCATGGTCATTCTTTTGAACGTTTAAAACTGAGTATCGTTTAATTAATTGATTATTTCATTTGGGCGGGGCCCTAGGGTAGTGGTTAGCACCGCTGCCTTTCACGCCAGAGTCCGGGGTTCGGTTCCCGGTCTCGGCGGTTTGAAAGAAACAAAAAATTGTTTCTTCCCCATCCACGTGTGAAAGTTAGTATTGTGGGGAGCCTCCGTGACTGAGAGGTAGCGTGCTCGGCCTCAGACCGCCAGGGCTCGAATTTCGAATCCTGTGTCTGGAGGACAGTGTCATCTCAATCATCTCACCATCCTCAGGAGGTTCTCCTGGCCCAGTTTAGCCTATATGTGCACAAAGGTGGCCTAAAGCCCGATTCATTTCATTTTGATTATTTCATTTATGATGTAATTCTGTATACACATGCCATGTACTCCCCGACATGGGCTCATTTGGAAAACGTGTATTTGCAGATAGGGATTATATTATTATGTTTATGACGGACAGACGCTTGCGTTATCTTTATCTTTTTAGCTCCCGCCGTCACCGTAGGGGAGACGGAGGGAGCTATGGATTCCGCCTCCGTTTTTTTTGCCTCTTCTTTTGCCTATAACTTTGTAAGAAAATAAGCTAGGATAACAATTTTTGGTATGTGGGTTACCTCCAGGTGGATAATGGACAGGTTAAAATATTTTTAATCTGAACTTAATACGCAAGGTCGCAGAGGAGAAAATGATGATATTTCGGCGTTGGGCCGTTGGGCCGTCCGTAAACAATTCGTTTCCGGAGCATATCTCTGAAAGTACTTGTCCGATTGTCTTCAAATTTTACACACAACACCCCTAGAGGGTCTAGTTGTGCCTTTTGGAGTATTTGAACTTTGACCTACTTTTGGTTCAGAACTATGACCTATTTAGACGTTTTGACGCGCACTTTGTTTCCGGAGCATATCTCGAAAAGTACTGGGCCGATGTCATATTGCACATGCATGTTCTCTAAGGTCCCTAGTTGTGCCTTTTTAGGTTTTTGGACCTTGACCTTGAAGTTGACCCAGCACTTTGACCTAATTTATAACATCGGTAAATCCGACTGAAAGATTTTGCGGAATATCATGAAAACTGCTCAAGATAGCTACACCATTACTATAAAACAAATTGTGAGGTTTCAGGAGAGGATGCATCTTGAAAAATTTTAAGTCGATAAAATTAAAAATGGCCGCCTATCGGCCATTATTCACCTCGACAGGCCTGATATTGCGGAATATCATGAAAACCGCTCAAGATAGCTACACCATTAATAACAAATAAATTGTAAGGTTTCAGGAGAGGAAGCATCTTGAAAAATTTCAAGTTGATAAAATTAAAAATGATCGCCTATCGGCCATTATTCACCTCGACAGGCCTGATATTGTGGAATATCATGAAAACCGCTCAAGATATCTACACCATTACTATAAAACAAATTGTAAGGTTTCGGGGGAGGATGCATTTTGAAAAAAATTCAACTCGTCCAAGTTCAAAATGGCCGCCAATCGGCCATTATTCACTTTCACATGGCCGTTATTTGGTAAACCGCGCTAGATGGCTAGACCATTACTATAAAACAAAATGTGTGATTTCAGGGGAGGATGCATCTTGAAAAAATTCGACTCAATAAAATTCAAAATGGCCGCTTATCGGACATTATTCACTTTCACATGGCCGATATTTCATCAACCGTGCTAGATGGCTAGACCATTACTATAAAACGAAATGTGAGATTTCAGATGAGGATGCATCTTGAAAAAATTTGACTTGATCAAATTCAAAATGGCCGCCTTTTCGGCCATTATTATTTTTCACATGGCTGATATTTGGTAAAATGTGCTAGATGGCTAGACCATTACCTGATTACTATAAAACAAAGTGTGAGTTTTCGGGGGAGGATGCACCCTGAAAATTTTTAACTTACGAATTCAAAATGGCCGACAATCAGCATTATTTACCTCGATAGGCCTGATATCAGGTAAACCGTGCTAGATAGCTAGACCATTACTATAAAACAAAATGTGACGTTTCGGGAGAGGATTCCTTTTAAAAACTTTCGACTCAATCGAATTCAAAATGGCCGCCTATTGGCCACCATTTACTTTCACATTGCTGATATTTGGTAAACCGTGTTAGATAGCTGGACCATTACTATAAAACAAAATGTGAGATTACAGGGGAGGATGCATCTTGAAAAAAATTGACTCGATCAAATTCAAAATGGCCGCCTATCGGCCATTATTCACTTTCACATAGCCGTTATTTGGTAACTGTACTAGATGGCTAGACCATTACTATAAAACAAAATGTGAGATTTCAGGAGAGGATGCATCTTGAAAAATTTCGACTTGATCAAATTCAAAATGGCCTCCTATCGGCCATTATTCACTGTCACATGGGCGATACTAGGTAAACCGTGCTAGATAGCTAGACGATTACTATAGAATGAAATGTGAGATTTCAGCTGAGGATGCGTCTTAAACAATTCTGACTCGATCAAATTCACAATGGCCCCCTATCGGCCATTATTTACTTTCACATGCCCAATATTTTGCAAACTGTGTTAGATGTTAGTCCATTACTATATAAAACAAAATTTGAGGTTTCGGGGGAGGATGCACCCTAATTTTTTAACAAGTTTATATCGAATTCAAAATGACCGTAAATCAGCTATTAGTTACCTCGATTGGCCTGATATCGGGTAAACCGTGCCAGATAGGTAGACCATTACTGGGATACTGATTAGGATCATCAAGTTCAATGGAGGTTTGCAATCTCTGACAGACTGTCTAGTTCTTATCTTACTCTTAGACTGAGCTTCTTAGACCTAGTTGTCTTGCGTCTTGATTTTTGACCTAGCCTAGGACTACATTAATAACCCTACACAAAATTGCTTAAATCAAATTCTAATTCGGAGCGGGAGCTCCTGGAGTTATGTAGTCTTGTTTTTTTAGAGTTGTATGTGTTCACATTTCGTTGATAATAACGAATGTATTTTAATCCAGTTTGAAGCTGAGACATGTAGCTCGACTGGAGTGCGCATGTCTCGCCAAATGTATAAATACATCATTCTGCTTTTATTTTGTTTAGTATGCTTATAATCGCCCGAATACAGCGCTATTATTTTGTCTTGCAATCTCCATAGTTTTCTTAAAATATAGACTTTTAATTGCTGATATGTTTTTTTTGCGATGTTCGTGGCTCAATTTATTTGAACTAACACAATTCCATAAGATGGCGGGATAATTTGAATGTAATAGACCTGTGTTCACCCTTTAACCGCCAAGTTATTCAATTGGAATTTTCACTCACTTGAAGTTGTGTCTCGCTGACGCGATTCACAACTTCAAGTGAGTGAAAATTATTCAGATGTGACAAAATGGACGTCAATGATTTGAAATCTGATTACCGTTTTTTACCTTAACATGTTGAAAAGGTGGTATGTAGTGTGCTAATAAAATATGAAAACCGGATTATAATCGTACCCGGCGGTTAAAGGGTAAACTGATTTCAGCCTAAATGTGGCTGTGCACAGCAGGTTTTAACCGTGTCTCAAAAAATTGCATTGGCCTAGCTTTGGTTCAGCCTACTTTTGGGAAAACAATGGCTCAACATTGAACCTGCAACTTGCTGACCTAGTTGTATATATCATAGCATTTATATATTAGGTTCAGAATATGATTAGACAATTAGCCATGGTCCCAAATCTATTTTAAACGCATCAGCAGCTATTTGGCTCATTGCAAAGATCCAGATATCCATAAAAAAGGTAGCCATGTTCGCCGTCGGCCCGGTAACACTGACCGCCATTTTATATCCACAGCCAGCTGTGGAGATACGTTTCTCGCGCCGCCTACAGAAAACTCGGATACCATCGATCATATATACAGAATACGGCGTTAGCTCATCGTTGTTTGCTCGATCACTGAAGTTAGGCAACGCCGGGCCCGGTTAATTATTGGATGGGTGACCGCCTGGGACTACCAGGTGCTGTATACACTAGGACATGCGTGCAGCGATGTTGTGTCATGGGGGTCAGAGAACCACGTAAATCAGATGGCTCGTCTGACTGAACTAGAGTTGGACGTAAAAGAACCTCAATGGACGTAGGCGAAACCCCAGAAAATCCACAATGTGGCGCGATAGCGCCCGTGGCGCGATAGCACAATAGTGCGTACTGCCACGTAACATACAGATACAGATACCATGAGGTTGAAACGACTATTTCAAGGGTCTGTGGAAACTTGGCCATTTTCAGCAGGCGTAAACTTGTGGTCTTTTTTAACTATTACATTTAAAAATGGAGGTCTCTATGTCAGAGCCTTGCGATGTCATCAGGGTGGTCATGTGGGCCCCTTACATGACAAAATGCTCGCCCACACTGAATTCAGGTAGTTTGTGTGTCACAACAGGGGAATCCCCTGCTAACAAAGCTAACTAATGTATGAAGTTGAAAGAGATACTTAATTCAATGTTGTTAGACTGTAATCCGATTGATAGTATTAGCAATAATTAGTATTTAGTAATAATTAGTCCCATTGCCGCATCACAATTTAAAATGGTGAATACCACTTCACCAACGTCACCATGGTGACATACCCAGTACACGCAAAAACATTTGTATAGCATTTGTACAATGTTGGACCAACGTCGAAGACGTTGGGCCGACATTGTACAAATGTTATACAAATGTTTTGTGTTTGCTGGGATATAGCTGAGTCTGCATAATCCCAAGGCTAAATATGTTTATGAACTCAAGTAACATAATATTATGTATATTCACCTCCACGACCCACCACTTCAAATGGGTAAAAACTGTACGTGTATAACAATTACAACTATTCACAATCTTAGCACCAGCATCAGAAATGGAACACGAGCAGCTGATGTCAGATTCACATTCGTACCATTTTTGCAATAAAAACTCGTACTCATGCTGCACTGTTGTTATTATACATGTTTGTTACAGTCCCTATTAAACGTGATTTTGTGGCGTAAAACCAGAAAGATGTGCGATAAGAAGAGCTTAGTCCCAAATATGGGTGTGATTTCCTCTAAAATTAATAGGTGGCAACTTCATTAGGCTTATGTATAAGTCTAATTTTCCTACATGAAAGTCTGCGTTTATGTTACGAGAGAATGCCCACCTTCCCAGATAAGGCCAAGAGTATTAGGTTTGGTACCAGAACAAATTCATAACAAGCTGAAAATTTCAGGAAATGCTCAAAAAACTATCCCCTACAACATACTAAAAGTCCCCAGGAATCCACCCTGGGCTTTTTGAGAAATTCAAGATGGCGTCCAAGATGGCCGCCAATTTCACAATTTGTCATATCTTGGGCCCAAATCATCATTAAAATGTCATTATTGAGTCTAAATGTATGTTTTTTGGGGCGAAGAATTCGATAAGAACAATATTTCAACACAAAAATAATATTTGTAATGATTTTTTACATATACAATATAAAAACCATTAACCGTTTGTATGCGTAAATCATATATGCGGGGGCCCTAGGGTAGTGGTTAGCACCGCTGCCTTTCACGCCAGAGTTCGGGGTTCGGTTCCCGGTCTCGGCGGTTTGAAAGAAACAAAAATGTTTCCAGCCAATCCACGTGGGAAAGTTAGTATTGTGGGGAGCCTCTGTGACCAAGAGGTAGCGTGCTCGACCTCAGACCGCCAGGGCTCGAATTTCGAGTCCTGTGTCTGGAGGACAGTGTCATCTCAATCATCTCACCATCCTCAGGAGGTTCTTCTGGCCCAGTTTAGCCTATATGTGCACAAAGGTGGCCTAAGGCCCGATTCATTTCATTTCATTTTATCATATATGAACAATTTTCATTATAGGCCTATTACATAATGTACTTGGAAGGTATCAAAATCATAATCCATACACATCTTCATACTGATAAAACATATTTTTAACATTGGCACAGCCACTTTTTATAATCTTAGATTATAATCATCGTCCTCCTCATCAGTGTTTGAACGCTCACCATTGTCATCTTCATTCAGCAAGGGTGCGGGTGCTACATTGTTGCATGTTTGACCACTACAGTTTGCACGCAAGGTGGAACAGTGCACACCAATTTTCCTACAGCCACACTGGAAAGATGAAAAAAGCTTTTTTATAACAAATGTAGCGCAGCTCGTCTAGTGACGCACACTTAGATCCACCATATAGCTTCAAAAGAAAACTTTCACCTGCTCGTTGAATCTCCTCATGTGTTTTATCTGAGTTTAAAAATAGGTTCAGCATGCCACACTATCTTTAGGTGTGCAATAGATTAAATGGTTTACGTTTAACCATGCGATATAAAGCAGATACTGTGTCGCATCCTGCTATGGCATGTAACACCAACATATATTTCCTTGTAGCACCAATAGAGGTCGGAATATCATTTATGCTGTATAGTATGAAAGGGTTCCTAGAGCATAGCATGTATAGGTCCATGTTAGAGGCTGATAGGGCCACCAACATTACCAATAAGTCCGTGTCGGTTTCTACTACAATCACAGGTTTGGGACTCTGCCACAGACAAGGCAGTTGAGACAATCAATGCATCTGCATCAGCTGGTGCCTGAATTGTTTGTATGCCAACGTCATTTAGCAAACCATTGAGCATCACTATGAGGCGTGATTTATTGTGACTTTTTGCCAAAAAGGCTGTCTGACTAGTAGTGGTTTGCATGTTCTCGTCAAAGATAATGCCACTTGATGTTGCTCTTTTTGCCCACTGAGACACTGCCCTGTAGGTAGATGGCTGTGACCAGACTACAGTCTGTAGCAGACGATTTCCATCTATAACAAAATGAGCTGTTTTTGGGAGGTTTGTTTGAGTATGGGAAAATGACTTGAAAAGATTACCCAGGACACTTTTGGTTGGTTTCCTAAAAGCGCCATCTAAGAAAAGTGACGGGGGCTGTGGTGCCAGTTCATATGTTACAGTGTTTCATCTAGGATTCAGAAGGGGGCACCTTATCATGCACGCTGGGCACCCAATTAGGCGTTTCCAACACCCACCCTCCCCAAATTAAGGGTATAAACATAACATGTAAACATCGCCAGTTATTACCACTATGTACACAGGCCGTTATCGGCTATTGCGTCATAGGTGTGAGCGCGCTACATCAGTGACTGGGGTGTTTTCCACTGTCACAATGGCCAGGGTGGGGTGAATATGACGTAACAACAGTTCAAAGAGGCAATTCAGTGTTTGAATATTAAAAGGGCAACATGGCGCACATGAAGGGCAACATGACACTCATGAAGGGCAACATGGCGCTCATGAAGGGCAACATGGCGCTCATAGAAGGCAACATGGCGCTGCGCCATGTTAGAAAGACCTAGATGAAACACTGTGCTAGGAATTGCAAGTGATTATGTTGAAAAAAAGGGTTGGGTTCACAACAGTGTTTTCCCGCATTGCTGACACTATTCTGATCACCAATCGTTTTTACTTTGTCACTGCGATGCAAAGTTATTTCTGTAAATGACTTCCCAGTAAATTTTGCTGCAGCACTTTAGCGGCGCCGATTTGAATTGCATTGTCACAGTTTGCAGAAGTCTGCTAAGACACCAGTGGCAATTGAGACTAGTCGATCAGATAGCCAGCAAATGGCGGATGTGTTTGCAGCCACTGAACGAAACATCATAGTCTTTCTTGTCCCTAGCTTGAGTTGGCGATCGAAAATGCATTCTGTGCCCAATGCTGCCTAAGTGGGACATTAACATGTGGAAACCGTAGCTTTTTGATACAGTGACTGATCAAATGTCACCGGGCATAACTGAGGTTGTGTTTTTCACTTTGAGCTTGCGCAGAGCATAAAGCAGTGTAGATAGTGCTGGGGTTACTTGGGTCTAGCCTTATATATGAAAGGTAATATCTCAATTCTTGAGCTCTTAAACTCATCATTTTTCATGATAGTTTTCATAAAGCCACTCCAAGGCACCACAGACACGGTGTTAGAATAAAAAGGTATCCTAGCATCCAGACCAAATAAAAGGCGGCCATAACAGTCTATTATTGTCACTGGTTCACAGAGGCTCTATAACTAATTTGAGAGCAGGAATTGTAGGCTTACTGTATGTTTTGCTGGCTATTTGGCCAAATGTACCAACTACGTCTGCTGGGGTGGCTGCATTATGCGTTTGACAGGGCATTTTTCAACTTTTCCAGGTTGTGTCACACAAGCTATACCTCCCATGGCATGAAAGGTGTTGTGCCCAGTTAGTGTGGCGACATTTAAATCTGCATTGTCAAATAAAAATTGTGTGAAACCTTCAAGGCCATATGAATGCTCACCAGCAGATATCATGCCTTTTTCTAATCTCTTTACCTCTTTGTAGTCATCGGCAAAGCTGATGCTACTCAGAATGTCTATCATCTCACGGGAAGCATACCAGGGGCGTAGCCAGAAATTATTTGGATGTACGCACGAATTAGCGTCATCTTTTATTGAGTATATCTCAATGACTTATGTGCATATGATAGTGAATATGCGGCGAGCGCAGCGAGCCGAATTTAGCAGCTGGGGGGCTTGTTTTTTGTTTTTGGTTGTTTCTGAGTCCACTTGAGATAAATTTGTGGAGATATAATTGAGTAATTGTTAATTGACCACCCGGCTCCATCTCTTGATTCGCTAATGCCACCCCCGAACTTTTTTGTATTTCCGACTACTTTTTGATTCTATTTCCTTGTACTTGGCAAGATGATTCACTATTAATTTTTTGTCTCGTGTGTTTGTAAACGTTATTCAATTAATATACATTTTATCTGAGCCTACTATCCATGATTTTTGCGAACATATATACTTATGCCCATCAATGGGAAATTCCGTCTACTACAAAATTTAATTTGCGGAAAAATGCTAAGCTTTTAGTGAATATGTGAAAAAAATGGTAGGCCTATAACATACCCCAATAATTTCTGTCCTAATTCACATAGATTTGATTTCGACTTAATATATGAGATTGGCATCCTATAAACATTTTTTTACTCTTCATATGTAAAGTATTTGCATTTTATTTTCCCGAGTATAAATTCTTACTTTTGCCAACAAGAAAAGGCTTGCGATGGGCGCATCTGCATAAATCCATATGAAAATAAGATTGAGGAACCGTCATTTAATTAAAATAATGAATTTCAAGTCTAATTTGAACGCTCAAATAGTCTCCAACACTTCAAGCCCTCACGATGCATCAAAGCATCATTTTGCATCTCTGCAAAATGACTTAGGTTCCTAAAACCTAGCGGTTCAGAACGAAAATATTCATAGAACTGCCTAATTTAATTTGCTACCCACTTCAAGTAATCAAGTACCGGTAATCTTTATCCACTACAATTAAGGCGAGAATTGGGACAGCAATATGCGGCTTGTAGGCTACTGGTAATGGATGAAGATGACACTGGTAACTTCAGGCTTGAAAGGGTTAACTGGGTTAAATTATCTCCTTCAGGTAATCGCGCTATGTCACTTTTATCATGGTTAGGTTACATCGTATTACTACGGCAGGCAAACATATGGTAATGTTTGTCTGTCGTCTGTAAATGTATCAAGATAGGCCCCCTATATTAATTCCTGTAAAATGTGAAAATAACACTCAATTTCTTAAAAATTATGTTTTTAGGCTGGGCCAGGTTACGCCACTGCATACTTGCGATGTAAATATACTGATATGGCAAGTAGCAGAGGTGAAATGAAATACCTTGGTCTGCAGGTGGCAATCACAGAATGTGCTATTGCAGTACATCGCCGAGTGACTACAGCAGATTTTTTGCCCTTTGGGTTAAGTAACTTGTACAGGAATAGTTTTAATGATTTTGGTATCACTGAAGACCCATTTTAAGTGTCCTCGAAGGTGGGATATTCACTAAAATTATATACTGACAAACGAATCTCATCACGAATAATCATCTATCACACCCATATTTGGCAAGAATTCATTCATACCATATAGGAGGTGATAGGTCATCTTTAAACTCTGCAATTGGACAAACATTTGTTTGCTTTTTTATTTAAAAAAAATGTTAAATGCACAGTTCAATCGTGAAGCAATATGTGGCAGCAGTTAGTCATAATCGGCGATGAAGTATTGTATAATAAAAACGAGTTTTTAATGAGATTGTGTTGATTGCCGACATTTAATGACTATTCATTAGGCCTAAAAGTAATGTATTATTGTCTGAACATTTACTGCAAGTATCATATGCACTTTTCATATTTCGTATTTGCTTTGCCATATAAAACAGACATTGTTATTGATTTTTTACGTGAACAATAAATAACTCATAATGTGTTCATTTAAATAATAAAATGTTGTTAAAATCGAATTCCTCGCCCCCAAAAACATATGTTTAGATTCTCTATTTACATCTCTATGATGATTTAAACCCGAGATATGACAAATTGCGAAATTGGCGGCCATCTTGGACGCCATCTTGAATTTTCCAAAAGGCCCAGGGTGGATTCATGAGGACTTTTAGTATGTTGTAGGGAATAGTTTTCTGAACATTTTCTGAAATTTTCAGCTTGTTATAAATTTGTTCCAGGTTTCACTCATATATACCCTATAACTCTTGGCCTAGATGTCGAGCCAAGATTTTTTTTAAAGGCAATACCCACTGGTAATACGACGTTGTTGCGACGTTGATTCAACGTCGCAATAACGTCGTATTACCAGTGGGATACCCTATACTTATAATATTTGAAGAGTAACTCACTGCTTCTTTCCTCCGCCATATCCGTTGTAGTTAAACATGCTAGTAGAGTTTGACTCACCAGGTGACGCTCTTGTCCTGAAACATACCATTAAACATGAGACCTGAATATAGAGTAATGATTGTACGGAAGCGTTGAAACGACATGACAAAAATATTTTGTATCTCGTTATAACGACGTACAAGTCGTTAAATCGACTTTCGACTTATAAGTCGTTAAATCGACTTAGGCTAAGTCGTCATAATGACTAATAAGTCGTTAAGTCGACTTAGCATAATTCTTTATAACGACTTATAAGTCGCTAAATCGACTTAGTATGACTTATATGTCGTTAAATCGACTTCTCCTAAGTCGTTATAACGACTTACAAGTCGTTAAATCGACTTAGTATAAGTCTTCAAAATCGGTAAATTGACTTAAGCTAAGTCGTTATAACGACAAATCGACTTAGTCGTTATCGTTATAACGACTTAGCATAAGTCGATTTAATCAGTTGGTATAACGACTTATAGCTCACTAAGTCGATTTAACGACTTATAAGTCGTTATAATGACTTATACTAAGTCGATTTACCGATTTACTAAGTTGATTTAGTCGTTGATTTAACCACTTATAAGTTGTTATAACGACTTAGGCTAAGTCAATTTACCGACATACTAAGTTGACTAAGCGTTATAACGTTATATAATTATACAGTCGTTATAACAAGATAAAAAATATTTTTGTCATGTCGTTTCCACGCTTCCGTATGATTGTTGTAATCTATTGTTACATTTTTATTATAATATGAAACTAGCCGCTCAACTAACAGTGTTTGGATATTGGATAGTCAAATCTAAGAGTCGATCTTATGGTCGATGTTTGGAGTACCTTGGTGAGTAAAGACAGATTCGACCCAGCAAACGAGACGTTGACCCGATGTTGTTTTAATGTTGAGCCGACGTCGGAGACGGCGGGCCAACAGTCAAACAACATCTCGTGTGTGTTGGGGGAGGTTGGTCTCTCATGCCCTCACCCCGTATCTCAGTAGATTTACTTTATTTATTAGGGGGTTCAACTATTAAACAGCAAAATTTATAGTTACAATAATGCATCGTGATAGATAGCGAGAAAATGAATCTATTTTACGATCTGACTGTTGATGTTTTTAAATATGAATCGAGTATAGTATTGAAATGCATTTTTAAAAAGGCTAACATCAAGCTTGAAAAGCTATTTATATTTCACTCTAATAAATAAGTATTTAAAAAACTTTTAATTTGCATCCCCACATGAGCCTACTAGTAGCCTACTATGCGTGTTACTATACGTGCTGAAGGAGACCTAGGTCTAACATTGCTGCTTCTAAAAAAATACCTTAAATGCGAATATGCATTTCAACAGCAAGGATGTATTTTGATAACATATATTTTTTTCAATTTGAATGATAATAATTAAGCACGCGATATATTATCGGGATTTTTTGCACCGAACCATAAAATGGAACATCCCAAGATTGCCGCCAAAGACGCTTATGACCCGTTGGTTAAATTGCATTAAAATTTGTCGTGATGTTTTTTTTAGTTATTTCTCACGATTTGATTAACTTTTTGGGAGAATCCATTTAAAACAAAGTGGCTGACATATACCCGCTACGTGGTATTAAAAACTCCTTCCTTACATTGAAACAATGTTTGCAGGGCCTACTACGCATATTGAAGTTTATAATAATTAATTTGAGAGACGACCACTAATACAGTTAAAAAGCCTTGCGTTAACAAATTGAGAATTAAGCTTTGTGTTGTAAGATCAGTGTATATTAAGCCTTACTTCATGGTAGATATACGGCTTCACGAGTGTTCAGCGAGAAAAATGTGCTCACTGAATTCACACCCATAGGCCTATAGGGCCTATACCAAATTTAGAAAAAAAATCTGAATAAGCAAATCGGCAATAATAAAATATTGAGGTACGGTACAATACTATTATTGACAACGTTGTTTGGGTATTATATTTTTTATATTATATTACCTGATTACTGTGACCTTCCTTGATTATGCAATTGCATATATCAATATAGCAGCTGTAGAGAATACCGTTGTTTAAACTTTGGTTAATAGGTATGGCCTTAGCGTATTGGGTGGTGGGATTGTTTACATGGGAATGTGATATGTGAGTGTACTTCTACATTTAAGTGTTATATGACTGCCTCTTATCACTATCAGAAATGTCCAGTTCCTGATAACAAGCTTTTAGACTATGATGCAGACGTCTCCTGTAAACCAATGTTGGACCAATGGTGATCCAAAATTGTATCAGAGTTGGGGTAGGCCTACTATCACAATGTATATGAATTTTTTTTATTACAATACTATTAAACCCCAGAACACTGGTGTAACTACATTAGGGACGCACCATTTGATATCTGGGGGGGGGGGGGGTTAGAGTTTTTGTTGCTTGCAAACTTTTTTTTTACATCCGGTGGAAAACAAGCTTTTTTTGGCGATCAACGTGAAAGAATTTTTTTTTTTATATTTTGTCGAAGAAATTTTTTTGTCGTTTGCTTTCCCTATTATGTATGTTACCATTTGGTGTTTTTTTCTTATCAACATATTTTTCATCAATTTCGACAACAAACTTTTTTTTTCTGCTCACATTTTCAACAAACTTTTTTTTCTGACTTTTGTGGCGACAAACTATTTTTTTCAATTTTAATCTAGCCCCCCCCCCCCCAGATATCAAATGGTGCGTCCCTTAGTCTTTCTCTTTTTTTTGTGTGTGTAGCCAGGTGCCTACTAGATACGATGTAACTATGTTCTAAGTCTATGACACTGATAGGCCAATATAATATTTGACGCGACATATAGGCCAATAGATGTGACACGGCGGCAAAATGATTCGTAAGTCACAGTTCGACAAATGATTCTAGTTACAAGGCCCTTGAAAGCCGAAACGATCTTGATTTCACCTATTACTATTTTTTACATATTTTTTAATTTTCATTTGCTTACTTTCGAATTTTAAAATGGTGTGACATAGAAAAATATTTACATGGCGAAAATATATAGTTAAAATATATCTGTTATGTTAATTCTAGTCTCAATTATACTTCAATCATTGATATTTGTTTCGATTTACATATTACCATGGTAACATCCGCTAATAAAGTAGAACTATTCATGCGATGTAAAAATCCTTACGATAAATTCGCGTATACTGTTGACTTTTACAAAAAAATAAATTATAGGCCTACATTTATTTAAAAAAAAACGGGGTCGAGCTCAATATTTTCTTTTTATTTAGTTAATTTTAAAGAAATACTGTGTCATTTTCAAAAAGTGTAGGCTTACAAATTGTATTTTTGAACTTCAAATGCTATTTTCTTAAAATCACATTTCACTGAGTTTGTGGAGTCATATTTTTGGAGCTAGCCACGTTACAGAGTTATAGTGATCATTTTGAGGAGCATTTTGTGTAGATTCAGGATCTGTCATTTAATTATCTCCAATATTTGAATGTGCGACTTACGACTCATTTTGTCAGATCAGATCGCGACCCAAATTTCACTAATCCAGCTCACTAATCCGAGTCTATGGCGTTAAGAACGCTGTGTCAGACCTCTGCGGCCAATAACTGTGTTAGTAGGCCTATTAAAGAAGATTTATGGTATAAGCTGACGAGGCACGCGGTGTACAATATACAAGTAGCCTACCGTTGAAGCACTTGTTGATTACGTGGCACGTCCTGTGAACTTAATCATTTGTCAGATAAATAAATCCACTAGTCTAAGAACACTTTTTGCGCGGTTGATATAGATTTGTGTCAAGTTGGATTTGTGTATATCATTTGTTTGTCGTGAAAAGACATATTTTCTTAACTCACGGTATTATCAACCATTTCCCATTGCCGCAGCTCGCACACACGGCCATCTATCATTGTCTATTTATAAGCCCAATGTTGATTAAATTGGATAGTGTAACAGCATGGGAATAGTACCACCCTAGTTTTTTTTCCCCATAAATAGTAGAGCTACGCCTTTCTAGAAACAAGTGCAAATCTGAGGGATTTAGTAGCTGCGACGATTTTCTTGAGAAACAAATATGTTCCAAAAATGGCCCGATATCTTCAAAAAGTTAATCAGTTCTGCAGATCATGCCCATTAATGCAATTATAAACCGTGAATTTTGGCTGATTTTCATATGTTTTTTGGCCACCAGAGGGCCGATTTTCGTGAAAAACTAATCAGGTCTGGCCCTAACCCCCAAGAATGTTAGTGCCAGGTTAGAAGTTGATTGGTCGAAAACTTTTCACATTAGCGTCCGGAATCCTCAATTTTGGCTGATTTATCGTATGTTTTTTGGCCACCAGAGGGCCGATAATGGGCTGATTGTCGTGAAAAACTGATCAGGTCTGGCCCTAACCCCCAAGAATGTTAGTGCCAGGTTAGAAGTTGATTGGTCGAAATTTTTTCCCATTAGCGTCCGGAATCCTCAATTTTGGCTGATTTTCGTATGTTTTTTGGCCACCAGAGGGCCGATAATGGGCTGATTTTCGTGAAAAACTAATCAGGTCTGGCCCTAACCCCCAAGAGTGTTAGTGCCAGGTTAGAAGTTGATTGGTCAAAAATTTTTCACATTAGCGTCCGGAATCCTCAATTTTGGCTGATTTATCGTATGTTTTTTGGCCACCAGAGGGCCGATAATGGGCTGATTGTCGTGAAAAACTGATCAGGTCTGGCCCTGACCCCCAAGAATGTTAGTGCCAGGTTAGAAGTTGATTGGTCGAAAATTTTTCCCATTAGCGTCCGGAATCCTCAATTTTGGCTGATTTTCGTATGTTTTTTGGCCACCAGAGGGCCGATAATGGGCCGATTTTTGTGAAAAACTAATCAGGTCTGGCCTTAACCCCCATAAGTGTTAGGCCAGGTTAGAAGTTGATTGGTCGAGAAACTTTGACTATGTTGCCCGGAAACGAAGTGTTGCAGACAACAGACAGACAACAGACGACAGACAGACAGACAACGGCGTTTATAGAGCTGCTAGGTCGCAGCTAAAAATACATAACATTAATAAAACACGATTGGGTAATGCCTCGTATAGATCTACGTGTTTTCTAGAAGAAAGCTGTCAATCGTAGAGCCCACAGTTTTGTGACCCTTATACGTCGTTGTTGGGACGTTGAATCAACGTCATCCAGTGACGTTGATTCAACGTCGCAACAATAGTCAGGGTGTGGAAATAGAAAATTATGATGTCGCTAAACATTTTTAGTACAAGCAAGAGACCACTTAAAATATTATCTTCAGCATTCCTAGATACCATATTGAGGTGTCTCCAAACTGAAATTTAGCTTTTCGTGTATTTTAAATGTATTTTAAAAACATACCCATTTCTGGTCTAATTTAGCGGTAAAATTCAGTTTTAGTGATTCTCCGCTTTGACATAATCTCCCACAACACAAGTCCTTCTTCACAGAGTAGCCTGATTTTTTACATTTTCATTTAAAATAGCCTAGTCATTACCCAGTGATAGACATAACTTGATATCTCAAATATAAATAGTTTTTTTTCTAACTGACAATAGTAAAAATAACCCGTAAAAAATTAGATAATTATTCAATCTGTGAAAGTTGAATTATTTTCTGAACTATTTGTTTCGATTTTAATTTTGGGTTGGGTTGGATATGATGAGCTCCTTAGCTGTGCAAATATGCAACTCTATATTGTAGTTATTATCTGGTTATAGCTTTTTTAGTATAGATTAGTTATATTATAATGCATCTTCCAGGATGCAGGCATGTGTTCAGTATACAGTCGCTGCACCGTCCCTGTAGCTCGCAAAGATTTGTGAGCTGCTCAATCAAATCACACGTAATTTTGTTTAATCATGGTAAAGACACTCCACAGTATGGTCGCAAAACAAAGGGATAGTAATTGCAGCTCAGCATTTTAGTTAAGGGAACTCCATTCATCCCACGTGTAAGACATAATGTCTAACACTCTATTGCCGGTTGTTTCAAGACTACTACGGCCAACATCAGTACCTGCACTGTAGTGACACTACACTAGCAGTGCCTGCACTGATACGGAAGCTGCATTGTCACAGCTGCTGAACGGGAGAGCCAGCGTGCACCACTGCCAATCATTCAATGGAGCATCAGTGGATAGAAAACACTATTTACCTTTTCATCCCCTATAACCATGTCATCTTTTGTACAACATTATGTTTTATTGCCAGATTGTATTGTTTTTGCTGTAGGCCTTACATGACCATCTCGGCAGATAAGTGTCGTCAAGCCTTTTTTATTTATATATATTTTCTGTTATTTTAAGTTTCTCGGGCTGTATATGGATTGTGTGATCAATTCCAACTCCGGGATGCTTTACTTGTGAGGCATTGCCAGTGTTTCATTTAGATTTTCATTTTTGTAATAAAACATGTATATAAGGCTTTGTTAGGCATCTTTTCATTGGTGGATCAACTTCATATTTTGCACAACCATAGAACGATGGTTGCCTGCAACAAGGTGAAATGACACTCTCCTCTATTTTCACATGTTTCAATAACGTGACGCCTGCACTGGTCACGTTGTGGCTTGAGACAAGTCGCCCATATCAGAGGTTTAGTTGTCGTCAATTGGACTTATCATATTGTTATTTGCAATAACTCAATGAGGATTTAGCTATGGTTAGTTGCACTTGTCCCTTTGTTGTATCAGTGGCGGATCCGGAATCAGTAGAAAGGGGGGCGCCCGGGGTTTTGGGGGCTCGCCCCCAAGATTTTTTTGGTAAATTTTAGCCAATTTAGGGGACTTTTTAAAGTATTTTGGCGAAAATAGGGCGGGGGCCTGCTGCCCCCCCCCCCCTGGATCCGCCACTGTTGTTTGTGATGTTAATACCCTTGTATTATAATTTGTAATATGGTACGTGTATTTCAATTACCACTGCCGTTTTACACAGCAGGGCAAGAACTTCACTTATAGGCCGCAGGAGGTCTATTTCACCTTGTTGCAGGCACACATCGAGATCCTACTTAATCTGATTGATTTTCCCTGAGTCTTGTCTACTGTAAAAGCACGATATGGGCCAACGTGATAATTGTCAAGTAGGAACACGCCGGAAGATCTATAGAGAGAACATATTGTGAGCGACAGGTTATCTAGTATAAAGGAATGGAATTATACATGTATGTGATCCTGTGACATATTTTGAATGTGATGTGAAAATTTCAGATCAATCTCTGTATCCATCCCAAAGTTATGAAACAGTGTATTGGGCTGGAGTTTGTTTAACCTTAGATAAACCGACGAATTATTGTAAAAATGAGTGATAATTTCAAAGGCTCCAAAAATACCTTAAAAATCATTTTTCAGCTTGGAGACACCTGGTTTGTGTGTTCAGAGATCTTAGAGAATGTTCTGACATTGGTCTCCATATTGTACTAAAAATGTTTAGCGAAAGTGTTATCTAGGCACATATCGCAGTTTGACGCCCTGACTACAACGTCGTGTGCCCAGTGAGCATGCACGTGTCTGGGGGTGTTCACAATCGGGATACGACGAGTTCCAACTCGTGTGAGATATTTCCCAGGAAATACGCACTGCTATAGCTGAACGTTGGGACATCACATGTGACGTTGACCCCACATTAGACCATAGTTGGCTCAGCGTCTCAGTAGTCGGTCCTGGTCTTCGCGGGAGGCCGGACCACAAGGTACGCAGCCGTCCGGTCGCCAATAATTTAATGCTGAACACGTTTTTCGCGCCGCAGCATCAAATGCCGCCTGATGAAGATAGATCCCGATCCAAAACACAAAGACCTCCCAGATAATGTGTCACGATAAAGATGATTATCTGTGTCGACATGAAAAATAATTTAAATTCTAAGACTTGAAATAGTAGATCAATGATTTCAAGTAGCTGAAAACTATATTTTATGTTCAATGGGAATTTTTTTTGCTATCAGAAAATTTCTTATTCAAACACGTATGATTATCGTGATTTCTTTGAAGCCCCACTCAGCAGCCTCTTGTATATGGTTGGCCATCACCCTCATAAGTAAATAAACCTTCCGAGAATAATTAAAAACCTTCCGCGGATAATTAAAAACTTTCCGCGGACAATTAAAAACCTTCAGCGGTATGGTTGGCCATCACCCTCATAAGTAAATAAACCTTCCGCGGATAATTAAAAACCTTCCGCGGATGATTAAAAACCTTCCGCGGACAATTAAAAACCTTCCGCGGACAATTAAAAACCTTCCGCAGACAATTAAAAACTTTCCCCGGATAATTAAAAACTTTCCCCGGATAATTAATTTTTAATTATCCGCGGAAGATTTTTAATTGTCCGCGGAAGGTTTTTAATTATCCGCGGAAGGTTTTTAATTGTCCGCGGAAGGTTTTTAATTATCCGCGGAAGGTTTTTAATTGTCCGCGGAAGGTTTTTAATTATCCGCAGAAGGTTATAATTCTCCGCGGAAGGTTTTTAATTGTTCGCGGAAGGTTTCTAATTATCCGCGGAAGATTTTTATTTATCCTCGGAAGGTTTATTTACTTATGAGGGTGATGGCCAACCATACTTGTAGGTATATATCTACTAATTAACATGGTTGTGTAATCAGAAACAAAATATCGTCATGCAACCATGCCATTGTTGTTGTAATGCGTTGCGGCCCTATTCTGTACGTGTGAGTAGGCTACGTCCAACACTACATTGGCGTAACGATATATTGTAATGAAAGCTTGAATAAAGATTGAAATATAGGCATATTTAATTTATCTCGCTTTAATATTTGTATGCTTTAAACCTAAATATGCTACATTTAAGACAAGAAGGATACTGCTATACAAAGCCAAAGAGCAGTGCCAGTTGCAAAGTAAGCAGATACTGCCATCCCCAACATGACCATGGTGACATACCTATTACACGTGAAACATTTGTATAACATTTGTACAATGTTGGTCCAACGTCGAAGATACAGCTGATTAAGCTGATTCTGTACAATCCCAAGGCTAAATATGTTTATGAACTCAAGTAACATAGGCCTAATATTATGTATTTTCACCCAGTTAAAGGGACTGGCCCAGGCTAAAATCATCAAAAAGTCGGTGATTTTATTTTGGCTTTTTAATATGACCATAACTGCAAAAGTTTTTAATTGTTGTGCTGCGCATTCACCAGTTAGGCTAGATATAGAGACGAAATTCCTGATTTGTATTTTTTGACAACCATTTCAAAAATTAGAAATACGGGAATTTCGTCTCTATATCTAGTCTAACTGGTGAATGCGCAGCACAAACATTAAAAAACTTTTGCAGTTCTAGCCTATCGACATGTTTACATCATATGGTCATATTAACATGATTAAGAAGCCAAAATAAAATCACCGATTTTTTTATGATTTTAGCCTGGGCCAGTCCTTTTAAAGTGGTGATTCACCTCCACGACCCACCACTTCAAATGGGTGAAAACTGGATGCCTACATGTATAACAATTACAAGGATTCACAATCTTAGCACCAGCACCAGAAATGGAGCACGAGCAGCCGATGCCAGATTCACATTAGTACCATTTTTGCAATAAAAAATCAGACTCATGCTGCACTGTTGTTATTATAAATGTTTGTTACAGTCTCTAACGTGATTTAGTGGTATAAAGCAAGATAAGTATGTGCGGTAATAATAACAACGCCAAATATTAAAGTGTGATATTATATAAAATTAGGAGGAGGTATAGCTTCAGTTTGACAGTCATTATGAGCTAGTGGAGTTGTTGACGACACACCTCTTCCAAAGAATATGAAAAAGTTCTGGCACCCGCAAAAACAAGCTAAAACGTGTTGGCCACTATCTATTAGCCAAAATTGTTTGATAGTCAAAAGCTGAGGCATACCTCCAGGGTCCAAATCCTCGAGAAAGGTACAAAAACTTAGACAATAAGTTGTAGTCTCAAAATTCATATATTGCAACCAGGGAAATTTGATTATTATTTGAAAACGTTGCATAGCGAGTATAATTTATTGCAGAGTTGACACATCCTCAAATCAGATCACCGATAAAGTAGATTTGTTATGCCGCGAGTAAAGATTAGGCATAGATAAGATATCGTCGCCTCGGAGCTAAAGGATCCTATCTGACACTCGTTAGAGTGGCAGATAGGATCCTTTAGCACCGAGGCGACGATATAATACCATAGGCTACATATAAACAAAAACCTGGCCTCCTTTGAAGGATTTGAATATTTTTTCGCTTCATATTTTTTAATATGAAAGCATACGTTTATCACGTGTTACGAGCGAATGCCCAGCTTCCTAGATGTCTACACAAGCTTTTTTTTAAGGCAATATATAACCTATAATATCTGAAGAGTGACTGCCTCTTTCCTCCGCTGTGTTTAAAAATGTAAGTGGAGTTTCATTCACCAGGTGACGCTCCTGTCCTGAACACCAGTAAACATGTGCTCGGATAGTCAAATCTAAAATGTTGGGAGAACCTCAATGAGAACTGTAGGGACAGATTCGAGGTTGGTTTAAAATACCTCCACCACGTATTTCGGTGGACATACTTTATTCATTAGAGGGTTGCACTATTAAACCAAAAACTTTTTAAAAACAATGCATCGTGATAGATATAACATAATAACATATAATTTTCGAGACATTATCTTCGTAAAGGAAAACAAATTGTATTTGATCCGAATTTGCATGAGCTATTGAAACTTAGAAAATCGCCTATTGAGCTAGAACGTTTTCAAAATCTACTTTACCATCTGACTGTTGATGTTGATATAATCGAAAATAGTATTATATTGAAATAGGCCCTAAATTTTTAAAAAGTCTAACAAGAAGCTCGACAAAGCTATTTATATTTCAATATAATAAGTATTTAAATAACTTACTAATAAGCCTAGGCCTTCCTTGATTGTGCAATTGGAGTTTAAAAGCCCAATTGCATGGTCATGGAAAGTCACAGTAACGTTAAATATATACATAAAGTGTTGAATTGAGACGTATCAGCTGCAGAGAAGACCATTGGTTGATAGTTATGGCCTTAGCTTATTGGGTGGTGGAATTGTTTACATGGGAATGTGATATGTGAGTGTACTTCTACATTTAAGTGTTATATGACTGCATCTTATCACTATCAGAAATATCCAGCTCCTGATAACAAGCTTTTAGACTATGATGGAGACGTCTCTTGTAATCCAATCTTGGACCAATGGTGATCCAAAATTGTATCCGCGTTGAGCCGACTATCTCAATGCATGATAATCTTCATTACAACACCATTAAACCTCAGAACACTGGTGTAAACTATATTAATCTTTCTGTCTTTTTGTGTGTGTAACCAGGTGCCTAATAGATGCATGTTCTATATTATGCTGTACAATATGTATGACACGATTTATTGGCAAAATGATTCGTGAGTCGCAGCTTGACAAATGATGCTAGCTATAGGGCCCTTGAAAGCCAAAATGACCTTGATTTCACCTATTTCTATTTTTTACATATTTTTTTATTTTCATATGCTCACTTTCGAATTCTAAACTGGTGTAACATGGAAATATATGTACATGGTGAAAAGAAAATATTTTAAATATATCTGTTATTTTAATTAGTCTCCTTTATACTTCAATCAGTGATAGGGCCTATTTGTTTCGATTTACATGTTACCATGATAACATCCGCTCATAAGGTAGAACGATCCATGCGGTGTAAAAATCCTTACAATTAATTCGCGTATGCTGTTGACTATTACAAAAAAATAAAACTATACCTTTAATATTAAAGAAATGGGGTCGGGCTGTATATTTTTTTTATTAGGTCAATTTTAATCAAATTGTGTGTTCTTTTCAAAAAATGTACAAATTGTATTTTTGAACTTCGAATGCCATTTTCTCAAAATCACATTTCTCTGAGTTAGTGGAGTCATTTTTTTGGGGCTAACCACGTTAAAAAGTTATGTGATAGGTATACCATTGTAAAGGTCATTTTGTGTAGATTCGGGATCTGGTATTATCTCCAATATTTGAATATGCGACTTACGACTCATTTTGCCAGATCGGGTCACGTTTTGCGACCTAAACTTTACTAATCCATTTCACTATTAATCCAAGTCGTTTATTAATTTAGAGCCTAGAACGGTTAAGAACGGTGTGTCAGATATCTCTATGGCCAATAACTGTGTTAGTAGGCCTATAATAATATTGAAAGAGATTTATGATAGAAACTGAAGAGTCACGCGGTGTACAATATATAATTAGCCAGGGGTTAGCCTACCGATGAATCACTTATTGATTACGTGGCACGTCCCTGTCAACTTAATCATTATTTTGTCAGATAAATAAATCTAGACTACTAGTCTACGAGCACTTTTTGCAAGGTTGATAAAACAGATTTGTGTATACCAGTTTGTTGTCGCGGCAAAACATAGTTTGTTAACTAATGTGTATCTACAATTTTCCTCTGCCGCCGCACACTCGTCCGGCGAGTCATTGTCTATTTATTCTTAAGCCCAATATTGATTAAATGGGTTGTGTAACGGCTTTCTATAAATAATAGCCTGCACTTATTTTCATGATCGAATCCACTTCCTTGGCACAATGTCATTAAAATAACAAATAAATGACAAATAAATAACAAATACAGTGCACCCCACGGTGAGAATATGTCCCTGTGACCATTTCTGCTCTAGGAAATTGTCGTGAATATTGTCATTTCTGTCCTACGCCTGAGTGAAGTAGAGCACGAAAGGCGCAACATCGAAACAAGGAGGTGACAGATAACTCTCTGTGCCTCCCAGCAAACATGAAACGTTGGGGCAACATCTCATGTTTGGTATGGTTGGTTGAATGATTCTTTACTTTGGGAAGCGATTACTGAATAAAGATAGGCACTGTGAACAGAGGTGGTTGTCATTCTCTGTGGTGACGTAAGTTTAACAAAACACTAGTTACATGGTTTAATACAGTGCTTTGCTCTGATTTGTCTTGACAAGAATTAGCACACGTTCTTCTAATAATATTCTAATTCTGTGAAACGCAGTGACGTCCCCGGAAACCGTTTTGAATGGCAACTTGGTGAAAACAATGTTACATAAAACCCCATACTTCATTGTATTAGCCAGCTCGATGAAAACAAAGGAGGTCAAGGTCATTGAGTTTCACAGAATAAGGAACATAATAATGGGTCTACATGTAGATTTCGTTTTAACGTCGCATTTTTACTAGTAGCAGACAAGGGTTTCTCGTATGGATATTAAATCATTCAAATGATATCTCCCATATTAAATCATTCAAATGATCCTGATACTGTTTGTGACCCATGATTTACAGCTTGTGGTTGCCACCTAATTATAAATAATTAGCCTGCATCATATAGGCCTTTGTTAGCAAGAGGCCTACCGTAACCCAGCAAACAATAAACATTTGTATAACATTTGTACAACGTCGGTTGGTCCAACATTGTACAAATGTTATACAAATACAAATGTTTTGTGTTTACTGGGTAGTCTGTATTGAAGCCTTTTCTAGAAAAATACAAAACATTAAAACCCAGAGATATCTCTTTATATCTGTGGTAGAAAATATAGCATATAGGCCTATCTATTGTAGAATCAGTTTAATTGTGACCACCCATTGGGCACACGACGTTGGTGGGACATTGAATCAACGTCATGCAGTGACGTTGATTCAACGTCGCAACAACGTCGTGTGCCCAGTGGGCATGCACGTGTCTGGGGGTATCCACAAACGGGATACGACGAGTTCCAACTCGTGTGAGATATTTCCCAGGAAATACGCACTGCTATAGCTCAACGTTGGGACATCACATGTGACGTTGACCCAACATTAGACCATAGTTGGCTCAGCGTCTCTGCAGTCGGTCCTGGTCTTCGCGGGAGGCCGGACCACTTCAGGTACGCAGCCGTCTGGTCACCAATAATTTCATGCTGAACACGTTTTTCGCGCCGCAGCATCAAATGCCGCCTGAGGAAGATAGATCCCAATCCAAAAAACAAACACCTCCCAGGTAATGTGTCACGATAAAGATGATTCGCTTTGTCGATCGCTATAAGAAATAATTTAAATTCTAAAACTTGAAATAGTTTGCATTACAAAAACGTTAGCTAGATCAATGATTTCAAGTAGTTGAAAACGATTTTTTCCGTTCAATTGAAACTTTGTTCGCTATCAGAAAATTTCACATTCAAACACGTGTCCCATGTATTTGTGATTTCGCTGAAGCCCCACTCAGCTTTGTATATCTACCAATCAACATGACTGTGTAATCTGAGTCGGAAACAAAATATCGTCATGCAACTACGCCATTGCGTTGCGGCCCTATTCTGTACGTGTGAGTAGGCTACGTCCAACACTACATTGGCGTAATGATATATTGTAATGAAAGCTTGAATAAAGATTTCATAGGCATATTTAATTTATCTCGCTTTAATATTTGTATGCTACATTTAAGACAAGTAGGATACTGCTATACAAAGCCAATTTTGCGATAGGATATGATAATTGGGATTAGGAGACTTACATAAGGACAGTAAGCTGGTAACATGGAGGCAACCTTGTAATATAAAAAAATGATAACAATGTAATAAACATTTGACATAATAAAAATACAAACACATAAACATGGGTGCAGTCAAAATGAAAAATACCATATAAATAAAACTAATTAAAATAAATCAATTACATATCAAAAACAAAAAAATACCCAAATATTAAAATCTTCACAATTTATAAACAATATGAGAGGAAAGCTGTTGACAGTTTTTAAAGATTTTAATAAAGCCAAGCCAAGCGTTGACAACCATAGCATTTATCAATAGTACAAACATTTGAGTGTTTTTCAAGGAGACTTAATTTTATGTGTCTACAAAAACTATCAAAGAAATGCGTACAGATTTTATAAACAATATTAGACAAGGCCCGTCGGCGACGGAAAGAGGCCTCAGCCACTAATCATTGTTTAAAAGTGAAAATCATTTGAAACAAGATCACACTCTACAATAGCCCGTCGCCATTATTGAAATTGTCAGAGAACTGGTTATTAGCAGCATGCAGTACAAATTTGAGCAGGATTTTGAAGTTAAATCGAGGTGAAATTTTCCAGGGCATATTCCCCCTTGAAACCGCACATTTTATTTTATGTTAATGGGCTTGCTACCTGGTACGGTTTTCCAGATATTACATATATTCAAGTCAACAATGATCACAAGTCCGCCAATTAAAATTGTATTGAGGTAAACAATTTCAGGGCATATTCCCCCCTGTAACGGCACATTTTATTATATTGTAATGGGTTAGCTACATGGTACGGTTTTCGATAATTGCCGCATGTCGGCAATTTTGAATTTAATCGAGTTGAAATTTTTAAGGACATGCATGTATCCCTCCCTGAAACCGCACCTTTTCTTCGATAGTAGGCCCCTACAGGTCTAGCGATCTGCCACGATTTATTAAACATATTAAAGTCAAAAGTGGCCACAGGTTGGCCATCTTCAATTTGATCAAGTTGACATTTTGTCATGGTATATCCCTATACCTGAAACCGCACATTTTGTTCAATAGTAATGGTCTAGCTATTTGGCAATTTTTCCCGTTATTACGTATATTCAAGTCAAAAGTCATTTTGAATTTGATCAAGTTGAAATTTCCACGGTATATCCCCACTTGAAACCGCACATTTTGTTCAATAGTAATGGTCTGGTTATCTGGCACGCATTTACAATTATTACGCATATTGAAGTCAAAAGTGGCCACAGGTCGGTCATTTTGAATTTGATCAAGTTGATTTTTTTCATGGTATATCCCTACCTGAAACTGCACATTTTGTTAATAGTAATGCTCTAGCTATCTGGTCCGGTTTTACAGATATTACGCATATTAAAAAAATAATGACCGATAATTAGCATTTTTGACCGCCATGACCTAGTTTCTGTCCGAATCTTGCCCAATTTTGAACTCATCCGAGCTATCGATGAAATGGATATATGGTATGAATTTTAGAGCCATACATAAAAAAATATTGAGTGAATCGCGTTAACGAGAAAATTTGTCCATCGGCAGTGGCCGCAGGTCGGCCATTTTGAATTTGATCAAGTTGAAATTTTTCATGGTATATTCCTACTTTAAACTACATATTTTGTTCTATAGTAATTGTCTAGCTATCTGGTCGGGTTTTCCAGATATTACGCATATTGAAAAAATAATGGTCGACAATTTGGCCGCCACGACCTAGTTTCTGTCTGCAAAGTGCCCAATTTCGAGCTGATCTAAGCTATTAGAGAAATGGATATATATGGTATAAGTTTTGGAGCGATACATACAAAAATGTTGAGTGAATCGCGTTAACGAGAAAATTTGTCAATCGGAAGTGGCCGCAGGGCGGCCATTTTGAATTTGATCATGTTGAAAATTTTCATGGTATATATCCCTACCTGAAACTGCACATTTTGTTAGGGTCTAGCTATCTGGTCCGGTTTTGCAGATATTACGCATATTAAAAAAATAATGGCCGATAATCGGCCGCCATGATCTAGTTTCTGTCCAAATCTTGCCAAATTGCGAACTCATCCGAGCTATCAGTGAAATGAATATATGGTACAAATTTTGAAGTGATACATAAAAAAATGTTGAGTGAATCGAGTTAACGAGTAAATTTGTCGATCGGAAAAAAGTCAAGGTTATAGGGGTCACAGAAAGGTGAAATGTGAAATAAGTCAAGCTTTGGTCATGATCAACCTGTATGTGAAGTTTATTGTGCATTCCAGTTATGCGAAACAAGTTATAGTGCTAATAGTGGCGGACAGACGGACGAACTGAAGGACGGATGCGCCTGGTGACGACAATAGGCATCCGCCAAAATTTTGGCTGAGGCCTAAGAAAAGTAACATTAACGTTGAAAATTTTAAGCAGATCATAACATAGACACTTTTCACAGAACTGTCGTTTTGGTCGAAAATATTGAAAATTTCGACAATAGCGAGTGTTGTGATTGTGATAATTACAGTTTCTTGGCATATTACCAGGTTACAGGAGTGAAAGTAGTCTGGTAATTGATTACTTTATTGTAAAATTTAAGCTGATTTATAGGGGAAATATCTTGATTTTTAAATATTCTCTTAATCTTAAATGGGGGACTCGTATGTGAAAGTATAGGACTAATTCTAATGGCCCGTTTTTAAAGTTTATATACATGTATACATTTGACTCGTAGCCCCAGGCAAGTAGACAGTAATTAAGTTGAGATAATATTATCAATGGTTTGTAAAATATTCTGTGGCAAGTGAAATTTTCACTTTTTCATAATCCCAATAACTTTACATATTTTATTTGAAATTGTGTTAACATGATTTGTCGACTTGAAATTGTGTCAACTTGATGTTAATCCCCCAAAATTAAAATTATTGATGCATTGTAAATCATTATTATTAATCTTAAATTAAATGTTAGGTCTTGTTACTCATTTTTGACGTTGATAAAAAGCAATCAACTTGGATTTAGTGGAGTTAAATTACAGCCTTTTAATTTTCAGCCATACACAATATTTTTCTAATTCTGTGTTGAACAAGACATTAATATTTTTCTTATTACCCGGATTATTGAAGTCATTTAGTTTGGCTAAAAGTGTACTGTCATCGGCATACGATATAATTTTAAAGATATCTCTTGCATTTGTAGAATCATTTAGATATATATATGATATATAAAAGTAGGCCAATAACAGATCATCGTGGAGCCCCTAAGACTATATTTGATGCTGTTTATTTGTACAAATTGTTGCCTTAATTCCTACAAGTGACTATTTAAAAGATTTCAATTCACAGTCCTTGATACAGTAGTATATGTATTTATCTAATAATTTTCAATGATTGTTGTATCAGACTTTTTATATAAGGGATAAACATTGCTATTTTTTTTTACTTTTTGTGGCAGTATGCCTGTCGTTCTTAAAAGAATCGGAGATCTCATCACAACCAGAATTATTTTTTGGAGCAAAATCATCAATTATTTTAAAAATACAAGATTGATCAACATTTGTGAAATTAAATCTTAATCCAGACGGATTTCGAAGGTAGTTTTTAGTCACTGTGACTAATCTTTATTTTTTGATGCAGTATATTGTATCATCACATGATCATTATCGCTACCCAGGTCGTTTCATTGTCTCATGATCGTTGCCTGCGACACTGACCCAACATTACACTGACATAGGGCCAATGTCTGGTTTTCCTAGATATAGCGGAACAAGCGTCGAAGAGCAACAACTTTCTGTAGAAACCATGGGGTTAACAAACATGACCATGCTCTTTGTTAGCACCATGGTTGGAATAATGACGCAATCAAATTGTCGGGATTGATCCGCTCCATTCCGTCAATATCTCGGGTTTGTCGTGCGTGCATGTTTCTCCAGTTTTATTCACGTACATTATCCGTTGCGTGCATCCTGTTGGACCCACTGTGTTGTTGTGTGCATGTTGACCAGGTTGCTGCAGTGATACACTTACGGTCGTTAGTGTTTGTACATAACGACCATGTTAATGATATACTTCAGCAGTGTCACTGTTTAGGATCAACGTCAACCAAGGCTGCGCTTCTCAAACAACCAGATTTGTTGTGCCGCCTGGTTACCCAGAAATAAGACAAAGCTGGTGATTTATAATATGTAAGCTATACAAAAAAAATTATGTCTCGAACAAAATGATATTAATCCATCAAGATTTCTTGAAACTATTTCCCTACGAACACGTCGTCTAATCACACGGTGAGTGTGTGATCACAACGTGGGCGTACTCAGCAAATATGAGACCTTGATCCGATGGTGTACCAATGTTGGTCCACCGTCTACGACGCTGGTCCAGCATCGGGTCGAACACTCTTATTTGCTGTGTAAAAATTGTTAAGCATTATGCATGCTGAGAAATGGAAGACACCGTCCTCTGTTTATAAAGTTTGCGAAATTGTAACGGTTACTTTTTCTAAATTTGTTGTAGGCCAGGGCCTACACGATAGAATGTAGAATTCAACTGTTTAAAAGGCTTGGTTATTAAAGTCAAGTGAAAACCACTTCCCAGTTACAGTTAGAACCTGCTGGATCGTTTGTGTGAAATAAGTATTTGAAGGAGTTGTTCTATATACTCATTCAAATTTACAGGTAGTGTAATAAGTATAATTTGCACGGCAGTGTACAGTCAAACAATGATTGAAAGAAACAAAAAAAAACCAAAACAAGAGCACACCCGACAATAGCCCGCCGCTATATTATAGTTATTCCGCCCACAAGGTCAAATTATTGACGTAAAATGTAAAAAAATCAAAATAAATCGGCCATTTTGAATTTTTTTTCAGCCGTTATTAAACTTGTCCGAGAACTGGAATTATTAGTAACATGCATAACACATTTGAGCAGGATAAATGAAAAACTTTTCACCTTATCGCGCCCACAAGGTCAAATTATTGAAGTAAAATGCAAAAAATCTCAATAAATCGGACATTTTGATTTTTTTTCAGCCATTATTGAACTTGTCCGAGAACTGGTCATTAGTAAAATGCATAACAAATTCGGGAAGGATACATGAAAAACGTTTCATGTTATCGCGCCCACTAAGTCAAATTATTGATGTAAAATGCGAAAAATCTCAATAAATCGGCCATTTTGATTTTTTTTCAGCCATTGTTGAACTTGCCCGAGAACTAGTTACTAGTAACATGCATAACTAATTTGGGAAGGATAAATGAATAACTTTTCAATTTATCGCGCCCACAAGGACAAATTATTGACGTAAAATGCGAGAAATCGCAATAAGACAGTTTGAATTTTTTCAGCCATTATTGAACTTGACCGAGAATTGCTTATTAGTAACATGCATAACAAATTTGAAGGGGATCCATGAAAAACTTTTTAAGTTATCGTTCCCACAAGTCAAATTATTGACGTAAAATGCGAAAAAAAATTACAGCCATTATTGAATTTGTCCGAGAACTGGTCAGTAGTAACATGTATAAGAAATTTGGGAAGGATACATGAAAAAGTTATCGCGCCCATAAATAAATGTTAACGCCCACGCGGACGCCAACGCCGACGACGCCGAACTTCAATTGCAATAGCCCACCTTTTTTAATTAAAAGGCGGGCTAAAAACACATATTATTAATATTAAGACACACAATAATATCCGCCACTTAAAGATAACGCAAAGCGCTAACATCGATAATCACATGAGTATTTTAAGATTTTCTGACATTATTTTATGCGGATAATGGTGAAACATGTACACGGCATTAGTCTATAATATTGGCAGACATTCAGGAAGTTTAAGAGCGGCGTAAGGTCTTATTATTAGGAGATGACGACTCGTCAGTGTCTAATAATAATACACCTACCATACCAGTTTTTGCTTACGTGGCTACCATAACATAACAATGACTCATTTCTTTATCTGGCCGTGTTTCCTAATGAGAGAATACAAAAAAAAACAAGAAAAATAAAAAAATAAAACATTATGCCTAATAAGTAAATAGACCCACACGTTTGATATGGCATGTAGCACTACTATCTGGTGAACACAAGACATGCGTTTAACCCTTTCAGCGCGCGGACCGTCTTTAGACGTCAGACTCTGACGTCTAAAGACAGTCCCCGCACTGAAATAATTGAAAAAATTATAATGGCCGTAGACCCATCACAGGTATTCAAATGAAGAGGAAAGAGCTAACTAAGACATTTATGGTGATTTCAAATTGAAAAAAACACTTTTGGTCTCTATGGTTTATATAAATATATTTCAGCGCTGTAAGGGTTAATGTGAGGTAATATTTGCGTAACATTGTGAAAAAACGTCTTGTATTTTCTGTTTTTACTCAACTAAGCCAGATTCCGTGACGCTCAGTGGCTGATCAATACAACACGTATTGACCTGAAGGTGTAGAGGAAATACGAGTCTGGTTGTCATGTTTCAGAAAACAACATTACCGAAACACTACAGTAGGCCTATATTCTTTACAAAAACGGTTGACAGAGCATCCAATTGTGCCAGGTTCTCGTTGATTTACAGGAAAATATTTTGCTACAGCTACTAGGTTTTATAATTAATAATTTACTAAAAACTGCGTCTCTGGGCTGTTTTTAAGGAGCTATACTTCTTTGTCGTTCTTTCAACAATATACACAAGCCATAAGTATAAGTATTGTCGAACACGTGTCTGAAGCAGGCTGGGGGGGGGGGGGGGAATAACTTAAATGATTTTCAATTTGCTGTTAACATTTTAATTAGCAAACATTGCTAATTCATTATTTACTGAGCTCAAATATATGTTCTTTATTCAATATAGGACCTACCTATAGCTTCCGTATTGGTCTGACATAAAACATTCGATTTTAAAACATTACATTTCCTATAATTTGTTCTGGCAGTTTATAAATTTGGGAATTAAATAAACAAAATAGATGTTGTTGCTATTTTAGTCAAAATTGTATTGGCGATAATTATATTTGAAAAAAAAACCAGTAGGCCTAGAGCACTACATTAATTAATGAAAATGTTCTATACGCAATTGACTTAGGCGGAGTTTGTGAATATTGAAATAGATCTATAATGTCAATTATGACACCATGGGGGTACATTTTAAAGATACAGCATTCTCAGGGGGGAAAAAATACGAGTGTGTTAACTCTGACCAACACGAAAAGTAATCCTAAATACGAGCTCTATCCCAGCAAATACAGGTCATTCACCCAACTCTGTTTCAATGTTGGCCCACCGTCTTCGTTGCTGGCCCAACATTGAAACAGCATTGGGTAAATGTCCTGTGTTTGCTGGGTAAGCGCCAGTAAACTGTATTCTTTTTCTCGTCAACCAACGAGTTTGTGGACTCACATGGAACCACGTGACAAAAAGGAGGTCTCGAGGTCGTGCATGTTCTGATTCATGGGTTAACCCTTCATCTGCCGAGTTATCTTATATACATTTTCACCCCACTTTAAGCCGTGTCTCGCTACCTCGACCATCAACTTCAAGTGGGTGGACATTACTCATGTTTGTTTAATTTGAGACCAATCATTTACAAATCTTGATGTTTAAACACACATTTCATTACCAATAACAGTGATACAACATGTTAGTAAAACAGATTAAAAACGATTTTAGTCGTGTTAGCGCCAAATCTATTAATAGACTGGCTAAGACGTTCTTAGCTTTCAGATTAAGATCGTTTCAAAAACTGAAAACACGATACATTGACCCAATGTTGGCTCAATATTGGACCAGGGTCGTACACGACGGCCTAACATTGGGTTAACGTCTTGTAGGACTACTTGTTTGCTGGGGTACTTGATCTGAGGAACTATCTCCCCTTCAGAACCACAATTGGTGTTCTCAGACAAAAGTAACCCTTCAGCTTGTACATGAAAAATCTAGAGTGTTTGACATATTAATTTAAACTGTGGTTTTCAAATCATTTTTACAACAAATATATATGTTGTTTTATTTACCCTGCTTGAAAGCGTTATGGAAAGCTGATAAATGATATACAATTATAATCATAATAATGACTAGAAAAGGATGTTTTGTCGAACATGTGAGTCCCCAGCAGTAGTGCACTATAAGTCAACACGATACTAGCCCAATGCCTTTCAATGCTGGACCACCATCACCGGCGCTGGCCAACATCCATTCAATACTAGGCAGGGAATCGTGATGGGTGGGTGCCGGGTGTGGGCCTGTTTCCATTGGTAAGGTTTAACCCGCGCGGGCGGGTTCCACAGTATCTAGCCTTCATTAAATACATGTATCATTTCCATTCGCGCAGATCCCGGGCAGATGATTTTCCGCGCCGGTAGAAAATCCAACAATGTTGGATTTTTTCCGCACCGCAGGGCAAATCCGCATGGGGAATTCCAGAAATGACGTCACACAGATGGGCTTTCCCGTGTATCGGAGCGTTTAACAATTTTTTGCAAAATTTGTGAGGATAAACCTAACTTGAACGTATTATCACCTGATAATCAGCAAATATGGCAAACAAAACCCTATCTTTAAAACCATTGATGATGGAAGAGCGGATAAAGCTTGTTCGGTCGAAACCCGGTTTGTACAACCAAACGAAAAAGGTACGAAAATACCAAATATGAACAAGGAATGTGTGGCCGAAAATATCTAAGAAGGTAGACGTAGATAGAATGACAGGTACGCCTATTTATATAGCCGACCCTATTGGGCAGGGGTTGAAATTAATGGCTATACCGTGGCTGAAGTGCTATTCTCGCTACAAGCTTATTGCAGATAATGTGACACGGTATCCAGTCAGGGGCTGATGGAATGTTGAAATATATATATATTGGCACATTTAGGGGAAATTTGGGAGAAGTAACGGGGCGTGCACCTACACTGCCAGACACTTGCACGTGTCCCAGTTAAGGGTGCCTCGACCACGATCATCATCATCATCAACAACATCACCATCAATGGCACCATCACCAACCATCAAAAACATCATACCACCACCACCACCATCGTCATCCATCACCACCAGTATCATCATCACCACCACCAACACCATCATCACAACCACCACCACCATCAACACCACCACCATCATCACCACCATAATCGTCACCACCACCACCACCACCATCATCATCACCACCACCAACACCATCATCACAACCACCATCACCAGCAACACCACCACCATCATCACCACCATAATCGTCACCACCACCACCACCACCATCATCATCACCACCACCAACACTATCATCACAACCACCTCCACCATCAACACCACCACCATCATCACCACCATAATCGTCACCCCCACCACCATCATCATCACCACAACTGAAACCATCATCACAACCACGACCATCATCAACACCACCATCATCAACACCATCGCCATCATCACTACTACCATAATCGTTAACACCACCACCATCATCACTAGCATGATCGTCACCACCTCCACCATCATCATCACCACCATAATCGTCATCACCATCATCATCACCACAACCACAACAACCACCATTATCATCACCACCACCAACACCATAACCACAACAACGACCACCATCAACACCACCACCATCACCACCACCACCATCATCATCACCACCATAATCGTCACCACCACCACCATCATCATCATCAACACCACCACCATCACCATCATCATCACCATCAATACAACCACCACCACCACCATCAACACCACATCATCATCACTACCATAATCGTCACCACCACCACCAGCATCATCATCACCACCACCACCATCACCACCACCACCACCACCACCACCATCAACACCACCATAATCGTCACCACCACCATCACTACCACCAATACAACCACTACCATCACCACCACCATCAACACCATCACTATTATCGCCACCATAATCATCACCACCATATTCGTCACCACAACCACCATCATCATCTGCACCATAATCATCACCACCACCACCATCATCATCACCACCACCACGAGCACGACCACCATCACCACCACCATCAACACCAACAGCACTACCATCATCATCATCACCATCAACACCAACAACACTACCACCACCACCACCACCACCATCACTACCACCATCACCACCACCATCACAACCACCATCACCACTACCACAAAAACAACCACCAGTACCACCACCATCGCCTCTACCACAGCACCAACACTACCACCATCACCACTAAGATACACTATCACACTACAACCACCATCACCACCACTATCACACCACCAATAATTCCACCATCACCACTAGCACACTACCAACACAACCAACACCATCATCACTACTACCACCACCATCACAACTCCCACCACCACAATCACCACTACCACCACCACCAACATTACCAAAACCACCAACACCATCAATACCAATATCATTATCATCATCATCACCTTGTCCACCACCAAGGAGATTATTATCCGCGCAGGTGTCACATGCGGATTTATATAAAAAAAACGCACCGATGGAAAAAACCTTACCTATGGAAACGTAGCTATACTCTACAATGTACAGCGTACACACGATATACCCATCCAATGCCGGTTCAATGTTGGGCCAGCGTCGCAGACCATTGCATGGTCATTCCAGAGATAGAACAGCCACGATATGAAACCAATGCTGGATTAATGTTTGCCCACCGTCTATAATGCTGGTACAACAAGTACTATGATGTATTCGGCTAGTGTAGGGATAATCTACAAATTTGACAGTAATACGAAAAACATAGATGGATATATACATGATATAGGTTAATCAATTTAAACATATAATTACGACTAGTAGGCGAGTAGTATTAGATTTTGAAATGGAAAAATATGCCAAAGCTGAAATTTTCAGGAAACCTTCCAAATACCATTAGAAACAAAATACTAAAACTATCTGTGATTCCCGCTGGAGCATTTTCCATTATTCAAGATGGTGTCCAAGATGGCCGCCAAAATGTTTATACCCCCAGACTATTATGACAAAAAAGGTTTCACAACGGTTTTCCATCCTACTGGACATATAGTGAATGACAGAAAAAAATCTATCAAAATCTGACCCTTCAAAATGGATGAAAACTGAGTCCATCTTTAAGATGGCCGCAATTGTCCGTGGAAGTCGGTGAAATCCGAATCTGATAGAGACTTCCACATAACCGTTAATGGAACAAAAATTGGCAATACAAAACATGAAAAACTCTTAGGTATCATTATTGACAAAAAACTGTCATGGCAGCAACAGGTAAAAAAAGTAAAACAGTCAGTTATTTTTAAACTTTCAAACCTAAGAAAAATTAGAAAATATTTGTCAGCTGATCTCCGCATACTCTATTACAGTTACTACATAAAACCACACCTGGAATATTGTTGTTCTATATGGGGTCAATGTAATAAATCTGATACAGATTCGATAATAAAACTACAGAAACAAGCTGCACGTCTTATCCTTGATGCTGACAGATACGCCCCATCAGCTCCATTATTCACACAACTTAACTGGCAAACATTTGAAGATATCACACATTATAGGAAAGCCCTGATGGTATTCAAAGCTTTAAACAATCAATCACCTACATACTTAACTCACTTATTTCAACCTGCATGTACAAACACACACCATTCATTGAGATCCAAAACTAGCAACAAACTTTACATAGCAAAGGCCCATCACAAAAGTATCAGATGCAATGGCCCAAAAGTTTGGAATTTCCTTAATGACAAAACACGCTACGCTAGGACAATAGGTCAATTTAGAAGGGAATATTTAGCTTTCCAACATTCTGAAAAACAGAAAAAAATCAGTCAATAATCCATCTATTTTTTTTCTCATCTTTAATCGTAAAAATTAAAATCCATTTATGTAGTTCTGGTTGCTAAAAGTCAAGCACATCATCATATTTTGCTTTTCATGTCTACTACTGTGCTTATTGACAATTTGTAAATTTATTGATATAAATATGACTAAGTGTTTCTATTATTATGCAATACACCAGTATGTGAAATTTTACGCAGTTACATGTTAAATGTCATTTATCAAGTATAATGAAAATTATTGTGTTGTATTGTCTAAGTATATATATTGTTGAATATATTATATTATCTATTATTATATACTCAGTATGAAATATTGTGAAGTTAATTATGTGATCTATTGAAGGATGTGCGTATTTGTACTGCCTATTCCGTTGCTCAGCTCATATATCAGACACAAATTATATTTTATTGTATTATATAAATTTATATTCGTAGGCCTATGACGTATTTTTAACTTTATCAATTATAGCATACTTCTATTTGACTTTTCAAAAGGATTATTTTGAAAATGTATAATATTTATGCATATGCCTATATCTGTACTATGCCACATGAGTAATTTGTTCATGCTTTTTGTATATAATGTTTTTAATCTTGAGGGCCCCACGGTAGATGAGCTTTGCTCAGTGGGTATGCAATAGTACTTTTTGACCTGTATTATGTATTTTTCACCCTCTTGAAATGGTTATTATTATTATTATTATTATAAACCATCCTAATTTGCCCAATATTGTCTATTATCCATGTTTTAAGAGTTGGGAAACTCATAGGTTCAAATAACATTTAAGCTGTGTCAAAAATCTAAGATGGCGGTGGGGCTAGGGGGCAAAATCCAAGGTCAATATTAAAATAATAATAAGAATTACCAAATAAAGCTAAGAACATGTGTAATACCTCATTTTCATTGGATTTTGACTTGTAAATCATTTGATGGTATTTTGTATGTGATTCAAGGTGACCTTCAAGGTCAAAGGGTTAATTTTAAGGACAAATTCCTGAAAAAAAATATTTTGTAACAAATACAAATATCAACAAACATCATAATCTGATAATTACTTTTGAGGCGGTTTTAACGGGATAATCCATTTTTGGTATTATTTTGGTGATTTAAAGGGACTGGCCCAGGCTAAAATCATCAAAAAATCGGTGATTCTATTTCGGGTTCTTAATATGACCATATGATGTAAACATGTACATAGACTAGAACTGCAAATTTTTATAATTTTTGTGCTGCGCACTTACCAGTTAGACTAGATATAGAGACGAAATTCCCGCATTTCTTATTTTTGACATGGTTGTCAATAATTACAAATCAGGAATTTCGTCTCTATATCTAGCCTAACTGGTGAATGCGCAGCACAAAAATTATAAAAATTTGCAGTTCTAGTCTATGTACATGCTTACATCATATGGTCATATTAAGAACCCGAAATAAAATCACTGATTTTTTGATGATTTTAGCCTGGGCCAGTCCCTTTAAGGACTTCTTCAAGGTCAAAAAGTAAGCTCCAAGTGCAAAATGTAAAAATATTTTTTTTTATGAAGAATAAAGGTTTTCAATGTCAAAAACGTAAATTGTAAGGTCAAGTAAGAACAAGTGTAATACATATTTTTCGTGTAAAAAGAGATAACCGACCTAACCTATCCTATTGGAAGATCCATTTCTGGTATTATTTCAGTAATTCAACTTCATCTTCAAAGTCGAAATGTCAATTTCAAGGTCAAAGGAGCGAAAAGATAAAGATAACAAATTAAAATAACACAATGTAATACCTTGTTTTAATTTTATTTTGGCTAGAAAATTCTTTTCTGGTAATAGTTAGATCCAAAGTCTCATTCAAAAAACAGATTACACTAATACAAATAGATACAAGTGTAATCCATATCTTTGATGAGGTTTTTTAACTGCATTTCTTGTATTACAATGTTGATGGTTAAATGTCATGTTTATGGCTATCAGATAAATTAGCTATTTTTGACTGAATAAAGTCTTCTTCAACGCCTCCCCAACGCACTTTAGCGCTTTCAAATTGCCATTAAACGCTTTCCCATTGCCATTTAACGCTTCATCGTCGCCCTGTACTGCCTCGTACCCACCACCTTTTAACACATACCTTCATAACTTTTATATAAAAATGTATTTTTTTCCAAAAGGATTAAAATGAGCAGGCTTTGCGTCACAACATAGTCACATAAATTATTTATTTTCAATTTCTGATATGTTAATGATAGGAATAATACTTAAAATGTCACACATATCAAAATCTTGCTATTTCATTTATCAGTATACATTAAATTGCAAATAAATGATAGGTTTGACTATTTAGTGACTCAGAAGCTGTTTCATTGTAATCCTTTATGCAATAAATGTACATGTAGGTCTAGACAATAAAATCATAAAGTTATGTTGAGATATAGCGGTTTTAACATTTTGGCGGCCATCTTGGACGCCATCTTGAATAATGAAGAAGGCTCCAACGGGAATCATTCGCCTACAGGAGACCTTTACTAAGACGGATTCACATTAACCGTGGTGAATGATTTTCGCTAATTTCTCAGCCACTTCTCTACCAATTTTCATAAAATTTTATAGACCCTATTTGCTAGTGATGCGGCGACTACCCTGAAAAATATAAACAGTTCAAAAGTATATTTAACATGTAGTAAATAAAAAAATGTGCCCTCTATAAATCCATTAGCTTCGTCTCAGAATTTCACTACATGTCAAATTATCTAACTTCTGAAATACCTTCTAATTCTTTTCAGAGTAGTCGCCGCATGACTAGACGATAGTGTATGCAAAATTCAAAAACACATTGAAATGTTATTCCCTTGTATTTAGTAGATATCGTGCTGATAAAAAAAATTGTAAAAGTTTCCACAATTTTTTAATTAATTAAAGTGACAAAACTCAATACCTTCTATAGCTTCGCGAAAGGGCTGCAATACCTTATCGAGAGCAGCATATTTTTGTATTTATCGTGGTCATCCAGTGTTCAGTATCTTAAATCCGATATTGTTAAAAACGTTGTGTAAAAAAGCCATCTTTAAAATGCTCCGCGGACAAGTGATCAAGTGATTCTATAAAGTAATACAAATAAAATATTTCCAATATTCTCCTATATATTTTTAAGAATTTTCTCCAAAAAGATAATTAAAATTCCCGGATTTTGGACTTAGATCACTATGCCGTTCAATAGTTTCGCGATCGAGGCCAAATAGTGCATCGTGGACGATGCATTATGTATTAAGAAACTCTTTATCTACATACGTTTTCCAACATCAGCAATATTTTCCTTTCTATCAAATCGTAGTTTTATCACGCACATAGGCCTAGTTAGGGGAACCAGTACGTTTCAGCGCACCCTTTTCTCCTCGCACTCATTTTGACGTGTATTTAAAATACATATTGAGACTTCAACAGAAAAAAACTACAATTAACTATAACCATAGCCAAATAAATGTAGAAACAATGCGGCTCAACATGCTCATATATAGGATAGGTTGATGGTCATAGACGTAAATGCTAAGCATCAAAACGTTTGAAGTATGCGGCTCATCATCAATGAGGAATTAATTTACCAGTTCTTTCAAACGTTACTGCATTATACAGTAATTTACAATAAGAACATCTCAAGATATTGAGCTACTATTTATTTAATATTTTACCAACGTCGCAGACGGTGAGCAAACATTAAATCAATATTGGTTCAACGTCCCACGCTCCCGTGTCCGCTGGACGGCAGAGATGTGGTGTTGGTCACGCTTTTGTGTTGCTGTTATTTTAACAGATGATTATAGTGGAACTGATTAGGCCTATCTATACAACATCGACTATTATGCCAAACAGCGATTATGGAATTCCAGCCAATTCGCATCCCTAGACAGGAATGTGGAAACTATAGCTGGTATATCAAAAACAGTTAGTTGATGGTACATATCGCATTGATAAAGTACATTGCATAGGTCTACTTTGAATAAAATATAGATGTCTTTCCAGTAGAAAATGCTATAATGGATGGTCCATCACAATTAGTATGGTTATATTAGGACAGTCTGAATCTTTAATATTATTTGACAAATTTGATATATCGTAAAAGCAGGCCGTTTTTTCAGTTACCTTCAGTCAGCAATAATATTCACTTTCAAGGTGAAAGAAAATTATAACAAGAGGCCTGAAGTCCTATATCATCCACCGCCATAAATTAGGTTAGACTTTTTGCGGTCACAAATATTTGAAAAGTCGATTTGTGGTGGCCATTTTAAATTTCAGTTAAATCACCTGCACATTTGCAGATGGTGGGTAATGTGATTGTACACTTTGAATTATTACTGACTTTGATTTTTTCAGTTTTTGCGCCCACAAAAATTGGAAGTTTATCCATGGTAGCTTCTTTCAAAAAATCACTTGCACATCCCCATGTTGCTAGGAATGTGATGTTAAAATTTCAATAAAAAATGGCCAAACAATTTTTTTGAATTTTGCGAACCCCAAAAAATAAAAGTTGATCTGTGGCGGCCATTTTGAATTTCAGTAAAATCTTAAAAAAGTCACCTGCACATCTCCTTATCGTGGGGAATGTGATATTAACATTTGAATAATTTCTGACTTAAATTTTAGAGTTTTTGCGCCCACAAAAAAAATTGGGGTTAACCTCTGGCGGCCATTTTGAATTTTGGTAGTATCTTTAAAAAATCACTTGCACATCCCTATGCTGCTAGGAATGTGATATTAAAATTTCAAAAAAAATGACTGAACATTTTTTTAGATTTTTCGCGCCCCCCCCCAAAAAAAATTAAAGTTGATCTGTGGCGGCCATTTTGAATTTCAGTAAAACCCTGAAAAAGTCACCTGCACATCTCCATATCGTGGGGAATGTGATAGTAGAATTTGAAAATCTTCTGACTTTGGGTTTTACAGTTTTTGCGCCCACAAAAACATTAAGAGTTGACCTCTGGCGGCCATTTTGAATTTTGATAGCATCTCTAAAAAATCACTTGCACATCCCCATGTTGCTAGGAATGTCATGTTAAAATTTCCAAAAAATTGACTAGTATTTTTTGAGTTTTTGCGCCCACAAGGAAACGTGACGCCGGACGCTGGACGCCGGACAGAATCCTGGCTCGTCTAAATCCCCCTTCCCCTACGGGCGGCGGATAAAAAATATTTATTCGGCTAGTAAAGGGTTAAGAAAGTTAAACGCCATAGTTCACTGTTATTACATTGAGTATATTGCACCGACTATAACGCAGCCGCCCGTCGATTATCCAGATATTGACGGATGTTTCCATCAATAAAATAATTCCTGACAAAGCACGACCCATGACTACCGTAATATGGTTGTCATAATAATATCGTTCATGTCGGTGATGGGATCACACAGAAGTTAAACGGGGGGGGGGGGGGTGATTTCTTTCTATATATACCCCGATGACTTGCAAATGGGTGAAATTTAGAATGTTCTGTAGAAATACATTTATATTCAATTTCGCCAATGTAGTCAGTTGGCCAGAGGCTGCCAAGGAGGGTTTCGTCACCACTTGAGCGTGCATACCTAAAACCTTTTTTAGTATGTCAAAGTGACCTCTTGGCATAACTAGCACCCGGTTGTCGGCTTTCAGGTGTGTGCATGAATTTTTGAGGGGCAAAATAAGATATAGTACGTAACCGTAAAACAAATTATTCCGTGAGAATAAATTAATCTATACAATTTAACAAAACGTTTTAAAATGACACAGAATGGAACAGATATATGCACAGCATCATTTAAAATGTAGCTTACAATGAAATAAATCACATTTGTTAAGTTATTGGATCACATTTATATTCAATTTCGCCAATGTAGGCATAATAGTCAGCTGGCCAGAGGCTGCCAAGGAGGGTTTCGTCACCACTTGAGCGTGCATACCTGAAACCTTTTTTAGTATGTCAAAGTGAGCTCTGGGCATAACTAGCACCCGGTTGTCGGCATGGCTGATGACATTACTCATATCAACAAAGTTAATAGCTGCTGAAGATATAAACATATTTGCTGTGAGATGTCCGCTTAATAAATAGTATAAGAGTAAAGTTAACAGATCTGTGCCACGATATGTTATGAATGCATCAGGATGATACATTATGTCAGTAGATCTACATGCATATATGGTACAGTACTATAGTGTACAGAAACGATATTATGGAACCATAAAGTTGCAATTTAATGTTAAAATATGGCATCACAATGTAGGCACATTACATTATAATGTCACTATATGATGGTATAATCACAAACCTTAAAATTTAATGTTATGGCATGATAGTGTCGATATATGATAATCATAGTAGGGCCTACCATAATATGGAATTATAATGATAATATATGGAAATCAAATGTCGGTATGCTGACATTTAAAAGTATAATACAATCTATGTTTTTATACCCCAGCATGACACTGAAATGGTGAGATATTTCACATAATATGCAATACAATGATGGGCTGAAGCATTACAGTATCAGGATGTGTTACCTTAATAAAAGAATAATACTATAATGTTGCACTAGTAGATGTAGTGTAAAAATATTACATCCACAACATTGTATATGGTATTAAATGTTATCAGCATAGGATGCTATATTTTTAGAATATGGAGTTATAGTATTAAGATGTAATACTAATTCCCCACAACATACTATTATAATGTATATATGACATAGTCGATATATGATATTTTGTTTAGCTTTATATGACAGTGTGAGTTCAGGTTTTAAAATTATACGTGAAGATATTGTATTCAACATCAGCATATAATGTCAGAATGTGGCTTTATAAAGTGTGAATTTATCAATATAATTGGCAATACAGTAGTGAGTAGTACCTGTTGTGAGCACCCACTCTTAGAAGCAGCCAACCTCCTATGGGAGGCCACTTGGTCATTCCCAAAAATGACATTTTGTATATAAATGAACCTCCTATGTGCAGCCAACTATATTAAAAGGCCACTTTAACAGTGCCACAAGGGTGGCATGATCAATATCTGGTGAAGGCAGGTCGAAACGTTGCAATTGCAAAGTTTCAAAGTGAGTAAAATTTAATCACAGATCTGACATTTTAGTATCCTAGATCAAAGCCATTATAATGACATGATATTGCTGTATTATGGCTATATAACGTGAGATATTAGTAATATAATTGAGGGATGTATTGCACATTATAATGTTCTATATCAGGCCTGCTATGGTGTGGAAATATGGTATTGTAATATAAGGATAAGATTTCATGTAAATATCAGAATGTCACAATATGGCATTATATATTATATGTTGACATATATATATAACCCTCAGGGCTTTAATGTAGCATAGATATAAGATGACACCAAGGTCATTTAAGGGTCATTTCAAGGTCAAGTCAAAGAAACTTCTTCTTCTTGGGCGGCTACCGAGGATTCACATTGTTATGAGCTTGGGCAAAAGGACGGTTAATTTTGTTTTTAATTTTCTCCGAAAGTAAAGGGTTTCTGCCTTTAAAAAACATGTTCAGGTATGGATTATTAGAGTATTCTAAGCATTTTAACTGTTTTTTAGGCTCAGTAGGTGATTTCGAAGACGATGTATAGAAGTAAAAATATGTTTATTCTCAAAAACTTAGGGACAAAAGGCGCTGGATTATACGTATATTTGTCAAATTTTCAAATTAAAGAGTTTGAATTGTATGCTTGAATACAAAGTTTAAATGTTCTTTTACTACTCCCCTTTTGATCCTTGATAAAATTATGATCTTCAAGTATATTATAATAAAGATATATAACCCCCACATTATTTTTTTATTTTTAATTAGTTTTTTTTCTGTGTATAACAATGTTGATTGACCGGTAAAGTTGACAATATACATCTAATAAAGGGTGAATTTGGCGGCCATTTTGACAATAACCTGTAGCTCTAGATCAAATAATATTGTTCTGAAGTATATTAGAATGAAGCTATATTACATTCAGATTGTTTTTGATTTTTTATCGAGTGTTTTCTGTCTATAATAATGTTGATTGACTGGTAAAATTGACAATTAAGTGTTGAATTTGGCGGCCATTTTGAAAATACTCTGTAGCTCTAGTGCACACACATGAAAGCCGAAAACCGGTCGGGGTTTCATTATAAGAGGTCTGAGAATACATCTAGCAAGGTTTTAGGTATGCACAGAAAAGTCGACACGAAAACCTTAAATAAGCTCTTTTCTGATTCCTGGCCAACTGACTATAACAGGGATACCTGATTACAAGCTGTGTCACAATAGAAATTTTAAACAGTGCTGACACCAAAATATTGGCTGGGAGAAGCTATAAAGCATAATAATAAAATCCTTTACAATGACTCCTTATGTGACATTCTAGTCGCCATGGTTAAAACAAAACACATATTGATTGTTGAGCTTAAATAATTCTATTCATGTGGTTTCATCGACAATAAGTATGTAGATAGTGTAATAGTTAAATACATTATCAATTATGTAGGCTATGTACAACAATTTGTTTCGTTAAATACGTCTATAAGTAGGCCTATTATGAACCCTGCGGTTACCAAGTCTTAAAGGGAGTAGGTTACCGGTTTACCGCGTGAAATCGGACTGATAATTTGGTATCTTTATGGCAATAATTTCAATTTAATTTAATACCAACATTGACCTGAGAGCGACAGTATAAAACATCAGACGTTGTTACAATGCTGCTTTTATGATGGACCAGCCTCGTAAAAGATGGTCCAAGCAAAGGCTCTAGCCTAATAATTAAAACTTTCAAATGTATTTGTAGATAATCAGTTCATCAATCTATTTGCATCACATCAACATTTAGGCCTGTGTGGGACCAGATTCGGCATCCTGACTTCGAAATTTGAACCCCAACGGGAGTTTAAATCCCCATAATTATAATAGCCCGCCCCGCCCCACTCATTCCGCTTAGATTCGCATCTGCGCTTAGAAGCCTACAATGTCTATTTTTAGCCCGACTTTTAATTTTAATTAAAAAAGGTGGGCTAAGGCAATTGAAGTTTGGCGTCGTCGGCGTTAACATTTACTTGTGGGCGCGATAACTTGAAAAGTTGTTCATGTATCCTTCCCAAATTTGTTATACATGTTACTAATGACCAGTTCTCGGACAAGTTCAATAATGGCAGAAAAAAAATCAAAATGGCCGACTTATTGCGATTTTTCGCTTTTTACGTCAATAATTCGACCTTGTGGGCGCGATAACTTGAAAAGTTTTTTACGTATCCTCTTCAAATTTGTTATGCATGTTACTTAAAAGTAGTTCTTGGACAAGTTCAATAATGGCTGAAAAAAAATTCAAAATGGCCGATTTATTGTCATTTTATGTCAATAATTTGACCTTGTGGCCGCAATAATAACTTCAAGGTCAATAATGGCGGCGGGTTATTGTCGAGTGTGCTCTTGTTATAATTAAAGTTGATAGCGGTGTAATTTCTGAAAATATACTAGGCTGGGAGCCAGAGTCAAAAAAACCTCTAACATAGGAATTTGTTGCACCTCCTCCGCAACATTTGTTGTGGGGTATCATTGGAAAGATGAGCATATTATAAGCAACTTGAGCCCGGGTGTATGCTTCTGTGTACACCAATAAGAAAGGGATGGGCGGTCAAAGACATGAGGGTTCATTCAAACATTCAGATATAATTTCTCTTTTGTACTATAATCAGGTAATGTAGATGCAATGGAATTATTTTATTGGTATACTAGTATTTTTTCTCTGACATTAATATAATCTTATTTAATAAAAAAGACCGATACATACGTTCAAACATCAGTTTTATTGCAAAGTAATCAAAATCAACAAAAACACTAGTCAATATGATCAATAGAAACGACTTAATAAAACATGATTATTGGCCATATCTTTATTTGACCTATGGTTTCTGAACCCAGACGTGTATATGAAACCAAGAGGTATTCAGATTTATACATCTCATATATTTTTCAATTGAATAATTAATGTTGCGGCATTTTCTAGAAATGTGTGTACTTAGCCTGAGCTGAAATATTTAATTTTAATCAGTTTTTTTGCGTTGAATGTTTTACCCGTTTGTTTTTACATTATTTGGGTGTGCTAAATTTGAATCGGTCAGATAAGGTTCTACATTTGGTGTCAGTCGCCTTCAAATTAGAAAAACAAAAAATGGCCGCCAAAACCACACTTTTTTTCTATTTTTGCTTGCCCATAAATGCACAATTTCTGGTTTCTGCTTGATTTGCACTTGATAAATTTATATCTCATGTTTTTCGACCAAAATGACTTATATTTGACCTTTACGTCAAAAATGGTTACCGCCACAAAAATTATATATGCGTTTTTAATGCATCTTAACATACTATAATAAAATAACATATTTTATGGAAATTAAAAAAAAATAGACTAGGTAATAGGACAGAATACGTTACAACGCATTGGAAATTAGGTTTGGGCACAGTATATTCTAGCATACTTTGATGTGCTTAGTATTTTGAAGGACGTCATGATTTTATTTGTAAATGTGTAAAACAACGGCCATTTTGGAATTTACGATAAAATATAGGTCAAACAATGAAAAATAAACATCATAAATGACTGTTTCGGCTCCCAAGTCATTCAGACACAATAAATAGAGCATTCTCGTGCGACAAACCAAAAAAAATGATTAATTTACATTTTGATAACAATTTTTTTTTTGTTCATTTGAAGGTGAATGACAGGGCCTTTTTGGTTTTTTTCCTAATAAATTAACTCGAAAGAAACGTTCATTGATGGTACACAAAGTTATTATTTCAAATAGGTCATTATAGTCATGATATTTAGCGGTAGAATTGTAGTAACAGTAAATGGATAAAAGCGGCGGACGTCTTGGATTGGAAGGTCAAATTAAGGTCATTTTTTCCAAAGACACTAGAGATACATTTCTCCACTCAAAATCCTACAGAAACCATAAATGTACATTCATGTGCGACCAACCATAGAAAAAACGGGGTTTTCTTTACATGTTCGCGGCTATTTTGTGTTTTGCCAATTTGAAGGTGAAACGCGCTAAATATAGAATGTTGTCCGACAGATTAGAGTTCAGCACACCAAAATTATGTAAAAACATGTGGATACAAAATTATACACTAAAATACCAAGCAAAGTTAAATGTTTCAGATTTTATCTCAGACAAAAAACACGCATTTTCATGAAAGTCCGTAACATTCTTCCATTTAAAAAATATATATGTCATTTATGAGTATAAAAAACACTCTGTTTTAAGCATACACTTATCTTGGCTCATAAAATATAGGCTAAACATGGATATGGCCAATAATTATGTTTTCCTGTGTCGTTTCCTTTGACCATGTTCACTAGTTTGGTTTGTTGTTGATTTTTAATATTTTGTAAAAAAAAATGGTTTGACCATTATGTGGAGAGACGAATATCTACTCCACTGCATCATGCCATATTATTAGAACGGAAATTTAATTATCTCTTTATATGACATATCACATGTGTAGATTGTTGAACTAGAACGGTAACGATAGACGCTTACGTAACCCTACCCCTTAATAATAGACATTGATTGGGGGTACCTCCTTCAACATGCTATAACTTTCTTATACGTGTAGATACAGATACACACCCGGGCTTATAATGATCCCGAGATGTTACTGTTTCATAATAACTAAGATGTCCTCTGTTGGCCAAAAATCTACCCCCCCCCCTTCATTTTGATCATGTGAAGTGTATTCGGCTCCCAGAATCTACCCTTCCCTCCAGAATATACCCCTCTCTTCAACAACTATATGCGACCCTCCCAGAATCTTCCCCTCCCTCCCCGAATATACCCCCCTTTTCAACAAATATAATAATATGTGACCCCGCCAGAATTGACCCCTCCCTCCTAAAATATACCCCCCTTTTCAACCAATTCATATGTAGGACCCTCCCATAATCTACCCCTCCCGCCCAGAATATACCCCCCTTTTCAACAACTATATGCGACCCTCTCAGAATCTACCCCTCCTTCCCAGAATATATCCTGATTTTCAACAAATGTACATGTGCGACCCTCCCAGAATCTACCCCTCTCTCCCACAATATACCCTGCTTTTCAACAACTATATGCGACCCTCCCAGAATCTACCCCTCTCTCCCAGAATATACCCCCTTTTCAACAACTATATGCGACCCTCACAGAATCCACCCTCCCTCCCAGAATATACCCCCTTTTTCAACAACTATAATATTGTGCGCCCTTCCCAGAATCTACCCCTCCCTTCCAGAATATACCCCCCTTTTCAACCACTTTATATGTGGGACCCTCCCACAATCTACACCTCCCACCAAAAATATACCCCCTTTTCAACAACTATATGCGACGCTCCCAAAATCTACCCCTCCCTCCCACAATATACCCCCTTTTCAACAACTATATGCGACCCTCTCAGAATATACCCACCTTTTCAACAACTATAATATTATGCGACTCTCCCAGAATCTACCCCTCCCTCAAAGAATATACCCCCTTTTCAACAAATTTATATGTGCGACCCTCCCAGACTCTACCCCTCCCTCCTAGAATCTACCCCCCCCCTTTTCAACAACTATATGCGACCCTCCCAAAATCGACCCCTCCCTCCCAGAATATACCCCCTTTTCAACAACTATATGCGACCATCACAGAATCCACCCATCCCTCCCAGAATATACCCTGCTTTTCAACAAATGTATATATGCGACCCTCTCAGAATCGACCCCTCCCTTCCAGAATATACCCCTTTTTCAACAACTATATGCGACCCTCACAGAATCCACCCCTCCCTCCCAGAATATACCCCCCTTTTCTAAAACTATAATATTGAGCGACCCTCCCAAAATCTACCCCTCCCTTCCAGAATCTACCCCTCACTCCCAGAATCTACCCCCCTCATTCCCAGAATTTAAATTTCTATGTGCGTCCCTCCCAGAATCCACCCCTCCCTGCCAGAATCTACCCCTCACTCCCAGAAAATATCATCCTTCTCAACAACTATAAGATTATGCAGCCCTCCCAGAATCTTTCCCTCCCACCCAGAATATTTCTTAGTACTGGGAGCGAGTGGTCGATTCTCTGACATATACATGTTGTAGTTACCAGAAAAGTGGCCATATTCAGTGACTGAGGGGTATATTCTTGGAATATCGTATATTGCTGTAGAAAGGGGAGGAGGGATATTCTAAGAGGGAGGGGGGAGGGGGTTATATAGTTGTCGAAAAAGAGTGTGTATTCTCGGAGGAAGGGGTAGTTTTTGAGAGTGTTGCATATAGTTGTTGAAGGGGGGGGGGAGGGTATATTCCGGGAGGGAGGGATAGATTCTGGGAGCGTAGCATAATAACATAGTTGTTGAAAAGGGGTTATATTCTGGGAGGGAGGGGTATATACTGGGAGTGCTGCATATAGTTGTTGAAGGGGGATAGATACATTTAGGAAGAAGGGATAGATTCTGGGAGCGTCGCATAATATTCTAGTTGTTAAAAAGGGGGTATATTCTGGGAGGGATGGGTAGATTCTGGGTGGGTCGCACATATACATTTGTTGAAATTCAAAAGGGGGGTATAATGTGGGAGGAGACCGGAGGTGTAGATTCTGGAAGGGTAGCACATATAAATTGGTTGAAAAGGGGGGTATATTCTAGAATGGAGGGGAAGATTGTGGCAGGGTAGCATAATATTATATTTTTTGAAAAGGAGGGTATATTCGGGGAGGGAGGGGTAGATTTTGGGAGGATCGCATACAGTTGCTGAAAAGGGGGGTATATTCTGGGAGGGAGGGGTAGATTCTGGGAGGGTCGCACATATTATACATTTGTTGAAAAGGGGGGTATATTGTGGGAGGAGCCCGGAGAGGTAGATTCTGGGAGCGTCGCACATATAAATTGTTTGAAAAGGGGGTATAATCTGGGAGGGAGGGGTAGATTCTGGGAACGTCGCATAATAAAATAGTTGTTAAATAGGGGGTATAGTCTGGGAGGGAGGGAGGGGTATATTCTGGGAGTTGAAAAGGGGGGTGAAAGGGGGGGGGGCAAGTATAATATTCCACCCCCTAATTTATATAACTGAATGACGGCGGTGATTGGTTAATCTCGTCGTGTGACAGGCTGAGTCACTCTTCGATTGGTTGGGGGTATAATACTAGACTTGGACCAAAAGAGGGGTATATTCTGGAAGGGAGGGGTAGATTCTTGGAGGGTCGCATATAGTTGTTGAAAAGGGGAGTTTATTCTGGGAGGGGGGGTAGATTTTGGGAGGGTCGTACATATAAATTTGTTGAAAAGGGGGCATATTCTGGGATGGAGGGGTAGATTCTGGGATCAGAAGACACTTCAGCAAATCCCGAAAAGGGAGCCCCCGGATCTACCCCCGGGGTATAATCTAGAATCTACCCCGGCGTAGATTCTGGGAGATCCCAGAATCTACCCCGGTATAGTTTCAAGGGGGGGGGAGGTATAATCTGGGGTGTTACACCTGTACAGCAGCAGACGAGCGCGCAGCGCGAGGGCTGACGCGAGATTATGCACTAGTTCTGGTATAAACCTTATAGTGCCTCTCTCTTTGAGCGACCAACCACCAGAGTAAAGGGCAAGGACTGACTCTTTTGAGATGTGCTCTGCTTTCTGAGCAGTGTGTTTGAAACCACCATCATGAACTGTCATCGTTAGCCAACCATCCGTGTCCGCCGTGCCATCACCCAAGCTAGCAATGTAATGATAAAGAGCTCATTGCTTAAGACCAGACTCCGCCTCTTGCAGTGCTATGATAGAGAACTCACTGCCTCATGTGTCTCACAAAACGGCTCCTTTCAGAGCCCCTGTTCTCTGTGGGAACAGGAGTTCAGGAGTTCGACCGATATCCGTCAACCGTCTAATGCAGTGGTGTGATAGAGAGCTCACTGCTTTTGGTATGTCACACAGAACGGCGCCCCCAGAGCCCCTGTTCTATGTGGGAACAGGACCTCAACCGTTATCCGTCAGCCGTCAACCGTGTTTAAGCGTCAGCCTGGATTGCAGCCAGCAGTTGATCCAGAATTGTATTAGAGCCTGATCGTTTTTGAACGATCTCGTGATTCAACACCAGATCCTTGAAACCCTGTGTGTTTTCAAGTGATCTAAATGTTTTAACCGCCAGTGCCGTCATCCTAGTTTTGATCATAGGGACATTAGTGAGGTCATGCAGATCTATTGTTCTCATTCTGTCAAGGTAGGCTATACCAAGTGCTAGGTGTCTCAGGCACTTATTTTGACACCTGTACAGCAAAACAACATGCAGGTATATATAGGCCTATGTATAGTGACCATAAACTAACCAAAACCAACAAACCTACTAACTAATCAACAAACAACCAATCTTAAGCTCCGGTTCAACCGGCTCTCCCGACCGGGGAGAAGGGAGGGGAGGGAGAGGAAGAATATCTTAAGCTTCGGCTCAACCGGCTCTCCCGACCGGGGAGAGGGGAGGGGAGGGGGAGGAATAATCTCTTATCCTCCTAGCCTGCTGGTTTCTGATGCTGCGCCCATAGTGACCTCAAATCCTTTTATCTAAAGGATACGAATGACTTTATTAACAAAATTGTGGAAATTGAAGCGCCACAATAGATGTTGACAGTCTTTATACAAACATAGATAATACCAATGGGTTAAAGGCTGTCAAACAAATATTTAATAAGAATCCAGACCCGAAGAGGCCGGATAAAGACATTTTAGAACTATTACAAAATAATTTACAAAACAAAGATTTTGAGTTCAACAGCCAATGGTACCTACAAACGTGGGGAACTTCGATGGGTAAGAAATTTGCACCAAATTATACTAATTTGTTTTTGGCAGAGTGGAAGGAAAAAGCATTAGAGAAATGCGTCCCAAAACCCTCAGTGTACTGGAGGTTCCTGGATGATATTTTTATGATCTGGGAACATTCCAAAGAAGAATTTTACAAATTTGTGAAAATTTTGAATACCCATCACCCTTCGATTACTGTGAAGGCAGAGTTGAGCTCGAAATCAATGCATTTTTTAGACACAGTGGTTTACAAAGGAAACAGCTTTAAGGAGACAGGGACATTTGATACCAAAGTTTATTTTAAACCAACAGATACTTTGGAACTGCTACACAAGAAATCACCCAAACCATACTTTCAAGGGATTAATTAAGTCACAAATCCTTAGATATGTTAGAATATGTAATAACAAGCAAGATGTTATGATAGCGTGTAGGAAATTCTTTGCAGCACTAGTTAGGAGAGGTTACTCGGAACGTTTTTTGCGAAAGATTAAAGATAAAACATTGTGTGAATTGAGGAAAAACTCGAACAGGGGGTCTTCTCAAAGATGCACTACTAGGAACTGTAAATTATATTCGACACAAGTAGTTGTAGAGAGTGGTAAGACCATGGGGGGCGTACTAGATGCCGGGAATCAAATTCAAATTCCTACCACACAAAATTGTGATTCAACTAACGGTATTTACTGTATATTTCGCTCGAAATGCTAAAAATTATATGTGGGAGAAACTGGGCTCTCCTTCAGAAAAAAAGGATAAACATACATCGATCGGATGTACGGCTTAAGAAGGAGTTGCCACACACTTCAATTCCGGGAGCTGCAGGGCGACCCATCTGAGAGTGTTGTATCTTGAAGTATTGAAAAATACAGGAGACATAACTCTAAATAAGATTGGGCGACTTGAAGCGGAAAGAAAGTGGCAATTAGCCCTGAAAACATATTCTCCATTCGGCTTAAATACGGTACCTTCCCCTAAGGATGATGGCGTCACCCCCTTTATTATTACCTACTCTGCAACTGCGGTGGAGGCAGCTAAATTAGTGAAGACTTCCTTCAATAAACTTAAAGCGAAACATCCAAACATCCTGTATAAACGGTGCGTAACAGCATTTGAAAGGGGACAAAATCTACGTGATCTCTTCGTGAGAAGTAGATTGGGGAAAGCCCCACTGGACAGCCCAACGGTTACCGGATCCGACTCAAGTCAGGATTTGACTACATTAGTAAATACATTAGATGAGATATAATTTATATCAATTAGTATTATTGTTTTCCTTTTTATAAATCAGGCTATACTTCTCCTCGGTCAGTGCCCTAGGTTGGGAACACGGAAAGGCATGCCCTTGAAGGGGTGACGAAAGTCAGACCCTTTAGGGTATGATGAGAGTACGGTTGACAGGTTGATACCGGGTTTTATGGGGAACCAGGTACTGGAACCCTTACCCGACCCTAACCATGTACCCTAACTCTCACCCTGACCACAAAACCAACCAACCAACCAACCCAACCAATCAACCAACCAACCATGTACAGCTGTGTATCTACAAAAGTGGCAATAACATAATTTAATAACATCAAAGTAACGAAAAGTCATCACACCATTAGGCACATAACCCAATATAGGTCTATTTAAAAAACAATTCTAGTTTAATGTCGGCCCGCTTTCTACAGCACTGGACCAAAATTAAACCAGCATCAGTTGAATCCCTTGTGTCTGCTGGATAATATTATTATTATTTATTTTCTATCTATGGTTAAACATCAACACGGGCGTGCTCTGTAGTCAGGTAGTCAAGCGGATCTATAACCAGATCCTGCGGCAGTAAACTTTGAACTGGTAGCGGATTATGGAGGTGCTGTCAATGTTCGTTTGACGGGTTGGTGATTATCGGTTGACAAGTGGGTGCAGAGTGCTTGTTGAAACAGTGAGAGTACATCACCATATAACGCCCAATGCCAAATAGTGATGCAAAATACAGCTCGCAACTAGCTTTGACATTGATCTTCGTATTAGCAACTGATTAGAACAAATTTTGATTGATGTAATATAATAGCCTACCACAGAAAAAAAAGGCTAATTTGGCGTCACACAAACAACTTTACGCATTTTTACCTGTCAGCGTAAGCCTAATTTATTGACTGGGTAGCATCACTTTTAAAAATGCCAGTAAAATCAGATTGGCCCGTAGGGAATATCTGATTTTCCAGTCAATTCTTAACAGAGTTACATGAAACTTTGCAAGGACTATCTTCTAGCCTTGTGGCCTTAAATATGACCATTTAGGCTGTAGAACATGTTTCTGTGGAATTCCCAGGGTATGCCTATATATTATGCGAAGGAGTAGAATTAAATGATCAAAAATCATGAGCTGCAGGACGACGTGACCTTATGCACCACCGTACCCCGAGTTAGGGGGGAACTATTAAGTCTCCGGGTGGGTGGGGTAGGCTGCATTTTTTGTCGTGGACATATTATTTATTTCATGCAGAGTCTGCCGAAATCTTTATTTCGAAAATACTCCAGCAACCCCCCACCCCCACCCCCCTGGAGATTGAATGGTGACCCCTTATCACTGAATAAGGTAATAATATGGCCAAGCCTGGTGAGTAATGGGCCTAAACTCGGCGTTGACTGAGAGATGGCTCAGCGCTTTGACAATGATAAGTAGACACTGGGTCAGCGTATATTGTTGGCTGTTCTTAGGTCACACCTGTCAATTTGTCTCTCACTGACTCATCTAGGACACGCTGCGATTCAGTTACAGTGAGCGTGACACATGCTCAGCCAACAAGCAACACACCCGGCACATTGCTGGGCCATTGTTTAAGACGCTGGTCCAAAATTAAACCAGCCATGGATCATATCCACGCGCTTCTATCGGCGTATCATGGATGCCGGGACCAGTTGCTAAGCGACCCGACGATTAACAGCAGACACGAGACGTCATCCTACCGTTGGTGTAATGCTAAGCCAGCGTCTGCGACGCTGGCCTAGCATTACACCAACGGTAGGAGGACGTCTGCTTTTCGCCTGGCTATCACTATATGAGACACGGGGACAGAGGGGGAGGTCACAAGCTGTATAGATCTTCACCTGGACACATCACAGTCTCAGTGGTGAAATTTTGTAGCAGGCTACACTTCCCTTGTTTAATTTATACACAACCCGTCAGCCCGAATTCAGTCAACATGGTGAGTGGATTTCATCAGTATTAAAATACTGAAATGTGTAAATAATTTATGAACTCAAGTTATCTTCAAATAAACACGTATATTTATGCCTTACCAGTCCACTGCATGTGGGGTAGACGGGGCACCTGTCTGACACTTCGGACTGTGAACGGCGACCTCGTCAGCTACATGTGGGGTTAATCTGCAGGAATAGTTAGCCTATCACACGCAGATCTCATTTATAACACATACTTTTTAAACCTTTTTGTATTATACATTTAGGATATTGGAAGTTGATAATAGGATAAGCAACACAAGCTGTATTTCATATCAACAATGGTTATCAGTAAATTATTTCGGGAAAGTTATGAATGAATGAAATCTTATATAGCGCATCTATCCAGCCGGAGGCAGAGCGCTGACTGAGCCCCACGGTGTATACAGCACCTGGCAGTCACCAGGCGGTCACCCATCGCGGACTCACGCTATTATGAACAGGGCGCGACGCATACTCGCCAACCATCCCGAATTTGGCGGGACAGTCCCGATTTTTCACCATGTTTCCTGCATCCCGAATCACCCAGAAAATGTCCCGAATTTTACTACTTGTCCCTATTTTCACAAAGATTAAACTCTATACTGTAAATTAAGTTTATTATTCTTGATTTTAGTACATTGTGGTTATTCACTTATGCGGTCTTGAGAACAATAGCTTTCCGACCAGATGTCCCTTTTTGGATTTCTCAAATGTTTGCAAGTATGGCGACGTTGCTTAACTTCAGTGATCAGGTGATAGAGCCAACCACGATGAGCGAACGCCGTATTCCGTATGCATGTCGTTCTGTTATGCTGTATTTATATATAATTGGTCAGCAGCTAATGTCATTAGTAGTATTGTTGTTATACCCCGCCCAACGAAGTTGGGGCGGAGGGTATGGCGTGGCCTTGGATGTCCGGGCGTCTTCATATCACACACACACATCCCTTAGGGGGTGTACATGTGCCTTTTGGGGTGTTAGAACTTTTGACCTACTTTTTTACCTACATCATTCTTACCTACATCATTCAAAATAGCTAAAAATCAATAGGCCTATTGCTGATATCTAGTGAATAGCTAGACCATTAGGCCTACTATAAAATAAAATGTGTGATTTCAGGTAGGGATATGCCCTGACAAATTTCAACTTTATCAAATTCAAAATGGCCGACTATCGGCCATAATTAACCTTATTATGTTCGATATCTGGCAAACCGTGCCAGATAGCTAGACCATTACAATAAAACAAAATGTGCGGTTTAAGGCACAAATATGCCCTGAAAAAAATCACCTTGATCAAATTCAAAATGGCAAGACTATCAGCCATAATCAACTTTAATATGCCTGATATCTGACAAACCCTGCCAGATAGCTAGACCATTACCATAAAACAAAATGTGGGGTTTCATGCCTTGAAATATGTCAGCTTGGTCAAATTCAAAATGGCATCCATCATTGACTTTGATATATGTAACATACATGACAAACTGTGTTAGATCTACTAGACCATTTACTGTAAGACAAAATACCACCAAAAATTCACCCTGAAGAATGTCTATCACGCAGGCGGGTTTAGGGATTATGGTTACCGGCTGGCCTCTTGTTGTAATTAGTAATTGGTGAACTAATATAATCGCCAGACAATGACATTTTTAATATGTCTGCCGAATTCTGTTTAATTCAGCACATGATGATTATAATTTATTTACAAAATCACTGGCTGTAAGAAATATCCCACATCTATTCCGTCTACCTACAATTGAATTTATCTATACTTGTTTTTTAGCGCGAATGTATCAGTATCCACGTGGGTCAGGCTGGTGTACAGATTGGTAACGCCTGCTGGGAGCTGTACTGTCTGGAACATGGCATCCAGCCTGATGGTCAGATGCCAAGTGACAAGACCATAGGAGGTGGAGATGACTCCTTTAACACCTTCTTCAGCGAGACTGGTGCTGGAAAACATGTTCCCAGGGCCGTCTTTGTAGATCTGGAACCAACCGTAATCGGTAAGAAAATTGCTTAGATCATGTTTATGTAATGATTATGTATTAAAGGAGTAATCCACCGTGCAGCAGCAGAGAGCTAAAGCTATACCCAAGGACCGTGCGGCTCACAGAGAAGAGCCACTTGGGGTATGGCCTAGAAACTATAAGCAAGAATAACAAATTGTCTGCTTAAATCATGTTAATAAAAAAACCACATAGTAACTAAACTAACAGGTTTATAGTTATTGATTCAACACTCGTATATCTTTCTTTTAGTTACGGACATTTTAACTAGTGTATTTACACGATTGGTTATAGTGATCTCATCAATGTATTGTTTGACCTTCAACATAAGGCGGCCATATTAGATTTTACCCACAATGCACGTTCTGATCATACCATTATGTCGGGCGTACCCGGAACTCGAAAAAACAAACATTGACACAATCATGTTGCTTTAATATTGGCCTATCGTCTTCGACACTGTAATAATCATACCCCAGATGGTAGTCGCTTAATGAGGCTTCTTAATATGACCATATGATGTAAACATGTCCATAGACTACAACTGAATTTGTTGTGCTGCGCATTTACCAGTTAGGCTAGATATAGATATAAAATTCCCGATTTCTTATTTCGGACATGCATGTCCACCATAAAAAAATACGGGAAATTCGTCTCTATATCAAGTTTAACTGGTAAATGCGCAGCACAAATTTTTTTAAAAACTTTTGAAGTTCTAGTCTATGGACATGTTTACATCATATGGTCATATTAAGAGGCGAAAATAAAATCACCGATTTTTTTACGAGTTCAGCCTGATTGAGTCGCTTTAACTACAGTAATATAGTAGGCCCTTTCTTGGTTGTGCTTGTTATAATAATCCCCCAAAACACCTTAAAACATCAGAAAAAACATACTTTGTATAGCAGTAGCTGGCAACCACACTTTATCTGTTTTAGATGAGGTACGTACTGGCACATACCGTCAGTTGTTCCACCCAGAACAGCTCATTACTGGCAAAGAAGATGCTGCCAACAACTACGCTCGTGGTCACTACACCATTGGGAAGGAAATCGTCGACTTGGTGCTTGATCGCATCCGTAAGCTTGCTGATCAGTGCACTGGTCTTCAGGGCTTCCTTATCTTTCACAGTTTTGGAGGAGGCACTGGCTCTGGGTTTGCATCTCTCCTCATGGAAAGGCTCAGTGTTGACTATGGCAAGAAATCCAAGTTGGAATTTGCTATATACCCAGCCCCACAGATCTCAACTGCTGTGGTGGAACCATACAACTCTATTTTGACCACCCATACCACCTTGGAGCACTCTGACTGTGCATTCATGGTTGACAACGAGGCCATCTACGATATCTGTCGTCGCAACCTCGACATAGAGCGTCCTACCTACACCAACCTCAACAGGCTGGTTGGTCAGATCGTCAGCTCCATCACCGCCTCTCTGAGATTTGATGGAGCCCTCAACGTCGACCTTACAGAGTTCCAGACCAACTTGGTGCCCTACCCACGTATCCACTTCCCTCTGGCTACCTACGCTCCTGTCATTTCTGCTGAGAAAGCTTACCATGAGCAATTGTCTGTGGCCGAGATCACCAACGCCTGCTTTGAGCCTGCTAACCAGCTGGTGAAGTGTGATCCTCGTCACGGCAAGTACATGGCCTGCTGTATGCTGTATAGAGGTGATGTGGTACCTAAAGATGTGAATGCTTCTATCGCCACCATAAAAACCAAGCGTACCATCCAATTCGTAGATTGGTGCCCAACAGGTTTCAAGGTTGGAATCAACTACCAGCCACCAACCGTGGTTCCTGGAGGTGACTTGGCCAAGGTACAGCGTGCCGTCTGCATGTTGAGTAACACCACCGCCATCGCAGAAGCGTGGGCTCGTCTTGATCACAAGTTTGATCTGATGTACGCCAAGCGTGCCTTTGTCCACTGGTACGTAGGAGAGGGTATGGAGGAGGGAGAGTTCTCTGAGGCTCGTGAGGATCTGGCTGCTTTGGAGAAAGATTACGAAGAGGTTGGTGTCGACTCCGTGGAGGGTGAAGGAGAAGAAGAGGGTGAAGAATATTAAACACACAATGTAGACAACATTTTAGCATAGATACAGTAGCCTGAGGCCAACACGAACAATATCGGTTCCAATAATAAACAACATCCATTTGAGAAAATAGAATATTCATGGGAATGTTAATCTATTTGTTATTACCACAATAACTGTTTCTTATAATGCATTAGTTGTTTTACAATAAATTTCATAGTTCTTCAGTAAATGTGCATTGTTCATTATTACTCTATAACAGAGGATTATCCAGGGTGCTCAGGGTACTTGATCACCCCTCCTAATTTCCAGAATGATGATTATCATCTCATTAATTTTACACAGCTCTCATGTCAACATTGACAGACATTATACGAAACCACGAAATGATTTTTCAAATATTCAAGCGCCCCCCCCCTTATTTAATTTCTGGATACGCTGCAGAAAAAAATGTGAAATAATGTTATTGAATTCAGAAATGTGTTTTCGCTATATGCGAAAAGGAATTCATCTCCTCCATCCTTTGTTTTGGTTGAGGCAACATAATACCTTGAGAATTACAATGTAGACTAATGCCTATGCAGAAAATCATGCGTGATTCGGAGTGAAGGTTCCGAAATGATAACCCGTTCGAAAGATCCAGAAAAGTAAAAAAAATGGTAGCCATTTCGTTGATAATCACGGAGCTGCGGCAAAAACGTATTATTCCACGGCCAGTTCGGTAAGCGCCTACACAACGAGTGATTTGTATTAGCGTATTGGTTCTCGGGATATTGCGTTCACAAGAAAACAACATTTTCAATTAAAAATAGTCTTGAAATCATCGAGCTGCGAGCAAAACCTTTTCATTTCGCTGCCGGACAGGTGAGTGCCTACATACAAAATCACGAGTGATTCAGACTTGGGGTTTGTGAGATATCGAGTTCACAAATCCCTGCGAGATATTCCATGACTTGACCAATATAAAAATGGTTATCATAAGAAATGGGACTCCATTCATAGGATGCGCACTTGCATATGATATTTTGTCTCACATAGGCCTAAGCGTTACCATAATATATAAATATATATTTTTGTACACGTCAACCTAATATAGGCCCCATATAGTATGATTGATATACATGTAGTCTGTTCTAATACACAGCTAGATGTAAATGTTTGAACATCAAATTATTCACGTTAGATATTGAACGTGGGACTACATCCAAAATTGCCCCCAAAATAAAAACAATTATAACAAAAATTCCACGACCAATAATATGGATTTCTGAAAGATGGTTAATCTCGGCTATTTTGTTTTTAATGGATTCTATATTTGTAAAAAATAAAATTAAAAATATTAAACATATTACAGCCCCCCCCCCCCCACCCAAAAATAAAAAACTTACTAACTTGGAGACCATATTAACCCCTCCCCCCGCCCGCCACCATTTAATTTTGTTTCAAGATAGCTGCTGCCAGCCATTATATTCCTAATGGATTCTTCGCAGAAAATCATCAGATCATGATAACTAAATAGGGAACCATCTCGTCAAATGTGTAAGCGATAAAACGCTCCAGCTATATACGCGTTCACAAGATTTTTGGATGGCCATTTTTGACTAGAAATTCAGTATACCTGTACATACAAGTTTAAATGTATATGTTGTTTTACTATAAGTGATTGCAGGAGGTTTCAAAAACCAAAACGTTTTGCTGTTGCATTCATGCAATATTACCTTTTAAGTAGGGAAAACTAAAATAGTACTAGTATCTAAGATATGAGTAAGGTAGTACCAGACACAATTTATTGGCAGTGACCCTATAAAACTAAATGTCAAAATATTGTGACAAAGTTGTTGTTTACCTTCCTTAAGGCCCAGTCACACATAGGCCTTCTATCACGCACGCTCAGCGCACTAAAAAAATGAACCATTTTGGTCAGTGCGCTAGGCGTGGGTCAGAATTCGTCGATGATTTGACGAGAACGCCGAATGAACGTTTTTCATTTATTGTGTGCGTCAACCTCTGCGCCCATTTTCTGCATTTTGAAAAATGTGAGCATTTTTCCACGTGTCAATGTAAACGCCACTCAACGTTTGCACACGCTCTAAATTTGTTGTGTTTTTGTTGACTGCGGTTGCCCCAGTCACACACACACACGACGCACAGGCCAGGCATGAAATAATAAAAATAACACTTTGATCCCGTATTGTGAAAAACGTAGCGAGTTGGTAACGAATGCACAGTGTGTTTCCAAAGCAAAGGGCGAATGAACAACGCTTTGCTAACGCATACTTGGGCTCATGCAGTGCTCATTACACCCTTGAACACTCTTATCAGTTTGTTTGGTAACCATTTTTAAAAGGAAAATGTGTCGTAAATTTATGATAACATTATATGTTCTGACTTTATTTCAACAAATCAACAACATTTTCAGCACTTAAAGCTGTGTATCATGTGAAACACCACCTCAAATGACTGAAAAAGAAATGTCGTTCTTCAGAGCTCTAAGGGTTAAACTATAGAAAAAGCACAGTCACAGCCTGTTGCTCGAACGCTGGACGAATAGCCGGCGTGTGGCCAGCGCCGGTGAAGAGCCTAATTAGGAATGGGGTTATATCAGGCATGGGGTGTCAAGTCAGGGTCAGGTATATGCGCAGGGTGTGGTGCGCAGTGGTTGGGGTGGGGTGGGTGGCAACGGGAAGTACTGTAAGTGTAGCAGTGGTGAATGATTATCATCTAAAATTTTTGTCAACCTGGATATTTAAGCTGAAACAAGTAAAACAACAAATTACATAACGTCAAACAAAATAATCAGACCAATAATACCATTCAAGGATGTTAGGCACATTTCAAGATACGCTGAGTATTCTGAAAGCTGTCTTAGACAATTTGGAAAGAGAACATCACTGAGAAAATATTACCAACACTACAGATACGACACTGGAGGTAAGATAATGCATACTTTAATAATGTTAATTATAACTGAAGTGTTTTGCTCATGTTTTAAAATGCCATAGCTATAGCAGTTACTTTTTTATGACATTCACTGATTCTGGTAGGCCTAATGCATAATTTATCAACCAGGCGCATTCCTAATTTTGCCATTGACGAGCCATGATTATTTAACACAACAGGTACATTTCGAATTTCACCACTGTAATGTAATGCCTAATTTATTAACTAATGCTAATTTATTAACCAGACGCATTCCTAATTTTACCACTATCAGGTCAGGCTTAATATATCAATCAGGTGCATTCCTAACTTTACCAGTGTCAAGTCATGCTTAATATATCAATCAGGCGCATTCCTAATTTTGACACTGTCAGGTCATTCTTAGTGTATCAATCGGGCGCATTCCTAATTTTACCACTGTCAGGTCATGCTTAATTTATCAACCATGCGCACTCCTAATTTTACCCTTGTCAGGTCATGCTTAGTGTATCAATCAGGCGCATTCCTAATTTTACCACTGTCAGGTCATGTTTAATTTATCAACCATGCGCATTCCTAATTTTGACACTGCCAAGTCATGCTTCAATCAAGTGCATTCCTAATTTGATCACTGTCAGATCATGTTTAATTTATCAACCTGGCGCATTCCTAATTTTGACACTATCAAGTCATGCTTAATTTATCAATCAGGCGCATTCCTAATTTTACCACTGTCTGGTCATGCTTAATTTATCAACCATGCGCATTCCTAATTTTATCACTGTCAGGTCATGCTTAGTGTATAAATGAGGTGCATTCCTAATTTTGACACTGTCAAGTCATGCGTCAATCAAGTGCATTCCTAATTTATCACTGTCAGGTCATGTTTAATTTATCAACTAGGCGCATTCCTAATTTTGACACCAGAGAAACAGTCTCTGTTGACACTGTCAAGTCATGCTTAATTTATCAATCAGATGCGTTCCTAATTTTACCACTGTCAGTTTATGTTTAATTTATCCTAATATTTGTTATTCTATCTCTTGTTTTCTATTGCATACATGTAATATTGTTATATTGCTATATAATGATCAGTGAACAAAAGTAATTCGATATTCATATATGTCATATTGTTTTCTACTCATATATTGTTCTCATAAGTCTTACCATGATTACTATAATATCTATTATACTTCCTAAGTGATATGCTCCTGTTAACACTTCTAACCAATTAACATTATCGGCCTTTGCGATATGTACCCGCGCTTAGCGACATTGATAAACTCGTCACACTAAGGCGACAAAATCTTGAGGTCAAATAAAAAAAAATTGTTTCTGACTTCAATCAAAGCATAATCTCTATTATGCTCTCAGTTCTCCGAAAAACTTCCACTATGTTTTTGCAAAACTAATGATCTAATTTTGTGACAAAACAGCAATTCAGCTTTAACCAGTGAGAGATTATCTCCTCGGTTTCAATTAAAATTATACATTCTAGAGAAATTGACGATATTTTAACATTTATAAATGCCACGGGGACGGGATCAATTTATATCGGTAAGCAGGTAAATTGGCTATAATGTATACATAATCAGATAGTTACAATGGTAATATTGAATCATTATTTTCATTTCGAAAGTGAATAAAACATGATATAATTTGAATACATGACAATGTTGTATGTTTTAAATAATGACAATAAAATGGTTGACATATAATAAATAATTGTTGTTGTCATAAATTCTTCATTTGACTTGATAGCGTACCTATTACACTAACAAGTCACTGATTTTATATGAAATATAATAATTATGGGGACAATTCTCGTTAGCCAATGATTCAGATAATTGTGTATATAAGTAACCTCAATAAAGCATCCGTGGCAAGGAGCAGCGTTAAAAACTTTTCCCTTTTATCTTTAGACGGGCTATACATGATGTTGTTTTAGTGATTGGCCGCGACAAGTAGCGGTACAATCTATTGACCTGAGAGGGGTGTGGTGTAGCTATTAAGTCACACTAAATAAGGTGTGATCGCATTGTCTACTGTCGCCCCTGAATGACCATCTAGTTCCGAGAGGCGTTTATTCAAAATAATGACTTCCCGTATGTAATGATGCTAACAATCTATTTGTTACAATAAAATATAATCAATATTATTATTTTTTTTTTCTGATGAATAAGTTTTCTATTTCTCTTTTTTTTATTTCACGAGATGTGCTCTTAGTTCCGACCGATCCAAGTCGCCACAAGAAAGTACAAACACCTTGCATTTGTGCAAAGTGTTGATAACCGTAACACCTAAAAAGGTGTGACTATTATTTAGTCTCACTCCCCAACCTTTGCAGCCAACTTAACTGACATGTTTATAATGTACGTTATTTTTTAAATCATCCATATATTTATTTTCCATATATTTATTTTAAAAAAAGATTTATAGTTGCTATCAAAATATATCTGCTGTTAAAGGTTTCATATAATACATATAATTGAATAAAATACTTGATACCATGATATTACTCACGCGGGAATAATACGGGGTTTTTTTCATCTTGACAGGAATTTAGCTGATTTCGAAGTCTCACTGGTGGAGAGACATTGTATTGGGCCAGGCGCAGTAGTTCAACTAAGTCATAAATCCGAATCATCTACTGTTTTAATAGTAGACTTAAATCACTATTTTTATTTTTAACTCTAGGTACACCTTGGCGCTAGATCTACCTTTGCAGCATATATTATGTTATTTTTAAATATATTTTACAAATAACCTTAGATGATGTAAAGGTTGATTTTTTTTCTAGGCTAAATGCTTAAGAGGAGTGCTGAATGCTCATTGTTAGAAATTTCACTGCATTACAATGGGTTTTTTTATGTTTTTTTTAATTTGACCCACAGAACTAGTCGAGTCTGTTCATTATTATGATATGGCTTCATGTTGTTTTCTGCAGACGGTTCAGGTTTTAGTTTGATCTATTAAAGCTCTTACAGTTTTATGAAGGTGTTAACATAATGTTTAATTATTGACAGTTGATAATCATGTTATATCTGATGAAAATAAACAAATGTTTTATTTGAATAAGGCTGTGTTACATTTTAAATTGGCAGTTCTTTCTATAAATCGATGGATGTGATGTAATAAAATACTGATATAAGTGATACTGTTCCACTGTGTGTCATAACCGCCGCGTCCACGAAATTAAGCATTAGCTTGCTGACACGTCACGGTCAATGCGTGGACAGTAGGCTGTCAGCAAGGTGATGCCTAATTTCGCAGGCCTCTGACCAGGCGTTGTCAAGCCACACAGTTGACCACATTAGTACATGTAATGCTAGGCGTAATATCCTTTATGAAACCTACTTAAAATTGTTATTAATCCTGATATCATTTAGGTTTACATATACATAAAAGTCTGTAATTTTTAAAAAGTTTTTTTTTCTATTTATACGAGTTCTGTATTTTATTAAATCATACAGGATTTCTTATTATTACTGGTTTATAATATGACCTTTAGTGAGATAGACCCTCCCCCCCCCCCAAATAATATCATTTGACACACATTAATGTCTATCTTGTGATATACTTATATGATCATTAATTATAAAATGTCGATCTCCATGGATTGCGTAATTATTATTAATTTGTCATCACTATTATTATTATAAGACTGCACAGTTTAATTACACATACTAAAACACCTTGATCAGCATATCTCTAATATACAGCATTATTAGATATTTGAGCTTACCGCATCTTTGACAACATATTTAATGGGAATATGCAATTACATTAATATAAAAAAAAATCGCTGCATGATCATCCGTAGGCGTTACACACAGTCATGAGCAATGAGTAGGAATTGAGGCCATGCCTAATATCTACCCCATGCCTAATTTCGCTTGACACCGGCTCCGAGTTCTCATGCAGGGCTCAACGTACAGCCATGTGACACAAAGGAAACGTATCTGGCGTTGATATGACGTTGTTCTAGCGCGCCCTACGTGTTTTGACGGTCTTCTGGCGTGTACATTGATGCGTTCTCATGCGTTAAAATCTAGAAAAACCCCTAAAAAGTGACGGAACTGAGCATGCATATTGCGCCCATCTAATGTCTTCCCAACGCATAACATATATGGGCGTGCTAAATGACTCCCTGATTTATTCATGCAGTGCGCTAGCGATGCACTGTGAATTCGTTAGCTTCATCGCCCTGCTAACGCTGTATATTTGCTGATTTATACACCTGATTTATTTATAACACACTGTATATTCGTCATAAAGTCACTAGCTCTTTACATATCCCGATAAAATTCATGGACGCACAACGACGCACTGCCCTCTTTTGTGTCACTCAAGGCGTGGGCTTTACGTTGTGTATGTGTGACTGGGGTATTACTAAAATGCAGAATGAGTGCAGGAAGTGGATTACTTTTGATTTTGCATGGAATTACCAATTATGTTATCGCTAGCAATTATACGATAAATTACTTTTTACCGGTGCGTGCAGTGGAGTACACATTCTTTCTCGACAAAACTGAAAGTAATATTTGTAAAAATGCTAAATTCCATGACCTTATTTTCCCCTCTATTTCCCATGACAGTCTTTTTATCGGAATTATCCATGACTTCCCACATAACACTGTGAGCAGCGTGTGTAGCACAAAAGAAACCAGTTAACATCAAATATTAGCCTCTAGCTCTACCATTCTTCCTCATTATTATGAAAATGTAACACTACATTTTCACCATCTTTGCTTTCAATCGCCGTGATGAGTAGGCCTAAATGTTGTTTTATATTTGGCAATATGATGATGAGCATAAGAAATTATAAATATTAGTTCTCGCAAGAGGTTTCTTTTTCCGGTGGTAAATATACATCAATGCCTTGATAGTTTAAATATTTAAATAAAATTGTTTGACACATTTTGTAGTCATTCGCAAATACAATTCGTGCTATCACTTATTGAATGGCAGCGATTACAGACTCTCTCGTATATCATTGTATGCCTACATTAACACATTAACAAGAAAAATCTTCGACCGCCATTTTACAGAGCGCTGCATTGAACCTCCTACCACATAATGGCACTGCATACTGATTCATGCTAGTGTCAGACAGGTGGCCAGGAGCTCGTGTTTTCCGAGCACTTTATTAGTTGTAAATATAATAACTGTACATTTTGTACAAACTGTGGTTGTTGTCATGCGCTCCAAATTTTTCACATATAAAAATAATTGTGACATGATTATCACCAAACAACATGTTTCAAATGTCAGTCTGTTCAGCGATACTACTTTTCCTAGTTCTTTCTACTTTTTTTGAAAAATCCTATTTTTTCCTATTTCTTTTTTTTTCTCATTATGTACAAATTATAGTTGTCATGAAATTGTATATTGCCGGATCCGTTGAAATTACCGAAATTTCTCGAATGCGACACCTATTTTATTACATCTGTCCACATGATTTTTTCCAAATTGTGGCTTCGATGCTTATTTCACAGCCGGATAGTCAGGGACTTAGGACTTTTGTCCTTCTTTATCATATTTTTTTCCTTTTTTTCAATCCTACCTTTTCATACGGGTATGCTGGACAGCCTGAAATGATGTTTTTCTATTACATTTCAAAGCTAGCTTATTAACCTAGCTTATTCATTATTCGATAATAATTTAAAATAACCAAGAACCGACGGTGTTTTAAAATGTTTTAGTTGCTTTGATATGTTTGTTTATTGAACACAAAAATGGCCAAAGATCGGTCAGATAAATTACACATCTGCTACCAGGAACAACGAATGTGTTTGACTTGATAAAATGGTGTCAAACCTTGAGTGTAGTTTTAAGTAGGGTAAAACTAAATTCCGCCAATTGGTAGCCACCATCTGTCAGATGTTTTCCTGTAAGACTTCCCAGCTCAACAATACATATGATACAACCCTCTCCTTACAGTGTCCTTGTATGTTTAGCACAACCTCAATGTTAGTATTATCATAATGGGGATATTTGTTATCTACATGTAGCGTTCATTCAAAAATATGTTATTGTCTTCATAAGAATATGCATGTTATTGATAATTATGAGATTCTCACTGCTACCGTTCAAAAAGTATCATCAACATTCACATGTGTTGTGATCAACATAAATTACATTGATAATAAGTTATAAAGTAATATCTGATAGCCTACTGTAGCAAATATTGCCACGTCGTGCTGACTGACTAACACCAGATTATAGTATTAGGCCCTATAGATATGTTTAATGTTGATGAAACTACATCTTAGCTTTATAACTATACTATAAACACAAACCTTCTGAATCCCTATCAATATGCATCAGTACAATATAACATATTTGTGTCTTGGCTGAAGGCGTTGAACAACACCAAACACAACTTGAATAATTAATTTAGGACAAAACATGATGGTAAATTCCACAGTGTAGGTCTTATGTCATCTAGACATTACACGGTAGTAAGTATGTTTTTAAACGCTTTTTGTTTTCACATGTAAGATCAGTTATGAACCTCCTACTGGGGTTCACATATCTATTTGCGAGGGATATAAATACATATGATAACTTAGCTTTCCTAATTGTCAACAGTGGTCAATGTAGTTAGGGAACGGTCAAGTACGTGTGTTAATTTATCTTTATGCTAATAGCGACAACATGTTTTATGTTGCTAGACTGCACAATGTTAACCCTTATCCTGCTAACCTACCGCGATCCACCACCCCAAGGGGTGGAAAATTACCCATATTTGTTTAATTTGAGACGAAACATTTACAAATCTTTAAACAGTCATTTCATTCACAATAACAGCGATTTAATGAATAACTATTGTCGTGATCAGCAGGATTAGGGTTAACATGGTTAAGAGCAATTCAGCATGTTTAGGACAGTTTAGGACAGTGAGCGAGAAACATTACAATTTTCGCATCTATAGATATCACAGATATCTTTGATATCAGGTGTCATGTGAATGTTAAATTAATGTAAAAAATCCACGATTATAAAATACACGGTAATTGGTAGAAATTATATGTACACACAATGGAATATGATATACCATACTAGATACAAGGTGGGATTGCAAGACATAATCGCCATAACTAAAATCATCACATTTTATTCCAGGAACATCAAAATATCCCTAACACATTTACATTTTTATTTGTTGTCAGAAGAAGATTTTTTCTCGGTGGAGCCATTGTTATGACTTTTGCTTTGCTTTTCGTCAGCTTTCCACCATTTTGGTGTTACTGTGTGCCTAATGGCTGACCACATGGCATCCCCTGTGCGCTGCTGTACCTTCTGATCTGCCACCACCCCATGTACCACATTGCGTCCCAATTCAGTGGCCCGCTCCGTCACTCTGGCCGAAGAGATCACATCTCTTAAATATATTTTCGACACCTCCCTTACACTGTCGTCTTGAAGTATATTCTTCATAATGCCAATTAGTGTATCACTGATCAAAGGGTCTTCCAAAAATACCAGTAAGTTGGATGCCAATCTCCGTCGAAATGCTTCCTCTTCGACTGTCTTTACCACAACCTGGCGGACCATCTTTGCCAATGTTTCCTGCATCTCTTCATCATTAACAACATCGTAAAGTAGCTGGATTAACGCTTTCTGAGTTTCAGGCTTCTGTACGACATCTTTTAGGAATTTGACTGTAACATATAAAAAAATAAAAGAGCTCTTCATTAAAAATTGTAACCAGTTATTTATTCATCCGGGGCTTTTGAAAAACATAGGCTTCATGTGACCTTCATATAAAATCTGTGGAAATGTCAATCTAGAGTCTGGGGTATTAAAACGTCATTTAATATATGATTTCCATGACTTACTTGTGTAGTTTTGCACTTGTACGTCTGTCATGAGTGAGTTGAGTAAGTTGATGGTGAGGTCCTGTGCCATCTGCCTCACTTGATCATCAGCTAGAGAGCGAGAGGCCACACTTGATACCTCGTCTGCCATGTTATCTCGTAGATAATCCCTGAATAAATAAACTCCGAATCCTGCGAAAAAAATAAATGAAAGTTGATGAACCAGAATATCGCTTTCTCGAAATAATTACATGTTATCAAATACCCCTACCCCCCCCCCCCCACTAGAAATCAAATAGAAGCCCCTATGTCTAATCATGCTAATAATAATTGTAACTATGATAATTCAGTAGGAAAAACGTTTTGAGCTACTTATGTACGCTTGTAGACCTAAAAGAGAAAATATTTTAAAATTTGTATTTTCTGGAGAATTATCTGAACTGTATACATGTATATACAAGATATACAAAATATTGAACAATGACTGTTTATTTTGCATTACAGCCGCAGGAAGTAATGCAGTCAGACCCTCTATCGGTGGGGACACCCAAGAGTGAGTTCCCAAGTTCCCGGAACTTCAAGCTCCCAAGTTCCAGAAACTTCAAGTTCCCAAGTTCCCGGAATTTCAAGTTCTCGGAATTTTAAATAACAATTTGTTAAAATTATATAATCAGGCTAAAATCATAAAAAAATCGGTGATTTTTTTTGGCTTCTCAATATGACCATATGATGTAGACATGTCCATAGACTAGAACTGCAAAAGTTGTTTAATTTTCGTGCTGCGCATTTACCAGTTAGGCTAGATATAGAGACGAAATTCCCGTATTTCTTATTTTGGACATGCATGTCCGAAATAAGAAATCGGGGATTTCGTCTCTATATCTAGTCTAACTGGTAAATGCGCAACACAAAAATAAAAATTATTTTTGCCTGATTGAGTCCCTTTAAACAGAAATGAACAGTTGAGTAGGCCTAATTGATTTGTTTCCCGGCGACACAAAATTATTTTAGAGATCCACTCCCCCCCCCCCCCCCCCCCCCCGCATATTATTTAACAAACTGTTATAGACAAACATGTTGATCCGTTGTGACCTGAGCGTTGTAGATGGTACCCAGGGCCGTAGGCTGATCTCGTTGCGGGGGGGGGGGGGTGCGTAATTTTCTGATTTGGACCTATAGTATTGGCGACGCAGCGAGCCATATGAGCAGCTGGGGGTTTAGGGGGCACTTGAAAATTTTGTTTGTTTGTGACTTCTGAGAGCACCTGACATGAATTCTGGAGACATAATGGATTTTTTCATACACATGATATTTTTGGCCTGACAAAAAATCTACTTTTGAAAATTAGTATCTAGGTAAACCAAATATTACTCAAAGCATTCGAGTCGACAGAGGGCTTCAAACACAATCAATTCAAACACAATCATTAGGGGCCTATATCTATTTTTGAAATATAATTCCAAACATTGAAAGGGTAGGCTTGTTTGATTATTATTGTACTGACAAGTACATAATCAAGTGCATAATACATGTATATCTTGCATCCATATTATATACTTTAAACTTGATGAAAAAATACCCATCACTACATAATAAGGCATGCAGGATTATCGTATAATGCACATTTAGTTCTGTGAAGTAATTTTTAGTAATATGCTCTCGTTCCAGTAGACTACTTCACTATGATAGATATGATATGGTCATAAATTATTAAAAACAATTATTTGCTGAAAAAACTACATATGTGTAGGCTAACAGTATCTGTGTACACGTATTAATAAGACTCATCGTTATAATGATTATTATAAAAGTGAATCTAGCTCAAGACGACGTGTATGGAGCTTTGGATACAGATCATCAATCTCGTCCAAATCAAATTGTGTATCATAATTAAATCTACCCCTCCATCCTAGGATCTACCCCCCCCCCTTTCGTGATTATGTGAAGTATCTTCTGATCCCAGAATCTACCCTTCCGTCCCAGAATATACCCCCTGCTTTTAAACATCTATACGAGGCCCTCCCAGAATCTACCATCTCTTTCAGAATATACCCCCTTTTAAACATCTATATGTAACCGTCCCGGACTGTACCCCTCCCTCCCAGAATATACACCCCTCCTTTTAAACATCTTAGATCTATATGCAACCCTCCCAGAATATACCCCTCCCTCCCAGAATATACCCACCTTTTATATAAAGCAACACTCCTAGAATCTACCCTACTTCTTTTTTCACAACTACGTGCAACACTCCCATGATCTACCCCTCCCTCCCAGAATATACCCCCCCCCCACTTTTGAACATCTATGCGACCCTCCCAGAATCTACCCCTCCTTCTCTGTATATACCCCCCCCCTTTATACATCTATATGCGAACCTCACAGAATCTACCCCTCCCTCCCGGAATAGATACCCCTCTTTTCTACAACTATATATGTGACTCTACCAGAATCTATCCTGCTCTCCCAGAATCTACCCCGCCCTCTGAGAATATACCCACTCCCCTTAGATATGCGACCCTCTCATATTCTACCCATTTCTCCAGAATATAGTGGACTACCCCCTTCTGAGCAACTATATGAACCGCTCACATAATCTACACATCCCTCTAGATATGCGACCCCCTTCTTCACCACTATATGTGACACTCCCATAATCTACCCCTCCCTCCCTTAAACATCTATAAGCGACACTCCCGAAATCCTACCCCCCCCCCCCCTCCACGTGCTCAGATATTAAATGGAGCGTCCCCTTGCCTTGTTCACTGCCCAAATAACAAACTCTGACTAACGGGCTTTCTGACTATTAAACGGGCCTATTGAAAAAAATCCTAACTGATTTTCTGACTAACGGGCCTTCTGACTAACAGGCCTTCTGACCAATCAGCTAATGGACCTTCTCACTAACGGGCCTTCTAACTAAAGGGCCTTCTGACTAACGGGCCTTCTGACTAAAACGGTGTCACCGTATTATTCCTATCAGGCTAGCCTATAGCCTACTCAAGTCAAATAGATCTAGGCTCAGCTGGGGCCCATCCCACAAAGCGTCTGGATCTAGACTAGGCTTGTAATGTTGGTGGAATACTCATGGATTCTGTGATAAACTTGGCTAGACTAGAGATGTGGAATATTTTATATAAAGAATTAGTCTACATGATATTGAAGATCTGATTATCTTATAATGGAAACGATGAAAGACTCATTCATACAATTTAGTCTAATAATTGTAATGCTACTTAGGCCTATATAGAGTCTACCAGAGTCTACTAGGCCTAGTCAGCTATGTTATTAAATTGTTATAGCCTAATTAGCTTTAACCTTTAGACTGCTAAAGATGTATATGGCCAGTTCTCATGAACCGTCGACATGTACTTGTTCAGGTTATAAATCACACAAAACAGAGTACAAACTAGATATATCGTTGGAAGTCTTCCATGATCATTTTAAAAAAAATGAATCAGGCTGAAATAGATGAAACTGAAATAAATATTCCAGTAGTAAACGTAGATCCTTTATTTAATGACCATGTAACGACAGATGAAATTAATGGTAAAAATGGTGCGGACGTTAAAAAATAATAAATCAAGTGGCAACGATCAAGTTTTAAATGAATTTCTAAAGTATTCACCACCCAAAATAATTGATATGATGTAATATTAGATACTGGTATATTTCCAGAGCAGTGGAGCGTCGGCATTATAAAACCACTGTACAAAAACACAGGCGCGAAGGATAATCCTAACAATTATCGTGGTATAACTATTTTAAGTTGCCTTGGTAAGCTTTTTTTAAATTTTTTAAATAGTCGATTGACCCGTTTTGTGGAGGTCAATCAAATTATAGGTTCAGAGCAAGCAGGTTTTAGATCTGGCTTCTCAACAACGGACCACATGTTTGCTTTAAAATCTTTAATTGACATATATTTAAGTAAACGAAAACGATTATATTGTTGTTATATCGATTATAGCAAGGCCTTCGACACAATAAGTAGGTCTGAGCTATGGTCAAAACTATTATAATGTAATGTTTCAGGAAAGATTTTCCGAGTTGTATATAACATGTATAAATCAGCCAAATCATGTGTAGCCGTAAATGGTTTATTGACTGATAATTTTCCATGTCTTATCGGGGTCCGACAGGGTGAAAACCTGTCTCCTCTTTTATTTTCACTATATTTAAATGATTTGCAAGATTTTTTATAAGAAGCGCACATGGGTTTAAAAGAAATACGCGATTTAGCAACACACACTTTTGATATTAATCTTTGCGCTCTTTTAAAATTATATATTTTACTGTATGCAGATGACACTGTCTTATTGGCTGAATCGCCAAAAGATTTACAAAACTCGATCAATTTGATGGAGGAGTACTGTCATCTGTGGAAACTAAAAATAAATGTGTCAAAATCAAAGGTAACTGTCTTCTCGAGAGGTAAAATTAAAAACAGACCTGAATTTTATTTTGGTGAAAATAAGCTGGATGAAGTTGATCACTATAAATACCTCGGTTTAAATTTTAATTTCAATGGCAAATTCACAGTTGCCAAGAAAGAATTGTATGAGAAAGGCAATAGAGCTATGTTTTTTTTACTGCGCAAAAGCAGACAACTGCAATTACCAATAGACATTCAATTACAACTATTTGATGTGCTAGTAAAGCCTGTTTTACTATATGGGTGTGAGGTCTGGGCTCACGAAGGTACAGACATTCTAGAAAAGTTACACCTCAGATTTTGTAAGTATGTATTAGGTGTGAACAAATCTACATGTACCAATATGGTATATGGTGAACTGGGAGGTACGTCTCTCTAATTAATCGCACAAAGTAGAATGGTCATGTTTTGGGCTAGGATAAAAAAAGTAGAGGGAAATCCTAAAATATCAAGTCTGCTGTTTCAAATACTTTTAAAAATGTACAAAAATGACACATTTTGCTCACCATGGGTAACGACAGTTGAAAACATATTGGAAGGTTGTGGTTTTGCAGGCGCTTGGGAACACCAACGTCTCCCTTTTAGTACAAACCATTTTAAAATCATACTACAGCAAGGTATCAGGGACCAATTCCTTCAGAAATGGTCAGCTGAAATAAATATAAGTAGCAAATACATCAACTACAGGATGTTTAAAACGTTTCTGCAGCTTGAAGATTATTTAATAACACTATCATATCACCAGCGATGTACAATGGCGAAATTTCGTTGCAGAAACCACTATTTTCCAATAGAGTCTGGTTGCCGTACTGATATCCCCTGTAATTTGAGAGTATGTGAACTTTGTAATGATTTGCGTGATGAATTTCACTTCTTGTTTATATGTCCACGTTTTAGCGAAGCCCGTAAAAAATACATTAAGAAGGTATTGGTTCGATCTCCGTCAGCTATATCATTTTGTAATCTTATGAATGTGAAAAGCACCATACAGCTTGCGAATTTATGTAAATATTTACAAATATTAATGAATGCATTCAAGATCTCTGTATAGTTATTACGAATAGTAACATAGTTATTATAATTACTTCAACCCAGTGTAAAAATTGTATTATAAGGTATAATTGTCACCACCATATATGCCCACCTGGCATACACATACATGTCTGTACATATACATATCTTATGAATAAACTACTGTCTTACTGTCTTACTAATAAGCATGTTCCCATCGAATGGGGTCTAACAAAAGCTTCAACAGGATAGATATACTTTTTCCTATCTATCTCTAAAATTTTGGACTATGTGGATTAAATACTGGTCATTTAGAGCGTTAAGTTTAGGAAAATATTTTCATTTCAACATCTAACGTTTGATAATATTAAATAACGTTCAACAATTTCTTTATCTGAATACATGTCAACATCCCCGCATATTTGAGAACTCCCCAATATTTAAAATAGGCTCAAAATGTATTTTTCCTGCTGTTTTTTAGTGATTGTGTAATTATGCGTTACCGTTAGTATGCCATATTTCGTCACTGCCAAGCATAGATCAGTGGATTTGAATTTTTTTTTAATTCTTCTGCTACAATACCCCTAAGATACTTAATTATTTATATCGATACATTAATCCCTGCTCAAACAAAAATATTTATTCTCACAAGGATATCTTGGAAACGAGACGGGAATTGTGTAGTTTTTGCGTTACCGTTAGTATGCGCTTTATTAGCTCTCCAAAGACAAGTCCTTGTAATTTAGTGGGGTATATTGTGATATAATGTTTAGCATGTTTAGCCTATATTAGTGACTCCTTGAAGTTCATGCATACTAACGGTAACGGTACACCAGCGGTAACGTCATAACTAACACCTCGTACTATGATGTTTAGATTTTAATATCTCAATGTTAATACTAGTATTTAGCTGCCGAGAATGGTATTTCATGTTGATCATAATTACTAAAATGTTTTATCATGTGATTATCATTATAGAATATGATATTATAGGTTCAACAAATCTATGCTCTAGGCTTACAAGTTAGAGTAGCCCAGTCTACACCAAGACAAGATGCCCCGCATACTGACGCACGTTTTTTTTGTAATGCGCGGCCTTAATCTAATAAGGTAGCTGATCTAAACCAGAGAAAAACACAGTGGCCAGAAAGTGCTCTATGTTCTACATGTTTTAGCCTAAGGAATAAGCGATTTATTAGGCAATACACCTCATGTAAAGAATTTTTGGTCAAAATTAAACTGACCAATAAACACAGTAATATATATGTTTAGACACAATAAACTTGTGGTAACAATCTGTACATGTATTCATTTTTTTGTTTAATCAGGATATCGTCAAATCGCTATTCAGCAGACAGGCAAATGCTCGAAATATGGCACGTGGTATGGAAAAATGCACACAGAATACAATCTATGGTCTACTTTGCTAAACAATAAAACAAAACCCACAAGTACATAAGAAAACAGCAGATCTTTTGGAAACAGTGGGCTACAAGTAACTACCAGTCATGTGTGCATTTGAAAAATGATAGCGTACTGCGAAAAAATGGAGCGAGTTGCCATGTTGTCGTCAAAAGCAAAGAATTGTTTAAAGGAATTTATAAGCGTCGGCGTACAGGATATACAGTAGCAGTACTGAGTTCAAAAGGCGGTTGGCTAGAGATTACTTAATTATAGTCAACAAGAGGGAATCTAAACGGATACGCAGCTCATCAACACGTGCAAAATATTTAAAGACCGGTCAAATCATAAAGAGGGCAGATAACTCCTATGAGCTGCCCAGCAAGAAATATCAAACCAGAGGATCTGGAAAATTTGGACTGGTAGATACGCTGTCCAACCTTCATGCGAAGTTTAATATTGAAAATCCTTAAGTCATCGTATCTCTGGCCACCTTCTGTGAAAAACGGCCAGCAAATTTTAAACTGATCGAATGGACAAGAAAAACCTGCCTCTACCAAAAGCATGCCAGCATTGCCTTGTCGGCAAAGCATCTAATACGCTTCCAATGTCTCGTCAAGATATGTGTAACCTGGACAATGAAGCCATCAGCTCAAAACTACAAAATCTACTTGAAAAGATCCACTTCAAATAATGGGAGAGTACAGAGATTAAATACGATGATAAAGTAATTAAAATAGTGAAACTACTTATTAATGATCTGAACCGCAAGCAATTTGAGACAGAGGTGGATCTCACGCGGATGAATTTAGACCAGATTGTGAAAGAATAACACTCTATATACACGGTGAGCTTCAACATTTGAAATAAAATATAAAGCCTATGGCTGACGTGATGATCCAGCTTGACTTGGCGGAAAACTGGACAGCTAAATTTCAGGATGAAGTTAGTGCGTGTTATTATAATAACAAGCAGATCCCTATTCATCCCATGGTTGTGTACTAGGCCTACAAGGAGCATAAAGAGAAAATCAATCTTCAGTCTTTTGCTGGAATTTCTTCCGAGACTGCCCATACCGCACCAGCTGTCATTGCTTTTGTACAAGCTTTTATGTCATACGTTATGCCTCTTCAGCCAGAATTGATAGTATTGAGTATTCCAGTATTGAGTATTGCAGTATTAGGTATTCTGGTATTGAGTATCCCAAAGCATAATGAAAACGCATGCCATAACATGTTCAGGAGAGGTAATAATGGTAATAGGGAACACATACTAAAAAGCCATCCTCCTGTACAGAATTTGTCAATGCTTGTTTCAGGTGGACTGCATCGTTCCACGAACCATTGGTTTGCACACCGTTTGATGATAACGTAGATACAAAATCTGCCATTACTGCCTCTTACTCCTGTAATGGGTGCAACTACTCCCTACCCCTGACAGTGACACAGGCACCGTACAGCAGGACTCAATCATATCTGATAACACAAACTGATTCTACAGATCCAAACGTCAAGTATCAAGTATAGTAGTAATTCAATTAAACCGCAGCCTGGAACCTCTACCATCCAGAGGCCTACATGTATGCGTGTAATGAAAAACTGCTTGGAGAAGAAATATCCCAGTATGTTCTGTAAATGGGCTATGGTTGATCACCCGAATGACCCGAAGAAAAAGAAGGTTGGGTGAAATGGCACACATGCCAAAATTGGCATCATTAATCATGCGCAGAATAATCTGGTATTATACATAAATATTACTTTAAGTGTAAAGATTGTTGCTAGTTTTTAATCTTATAATGCTACATAAACTTCACCAACGCTTTTGGTGAGAATATGTATATCAAATGAAGACACGTCATGATACATAATGATATTGTAATAATGGGAATGTGCTAATTTGACATTTGAGCAGCCGTCTGTGGAATAGTTATTGTTTTTTTGTTTAAAGTTGTTGTTTTTCTGTGTATTATATATACACAAAATACATAATACAAAAATTAAATGCGTTTTTTTGTTTGTTTTTGTTTAATGAAAGTTGTCATTATCCATTGTCATAAGTCTTATTCTTGGCCAAGACCAAACAAATAGCATCAAGAGATGAAGAGGAGTTATTTTGGTTCCTTGCATGATATTGACTATCTTGCCCATACCATTGAATGTGTTACACACTTACAACCATCTATATATGGTAATAGACAAAATACATAGCGTTTTAAAGTCGAATCATCAATTAGATATGTTGAAGCAAAATGTCAGAGACTGCAAACCTCCGCCGCGTGATACGTTCGCAATCCGTATCCTGAATCCATATCGTAATCCGGATCATCCCCAAAATGTATTAGATTGTTTCTTGGTCCGAGATACACCTCTGATAAAAGTTTCATGCATGCAAATCTGTTCATTACTTTGTAAGTAATCCTGTTGACGGACAGACAAACAAACCAAAACGACCAAAACATAACCTCCTTTGACGGAGATAATGAGGATTTCCTGGCTTTTCACACCTGTATGGTAGTATTATTATAGGAAGTGATATAATACATAAATCACATCCTCTAATCTGCCAGCTATCAAGATAAATGTTGATCTTGACAGTTTGTTTGGGAAATAGGACTTTTGGGGGATTTGGGCGGCCATATTGGATTTATGCAAATTCGAAATATTATCTAAGTAGGCCTTTGTATCCTCTAAACGCCCTAGTCATATCTAACTTTGAAATTATAAAGATAGCTCGCTTAGAATCGGTTATATCAACAAATCCCTAACCTTTTGGAAATTTGGCGGCCATATTGGATTTATGCAAATTTAACATATTTCCCCAAAAGGCATTTTGGGGCATTTTTAGTATGTTGATCTAGAGACCTTTCCAAAATGCATTGTGAAAAAAAAATTATGTTCCAATTTGTACCGGGTCTGTCACTAGGCTACATTGACTAGACTATATGATAAAGGGATGCCATAATGGTGATTTGATAGGGTATTACCCCTCTAGCCCTTATATTAACCCTATAACTTATTGGGATGTTTTGGATTATTTCCATTTTGGGGTATAGGTGAGTTTCAACCACCATTGTAATCACAAGTGAGCTGAATTTAAACAAAACCAATAAAAAATAGCTATTTTCACCTATTTGTAGCTGATTTGACCTTCCTGTGACCTTGAGATGAGCTTGTCATGACCTTGGGGTAATACCCATGCGAAGCCCAACCCCAACACATGTCACCATGTGTACTTTGGTTGGGATTCATTAAATGTATTTGAAGTAGGCCTAGGGCCTACTGGCCATTGGTCCAAACATGGCAATCGTCTTGTTATTTGGTCCATTCCTGCCATACGAGAAAGGGGTGACATAAGGGTGATTTAATGGGGTATTACCCATCCAGCCCTTATATTACCCAGGGCTGTAACCTATCGGGGTGTTGTGGTATAGCTCCATTCTGGGGTCTTGGTGAGTTTCACATCTCGAGTGAACAGAGTTTGAGCAAAATTCTACAAAAAGCTAGTTTCACACATTTTAAGCTGATTTAAGCCTGCTTTTATTGAATTTGGTTGCCATGGTTACCAGATAAATAAATGACCAATAAAAGCAGACAATCATACATGGGCCTGTAATATATCTATTATAGCATTCCAAATTTTTTTATTCCAAATTAGAATATCTATCTATGGCTGACCTGATGTTAACAAACGGGAAACCTTGTTTAAAAAAATATGGTGATGAAAGGGTTAAACTTTGTCAGCAGTGATGGCTCACACATCCTGCCGAGCCAGCAGCCAAAAGGTTGATAGCATAGCCCACCACCTAGATTTAGTCAAATTCAAACGTTACACAGTTACAGTTATTTAAGCTAATTCAATTTTACCTTTTCTTCTTGAAATAATATCTAATGATATTTCACAATAAATATAGATTTTGTGTCAAAAAAATTGACTAAAACTAGTCTACTTGGTGGGCTAGTTTTAAAATGAAGTACCCTTATAACGTTACTTACCAGCAATAATGACCACAATGAAGCCAATTCGAAGAGTAGAATAGCCGTGATATCTCATTGAATCTTCCATCTGTGATAGTACTTGCAGAACCGAAGGATGAGCAGGTAAAGATCCTAAAATTTTTCGGTGATTTTTATCAATTGAATCCGAGTAGAAACGACTGGGAACATGTTTAGTTGTCAAAGTTGAGACACAAATTCCAATATCACAATAATAATTAGATCTAGATTTAGATCTATATGGAACTTTTATTATATGGTTACAATAATTTTTTCTGGCTCTTTCGGACAAAGTAACAGTGGACCACGATGTATTTTGAACACTGGGGAAATGTTTTCTGGGGCCTAAAATACTTGCTAAATTGCGTGGTTTCAGATGTCCAAAAATAGGCCTACAACAATGACAAGTCAAGATGGGCACAGCCATGATGTCTAGAGTAGACTGATAAAAGTAGACCTAATACTGTCTAAAACTAGTCTCTAGGCTATGCTATAGTAGGCCTATAGGGCTTACACCTATAAGGTCTAGGCTACCTGGTAAAATGGCTAACCCTACTTTGTATAGGGTAGATTAGGCCTAGTCTAGACTATAATCTATGTAGACCAGACCTATAGACCTCAGTCCTACAGATAGGCCTAGGCTAAGCATAGTATTAGACTAACGTTAGGCCTAATTAATAGGGCCTTTAGGTCTTTACTTAGCCTAGGACTAGGTCTATTCTGTAAGACGGCGTGACGTCACAGGTGGGCGAAAAAAGGGAAAACCATGCGGCATGTAAAAAAACTTGTGGGACAAAATATCATTTCAGCTTATGAAGGAGCGTTCGGTAGACTCTAATTTTAATATCATACAATATGAAAAACAAAGTGATTCGTTTAATCACCAGTTAAATGCTCAAATATGTTGTTTGTGTGTTGTTAAATGTGTGGTAGGGGGGCCAAATCACCCCAATCCAAGATGGCGACGTGACAATTAGACTTCTAGAATAAACTTAGCATAGGGTCATTTGAAGCCTCACTTGAGGATTTCACTATATAAGACTAGGGGCTAAGCCTATCTAGTAGACTAGTAGGCCTATAGGGCCTAGCTAACTAGAGTATAGGGGTAGGTCCTATACTATAGGTTATACTATAGTATACATAGGCCAGTGGCAGGTTCCCTGGGTCTATACTATAGGCATTCGGACTGGGTAGGGGAGACCGGCCCTAGACCTATAGGCTAGTGGCAGTGGCTATATAGGCATTCGGACTCGGTAGGCCTATCCTGCAGCCTGTCACTGAGACACTCATCCTGCAAGAGACTCATGACAAGAATCAAGAGATAAGATGGCAAGTATGGAGCATCCCACAACTTCACAAGAATCTTCAACCATCAAGTTGTGTGCCGCCCGCAAACTCAAGAATCATTGCTGTACTACTGTGCACAGGCTAGTAGGCCTACACATCACAAAGATCTCCCTGCCAATCACATCAGCTTTCAACATCTGACCTTATCCAACATCTGACCTTATGCACGGCGACTACAGAAATGCTGACGCCATTCACCGCCCCTGATTATTATTCATATTATCATCACCCCTCTCTGGTCTACATCAGTAGGCCTACATGTCTACGCCACGTATCGCCAAGGCTTAACTATTAATAAAGCGGCGCATAACGAGATGGAGGGTGCAGACTTGGCTGGACAAGATGAAGATTCACCAGCTTAGAATAACCTATAGGGGGCTAGTAGGCTACTTGTACTTGATATGGTGACGAGTGCTGAGATCAGCCCATCTCGCCATATCCTAGGAGGGAGGGAGAGATAGGCTGATCTCAAATCGGCCTATGTCTCCTAGGTAGTAAACCCAACCGCATGAGTGAGAAAAATGGCTATAGAGCCTAGCCTATGCGCTACTCTAGTAGGCCCATATTAGGCTAAAGCTTTTATAGGTTTTATATTAGGTCAATGTGGACTCTTACATCAGTCTATGGGCCTGATATCTAGAATAAAGATAGCTACCCTGAGGCTAGTAGGCCTACTACAGTAGACCTTCAAGTTACAACTAAGAGTTTAGCCTATTAGACATAGTCATAGTACGCCTAGACTTTAGTTCAGATAAGGATAAGCCTAAGTCTTGGACTCATATTCAGAAGGCTATCCTAATTCTGACTGATTGACTCATTCAAAGGTCTAAATCCAGGGAGACTCATCAATCAGCTTAGACTAACGTTACTGTAATTATAGGCCTATTCATGCCTCCTATATGTGCCTTGTCTAAGCTGGGCCTGGAGACATCAAGTCATCTCCACCTAGGCCACAAGTGAGAATAAAGCAATTCTCAGGAGCTTGAATATGGCTTGCGTCACGATTCACTGTAGGTCTAGCCTCTACTCTGGTCCTATAAATTTAGTGCATTGAAATTCGACAACGTATTTACACTTTTAGTGCATTGAAACAAAGAACTTAGAGCATTGAAACAAAGTTGTTTGGTTGAAATTCTACCACACCTTTTGAAACACTTATAGTCTATCCTGTAGCCTAACCTATTCAATATGATGCGTGATACACTCACTGCATCAATAACCAATATAAATCAATCACAAACAGTTATTTCAACAGATTGGCAGCCAAAAGAACCATATGACTCAAGACAGCATTTACAACTCCATCACGATAACAAGTCAGTGGTCACAGGATCATCAAGGGGCTTATTAAGTTTCCATGGAATGCAGTTTGACAATTTTCTGTACATTGCGATGCTCATTTGAAAGCAGTGGCTTACACCAAGCCTTGATGGAATCTGAAATATATAGCAATGTCACTGCTATGCAAGTGGATAATGCTAACACCATAATCAGGGAAATCACCATGGTCTTGAAAGACAGTATAACTGATCTTGAAATACGGTGTTGTTGATCTAGTAGAAGCCTGCAGACGAGGAAATTACATAACCAAGTCAAACTGACTACTACAATGAATGCATTTAATCTAAATGATCAGGTCTCATTCCTTTTACTGCAGTTGTTGGATTCCTATTTCTCTCGTGTTTGATCATCAGTCAAAGTTAAACAGTATTCGACACCACCTAATGATTTTGTGCTATTTTTCCAAAGACATCGCTGTGTACTACCTAATGCACTGCCACTACGCTTGCTGCCACCAGTTGGAAATGTATTTCATTTGATGTTGCTTTCCATCCACACGACGACCACAGACACCTATAGGTCTTGTGACATGTCACATTGTAGGCTGATTAATATAGCATCAGTTATAAGTCTTTTGAGACCTTCAGTTCTGATGTGGCCATATCGCTGTGCCATATATTATGTTATAACACAGTCTGTGTGCTCACTGCAGCTTTATGATTTTGATGCAGTCGAGATAGTACAAGTGTTTCTTCTTTTTACCTGTTGCTACAATATCTCCTGTATCATTTATAAATCCACACCCATCACTAGTGAATAAGGTATTGTTCATGACTTCAGCAGTCTTTGAAACACTCAGTGAATTGTATGTTACTTTGGAACATACAGAACATCACTTAATTTACATTTCTTAAATTTTATACGCTGCTTTAAATCCAAAATGACACTTCTGTGACATATGGCTTTGCGGCGATGACCGTCTCCTAATTTCACATCTTGTGACTCCTCCAGCATTGTAAAATCATCAAATTTGGCCTCATCGTTGCACATATGCCAGGTCGCTCCTGTATCAATGATCCATCGACCAGTCTCTGTGTCAGTAGTTGGCATCGCATTGTAGACACATGTCAGTCCAACTGCCAATCGCTGTCAAAGTCACTGAAATGTTGAGTATTATTTACCTGATGTATTTTTTTTCAAAACCTCTACGTTTATTTTCCGATTTCTTTGACACTTTAGAACCAGGGCAATCGCGCTTGGTGTGCCCTAAATGTTTGCAGCCGTAGCACTTTAATTTTTTTTTAGCCATCATAGCTTTCTCACTGCTCATGCTAGGCCTATTTGATTTTTTATCATTTACATTTGACAGTTTTCGCTCCTCGTGTAGAATCCTTTCCATTACAATTTCCATTTTAGGCACTTGTGCATTGGCTTCCAGTGCTGTAACAGGCACACTATATGATTCTGGGAGACTGGCAAGTAAATGCACAACAACACGATCTCCATCAGAAATTGCGTCACTACGCTAAACATTTGTATCTTAAACGTTCCCCTGCCCACGATATTTAAGAAAAATTAAATCCCTCAAATTCGTCCATTAATAGTCGAAATATGTGGGAGTTTCTGATTTATGTATAAGAAATTCAAAATGACTCTAAGATTTGTTCCGTCTGTTGCATACTGTACGGCATGGTAATCACTAGTCTTCGGGCTGATTGCCAGCGGTGTACCCTGGTTCCTCGGCTCAACAGCGTTGCCATGCAGCTCCCGCATCAGTATACAGGCACTGGTGCTGGCCGTGGTAAGGGTAAAGGTCCCAAACAATAGAGTGTTTCACATTGGGTCTCTCATGTGGGATGAATGGAGTTACCCTCAGCTGTTACTCTGGGGACTACCCGACCCGTCTGGGCAGTGGGGGGGGGGGGGGAGTCATTATCATTTTAGTGACATCTACTTTTTTTAATTATCGTCAATTTGTGTTTTTGTTTTAAAATTAGGTTTATTAAAAAGTGTATCACGTATGAACATATCTTGGTTCATTTAAATGTTATGTTCAGTAAAATACACAGCTTTACTATTCGTCAATCCAAGAGCGGAGCATAATGTTGTCCTGTTCGAGGTGAAAGGGGAGTGGAAAGATTTAGTTTTCTGCTCTTTCCCACAAAACAACACGTCATCATCGATATCACGTTTCCTTTTCTTTGCCAATAACAGCTTATTATGTCTAACAGGTAAATAAGTAGTATTGTTGCTGGTGTCTTTAGTATTATCCAGTAGAGTATGTTGTATAACGTTGATATTGTGGCTGCTATAAATGTCTTTGTTGGCACTGTGGTTATCATCACTGATCTTATCACAACTGTCAGTGACAGTTTTGGTAAGTTCTTCTCTGACACACAGTATATATGGGCCAAGCCGGGAAGTAAGTTTGGATGAACACGACTTGTATGCTTAATATAGACCAATGTGTCAATAGACAATTGACATAGTGAGTTATATCTCTTGTCAAAATGTTTTTTTCTGTCTTTCTTTTGCCACTGCAATATTGTTCGCCACTCTATCACTAATGCCTTGTCGAACCTATTTAAGTGTGTGCAATAATTCAGGGGAAGATTCATACACTATTTCACATGATATATTAGCTTCACTGATATCCACATCAATAGACAATTTAGCTACACATCCATCACTTGGTCAGGTGAACCAGGAAACCAGGTATAATAGTGTCCCAATCAGTTGCATCATTATTAACTAGTTTATTCAGAGCATCTTGTAATGTCCTGTTGTCTCGGTCTCGTTGGCCGTTCGTCTGTGGATGATATGGAGAAAAGATGTGATGTTCTGTTTGCATACTTTCAGGCAGGAACTCAGCTACTTTAATTTAGAAATCCCCTGCCCTGGTCACTGATCAATTAATCCATGCAGCCTAGCTCTACACACTACATTAATTAAAAACTAGTTTTCGAACTCCAAGGCCCTGCTTCAGTCTGTTTGAGTGCTATAGACAGAAAATCGGCTTAATAGTTTATATTGTATATAGCTGTATATCAGGATATAATTAAGGAAAGAACCAAGGAGACAAGTTAAAATATATCTTCAACGTGTATTCCTTCCACCACCATCGCCGGTGCTGGCTAGCACCTATTCAATACTTGTATTGCCAGTGAATAGGTGTCTCTACACACGTACACACGATGTAGGCCTACCCACCCAATTCCGGTTCAATGTTGGGCCAGCGTCGCAGCCTATTGCTGGTTCAACTTCAAATGTAATATTCGAGTGGTGTACAAAAATGTCAACCGTTTCTCACACACTGCACCCCTCTTTCCCCTGAATAGGACACAAACTCAGGCAAAATAAACTTAATAGGCTCTTGGCCTACGGTCAGGCTTAACAATGGCAACAGGCTTAGCACTTTGGCTAGTATTCCAGTTGCCTCTGTCCCATTAAATATGATAATATGGTATGTCCAAGAAATGGTCTGTAATAGCTACTATATATTTGTTTCCCTGCTTGGGGTCGTTGGAAGTGGTCCCAACAAGTCAATCCCAACTAAACTTCACACCGTGGATGGAACTGAGACTGGATGTAGTGGTGGCGCATCCGACGACATATTTGGATTACCCTTGAAGCACTTCTGTCTTGTCCCGAGAAAAATGACCACCAGTGACTGGGTTATTGTTCATTGATTTCATCACACTCACAATTTTGCTGCGAGCAAGAACTTATTTATCTCCATGATGCCCTATGTCATTTACTACTCTACAAGGCTTTACACTCTGAATTGAGATTTATCATTTGTGCGCTCTAACAGTGGAGTAAATACAATCTGGGTATTTCCGCTCATCATTTGCACATGAATAGTAGTGTAAAATTCCCGTATACGCTTGGTCATCCATACTTATGTTTGAAAAAAGGAAAGATAATGGGGTCGTCTAATAGGGAAGCTCTATAATGAAGAAGTCCTAATGACGAAAATGATACTACGATATAACGCCGAAAGTAAAGAAAACGGTATCGCCAGCTATGTTTTAATTGTGATTTTTTTTTTCAGCGCCCTGTGCAAAAATTGGTCTTTTTGTCACCCTCATTAATTTTTCCAGAAATTAGTTCACAATTTTTTTCGCATGAACCTTTTTCTAGAAATAGGTTCAAAGTTGTTTCATTAATTTTTTTCGCACTCTTTCATCAGGTTTTGGATTGTTTCTCATGTAAGACAAGGGAAAAAACATAATTTATCGGCCTATTTAGCTGGGGGGGGGGGGGCTACCATTGCCGCTAATCACCTTCACCCTTCAGGAGAATAGAAAATATATAGCCAAATCCCACTAATCGAAAGTTCAATAAATTTACTGGTAATATATCATTTTTGCCAGATAATGTTACAATATTAGTTTAAAATAATTTGTATAATAACATTGAAAAATTATGGCCAATTATAACCGCCCGATAATTGTGCCAGATATTTAAATATTAAAGGTATAATTGATTGTACTTATATATAATATCTCCCAGAGTATACCCCCTATCGCCCAGACTATATCACACCCGGTTCTGGTGGGGTATAGTCTGGGCGTGTGGGGCATATAGTCTGGGAGCTCCCAGATTACACACTGGGGTATAGTCTGCATGGGGGCTCTCAGAATATACCCCAGGGTGTAATCCAGGCTATACCCGGGCATAGTCCAGACTATAGTTCAGTGTGTGTGACGGGGGGGGGGGGGTTAAATTTGGGCGGCTACACCGGAATGACCAGGCTGCCTAACTCACTTTGCATTTTATTAACACAGCCAGCCGTGTATAAACGAAGCCCGCTCTGCCTACCGAAAAACTCTGGTGCTATGAGACGAATATTTCGTATGCCTATTAAAACTAGGCCATTTTCAGCTAGCGAAATCTAGTGATTGTATTTAAAAAATGGATCGTTAGATGGCCCGTCTTGCCTGTCTTTCCCCTGATATGACAGAAACGTGGGGGCTTTTTTACCATAGCTGAACAAATGACTGACATCCTGAACTTCTGCCACGCCGGATAGAGTTGCAATTTGTATCCCCCGCCCTTAGGGGAAGGGGGATTTTAGTCACGCCAGGATTCCGTCCAGCGTCCGGCGTCATGCTTTTTTTGTGGGCGCAAAAACTAGTGGTCATTTTTTTTATTTATTTTAAAATCACATTCCTAGCAACATGAGGATGTGCAAGTGATTTTTTATTCATGTAAATAAAAATCAAAATGGCCGACAGAGGTGAATTCCAAATTTGTATGTGGGCGCAAAAATGGCCGCCACTGATAAACTTCTTATTTTTTGTGGCCGCAAAAACTCTAAGACTCAAAGTCAGAAATTATTCAAATTTCACATTCCCCAAGATATGGTGATGCGCAGGTGATTTTTTAAGGTTTTGCTGAAATTCAATTTTTTGTGGGCGTAAAAATTCAAAAACTTTAAGTGAGAAAGTATTCAAATTATACAATCACATTCCCCACGATATGGAGATGTGTAGGTGATTTTCTCAAGATTTAACTGAAATTAAGAATGGCCGCCGCGGATCAACTTCTTATTTTTTTGTGTGCGCAAAAACGTAAAGTCAGAAATTATACATATTTTACAATCATATTCCCACGATATGGAGTTGTGAAGATGATTTTTTAAGGTTTACTGAAATTTAAAATGGCAGCCATGGATGAACTGCAAAAATTCTTGTGGGCGCAAAAACTCAAAAATTGAAGTCCGAAATAACTCAAATTTTACAATCACATTACCCACCATCTGGAACTGTGCAGGTTATTTTACTGAAATTTAAAATGGCCATCACAAGTTTACTTTTAAATATTTGTGACCGCAAAAATTAACCTAATTTATGGCGGGGGATGACACACAGCCAAGTTAGGTAAAAAATAACTCCCTTCTGGGAGTTATGAATTAGGTTAAAAAGAACTCCCTTGGGGAGTTCTTTTCCAATGGCGACAAAGAAGAAACTACTCCACAAGGCAGTTAATAAATGTTTTTAAAAGAGACGAAAATACACCTAATGGGAGTAAATACACAGTAATTCTGTTGTGGAGTAAACTAACTCTAGTTTGGCTGTGTGTGTTTCGTTAAATTTGGCATATAAAATGTCATATGAAAACACCCCAATATTTCTAACAGAGGTGGATGCATGGATCTCGAGGATAAATCTTTTGTGTTTCTACTAGTAGGGTAAAAAATATAACTTCCGTGACCTTGGAAAGGGGAGGTTTTATCGTTTTATTCACTTCATTAGATGTTAAGCTCAAAATTTGGCGGGGGCCCACCTCCGAAATGAAGGGCGGAATTCTGTAGGCGGCCATTTTGAAAATGGCCGCTGTCGAAATGGGCAAAGTGGTAAAATTGTCATTTCCAGTCTGATATAATAGTGTAATACGTCAATTTAGTGATAACTTGGGTCAAATAATTCACTTATGACAATTTCAAACCAAAATAATTATTCCCAAGCCAAAATCTAAGATGGCCGACCATATAAAATGGTGATATTTGGCATATTTATAATAGTCCGGCATGTATCGGGACCCCTCCCCCCTGCACCCCACATGATCCTCTGAAACCAACCTTTTTTTGCAGCTTTTTGTGCTCTTTCAGATGAAACATGTTACCATTGTCAAAAATTGGACCTAAAGACCGAAAAATTCAAAATGGCCGCTATCCAAAACGCTATTTCTTATGAAATCGTATATCTTTTGATATAATTATGCTACAAAGGTCAGTAATACCTCTATTCCTATGTATTCTGGCATGCTGAATGCAATAGAATACTCAACAATTGAATCCAGTGAATATATAAATAATAAAATCCAAGATGGCTGCCAAAATAAGTTTTTTTGCAACTTTCGTGATCTAATTTCAGTGAAATTCACAATACGTCACTTACTGATCTTTTTTGTCGCATTTGCTATTATTTAACACCAGGGGTCTCTGTCGTCTGTTACGTCACCGTCTGCCAACCAGCAGCCAGCTATTCATAAATCGCTCGAGCGTGAGGTAGATCATGATTGGTCAGTTGCGTTTAGACGCACATTTGCCAGAACGTGGAAATCTGTACACGCATTGCGCACCATACATGCCAGAGTGTATCCAAGAGTGTCCTTTTTCAATTTTCTATTTAGTTATACTTATTTTGATGGAGTACTTTAAAGTATGATCTAAGCATCATTTTTGCTATAGGCCTATACGATATATATCACTATCAGTGTATATTCAGCCTAACTATTTTATTTCATTTTCAGAAGTGTTGGTGCTAATAACATGAATTGTGTTTTTTTACACTCTGTGAGGCCACCATTCTGAAAGTAGGTTTTTTTCCACACACCTAGACACGACAGTACAAGCAGTGGCTGTGAAAGCTGTAACCCCTGGTGGTGATTATTAGCTAGTCAGGGGATGATTACCAGTGTCTGAAATACAGACACAGGTGACACAAGTGAAACACGTCATGCGAAATTAAAAAAAGTCAATACATTCAGTGAAAAGTTGTGTTAAAATATTATCTCGGGTTTTTTGAACCTTTTAAGAGAAGCCGCTCACTCTCACCTCTAGGTGAGCGCTCGTGCCCAGCAGCAGGATCACATATTGTTACACCATGCTCACCAGTTGGGTATTGGAGTGATGTTTGATACCAGAACAGGGGACAAGAGGCGAATGCTGTACGTCACGGAATTATCCGGAGAACTTGGTGCTAAATATTGTGATTGTATTCTTGGACTATATGTTTTTACGGGTGATGACACCAACTGCACATTGAAAGGCAAGGGAAAGATTCTCTCATTAAAAAAGTACCAATAGCCTCAAGATTTCAACAAGCACTTTGCAGATTGGGAGACGAGTGGGATGTTGGTGATGGTCTTGCGGATGAGCTGGAAAATTTGACATGCACCATATATGACGTGCCATATCAAAACCAGTTCTATGTCGCAAAATATAGAAAATGAGTTAGTAAGTGACGTTTGAAGAGCCGGCGCTCAGGTTTCAAATGCTCAAAAAATTATAAATATATCTCAATTATTTAGGAAATCATCGATAAAACAAGATTTAGAAACTTAAGCTCAAAATGTCGCAAAATGTTGAGAAAATGACCTACAAAATTTAAATTTAATTGATAAATGGGTCAAATAGTTCATATTAAATCATTTTTTTATATAAGAAATACAAGTAGGGTATCTTCAATATTTTGCACTTATATTGCTCTCAAGTTGTATTTTCGATACGCGTTAAAAAAAAATTAGCCAAAAAATATTATTTTAACAAAACATGGCCATAACTCAAAATCTAAAGCTCCGACATAGGTCGGGTGCCGATGTGGCACGTCACATATATGGATACCCAAGAATCAGCAGACTTTATGTTGTTTGATCTTTGGTGCTCAAGAAAATGTTTGGCGACTCTGAGAAGATAACCAAATCATCTAAGGTTGATCTTTCTAACTGCCACCCTGCTGCAGATCTCTTCTCCTCGGAGGAAGAAAGCCAAGGAGGGTTTTTGTAGATATGCCAAGTCCTAGTCAGCATGGCTGGGTGGTTGAAGACACACAGATAGAGCCAGTATGGTCTGAGGGTCCAATTCTCCCCAGCAGACTAGTTGACATCCTTGCTGGTGATCAAGATAACAGTGACGATGACTACACATCTGATGATGAACCAGACTTTGACGTTGCCTTCTCCTCCAATAATGATGATGATGATTATAAAAATTGAACATTTTTTCACACAGCTTAGTTTTACATAAAAGTGATATAGATCACGATCGTAACATTAAAATTTTGACGAAGGGTGTGCTTATTTTCATTCAAATGGTTAACATCCAAGGGTTGTAAAGTATCCAAAGGTGTAAATCATATAGCGCCAGGGTTTCCGCCGGGGGGGGGGGGGGGTCCGGACCCCCCTCTCAACACCACAGGGGGGGATATCCCCCCTTGTTGGCAAAGAAAATGAAAATAAATTCCAGATTTTGCTGTCATTTCAGTTAAAATAGGCCATTTTAAGCACTCAAATTTAAGACTCTGATTTTTTTTCTCCTAGTGGAGAACCCCCTTACCCCCACCCCTTTTGCACCCCCTCCCCCCCACTCAAACATTCCCGCTGGAAACCCTGAGGGTTATAGTACATGATAATATTTTAACACAACTTTTCACTGAATTTATTTACTTTTTAAAATTTCACATTACGTGTTTCACTTGTGTCACCTGTGTCTGTAATTCAGACACAGGTGATCATCCCCTGACTAGCTAATAATCCAGGGGTTACAGCTTTCACAGCCACTGCTTGTACTGTCGGGCGGGGGCCCTAAGGTAGTGGTAAGCACTGCTGCCTTTCACGCCAGAGTTTGGGGTTCGGTTCCCGGTCTCGGCGGTTTGAAAGAAACAAAAATGTTTCTTCCCCATCCACGTGTGAAAGTAAGTATTGTGGGGAACCTCCGTGACCGAGAGGTAGCGTGCTCGGCCTCAGACCGCCAGGGCTCGAATTTCGAATCTTGTGTCTGGAGGACAGTGTCATCTCAATCATCTCACCATCCTCAGGAGGTTCTCCTGGCCCAGCTTAGCCTATATGTGCACAAAGGTGGCCTAAAGCCCGATTCATTTCATTTCATTTTTTTGCTTGTACTGTCGCGTCCAGGTCTGTGGAAAAAACCTGCTTTCAGAATGGTGGCCTCACAGAGTGTAAAATAACCCAATTCATGTAATTAACTCTGAAACTTCCGAAAATGAAATAAAATAGCTTGACTGAATATACACTGATAGTGATGTATATCGTATAGGCCTATAGCAAAAATGATGCTCAGATCATGCTTTAAAAAACTCCATTAAAATAAGTATAACTAAATATAAAATAGAAAGAGGACACTCTTGGATACCCTTTGGCTTGTATGGTGCGCAATGCGTGTACAGATTAACACGTTCTGGCAAATGTGCGTTTAAACGCAACTGACCAATCACGATCTACCTCACGCTTGAGCGATTTATGAATAGCTGGCTGCTGGTTGGCAGACGGCTGACGTGACAGACGACAGAGACCCCTGGTGGTAAATAATAGCAAATGCGACGAAAAAGATCAGTGAGTGACGTATTGTGAATTTCACTGATAAGTCAGTGAAATTAGATCACGGAAGTTGGAAAAAAACTTATTTTGGCAGCCATCTTGGATTTAATTATTTATATATTCACTGTAAACACTTTTTGAGTATTCCATTGCATTCAGCATGCCAGAACACATAGAAATAGAGGTATTACTGACCTGTGTAGCATAATTATATCAAAAGATATACAATTTCATAAGAAATAACGTTTTGGATGGCGGCCATTTTGAATTTTTCGGTCTTTAGGTCCAATTTTCGACAATGGGAACATGTTTCGTCTGAAAGAGCAAAAAAAACTACAAAAAAAGTTGGTTTCAGAGGATCATGGGGGGATGCAGGGGGAGGGGTCCCGATACATGCCAGACTATTACAGATATGCCAAATGTCACCATTTTATATGGTCTGTCATCTTGGATTTTGGCTTGGGAATAATTATTTGGGTTTGAAATTGTCATAAGTGAATTATTTGACCCAAGTTATCACTAAATTGACGTATCACACTATTATATCAGACTGGAAATGACAATTTTACCACTTTGCCTGTTTCGGCAGCGGCCATTTTCAAAATGGCCGCCTACAGAATTCCGCCCACACATTTCGGAGGTGGGCCCCCGCTAAATTTTGAGCTTAACATCTAATGAAGTAAATAAAACCATAAAACCTTGGTCCCCTTTCCACGGTCACGGAAGTTATATTTTTTACCCTACTATACAGGGAAAACATTTATGATTTTTCTTCACTTGGCTTTATGTCCAATAACAATAAACATCGTGAAAGCAGTCTTGTAGCCTACTTTATAGCTGAACGCTGCGGTGATATCAGCTGAACATGGATCTGAGCGTCGTGATCTGGGCTGATATAATTTTACTCAGCTGTTATATGAATAGTATGAAAAGAAGTGGTTCAATGACAAAGACCTCGTATCTGGACACCAAGCGTAGTAGACACAGAAACTCGCATAGTTTCTGAAATTTTAAATGCCTGTAACTGTTCTGTTACTAAGGGATCAAACCCTTTTAAAGCTGTTTCATTTATTCCACACCACGTTTCTAGAAACCAAGTCAAAATATCGTGATTTATTGTATCGAACGCAGCAGACAGGTCTAGCAGATTCAAATGGGTGACTTTTCCTAATCTATATCGTTGTATATTTTGAGAATAACTGTTTTCAGACCATTTTATTTCAGGTCACCATTTATTCATGAGAATAACTAAACTTTCACCTCTAATTAAGGAACTGTTTCCGATTTCGAGTAATTTTTAATTTATTCATAGACCAATTAAAGTATATCTGCGTGAAACCGCATAGCGCTAAGATCATACGATTTTGTAGAAGACATGACAATCTCCTGAAAATCAGATACAGGTGCAAACTTTAGTATAGGAGAATCTATCAATGTCATACGAAATTTTGGGTTGTTTTTAAAACCATGTCGAATCTGATTAGGCCCTATATATGCCGGTTACAGATAGTTATTATCCGTTTAGCTTTGCGGTAGATTTTCTAGATCACTGCAAACTCATATTTATCACCACAACTAGAAACAATAGATATATTTTTTTGGTAGAAAGGGAATAAAATTGGAAAATAATAAATTAGTTTTTTTATTCAAGATGCAAAATAAAAATAAGTACAGTTATATAGTTTATCCAAAACATTTTTTTTCTGCACAAGTCTTTCTCTTAATTAGATTAGCACGCTTATTGTTGATTCAAAAATATATAATTAAAGAAGTTCATGTTCTGATGAATTATTTTTGCCGAGACTGGAGTTCAAAAGTAGGTAGGCATATACGGTGGATACTGATTAAGAAAACGAATAATAATAATAGTACGCTATCATCGACGTGGGCATGAGGTAGTATAGGAGGTGTGGTCTGGCCAGCGTTGCACTCAAGTTATCGGAGTAGCATGTACTTTGCAATAATTAGAATAAAGTTGATCAAACTAAAGGTAAAGTACAATAAAGAATGTTTGAGCGATATGAGTTTCCTAAACAAAATACGTTATATTTGACACATTGCTTTATCTTCTTGCGACTTTTTGTACTCGTTGGTTGGAAACAGATATTTTACGAGTTATTGAAGTAGCATCTACTGCATTATTCTATGTTGCCCGTGTTGAAAGTAAAAATCAAAAAACAATTATTTTAAGCGTACACAACCGACAACGTTTAATTGAGTTTTACTTTGTAAAACGAAAAATACTATTTAATAGATTCAATAACGTTTTGATCACGTATTTTCTTTAGGCATATTGATTCATGTGGCCTACAGTGTTTGAGAGACAGTGACTACCATATTCGGGCCAATAAACGAAAAACGTTGTTCATATAACTTGAAATATAAGTCGTTTATGGCTTTGTCGTCCCTAAGATTCTACCAGTTTATTTATCTGTCTTGTATAATTTGCTATATGTTACATCGTTGACAAATAAATAAATTGTATACAAGTCACCTGGCGCTTATTAGTACATTCTCAGAGGACGATATGTAATAGGAAATCCGAGATAATCATATGCACTAAAAAGAATACAAATATTACATTACTAATGAGCTGCAAAGTAATTGGATCGACTTTATTTTTCTGTTCCATCAAGGAGGGTGGTACCATGCAAACACTCATTATGTACCACATACCTTTGTGACGAGAACATAGAGTATATATATGCACAGTGATCAGACTTGAAAGCCGAGACACGAGAGGGGGACCAGAGAATTTGAGAGCCGTATAAATTGACACAATCAGTACCGCTGACCAGCAACACGATAAGCATGCGCGATGGCAACCGATTCTCGGGGGGGGGGGGGGGTAGTTGGAGGGGATCGGCTATTGTTTCAATGTTGCTTGTAAAGTTGCCATAGACTACAGAGTTTGTATTTAAGGCACGACGCGGTGGCTGTAATCACTTCACAAGTTTGGAGAGTTTTCACCTGGACACATCGTAGTCACAGTTGTGAAACCTTTTGAGACTCGCTTCTTTTTCCTGGTGTACCTGTGTTGAAATCAAAGCAAGAAACATGGTAAGGAAAAATAACTATAGGGGCCTACGTGACATGATAATCAGATAATATAATGATATATTTTCATTTATCATAAGAATGTTTTACCTAATCAGAATAACGTAATTTACAACTTCTAATGTATGCTAAGCTGCATGTGCGAAATTTGATTGACCATCCATCGGCTTACCTAACAATTCAGCAAACATTTCACCTTGTCTACACCGTATTACACAAGTCGGATAATGAATATCGTCGCCTCGGAGCTAAAGGATCCTATCTGACACTCGTCAGAGTGGCAGATAGGATCATTTAGCTCCGAGGCGACGGTTTATTGATAAGATTCTAATCAAACTTGTAATGTTTTTTTCCTTTGTGCACTGTATATTTATTTACCGCACTTTTAATAAAATTACATCGTGAGAGTTTCTCATTTAGCTAACTACTGATCCAGGTTTCGCGATAGAAAATAATGTGACATAAAGTAACGCCCGGCAAACACGAGACACTGACCCAATGTTGTTTTGATGTTGGACCAACGTCGTAGGGGGTGGGCCAACATCAAAACAACATTGGGTCAATGTCTCGTGTTTGCTGGGCTAGTGTGAATAAAGAGGGCGTCCTCATGACAAATACAATATATACTGACGGACTATCGCTGTCGGCGAGTATTGTGAATTAATTTACACAAACAATGCCCCTCTGGCACTTAATTATCATCTCTGAATAAAAGCCGACCTTCACTTGTGGCCCCTAATACCATGCAGAAGCGTCCGCGGATCTCATACTATTTTTTCGGGATGTTTCGGCTATTTATATTTCGAAATAACTTGCAGCTGCAGATAACACCAGGGAAGTATTTCTGAACTACTATCTTTTAGAGTTTGGATACACATACCATGTGTGCCTGCTAATTAAGAGAACAGTTGACACTGCGGTATTCATTTAGTTTTGCTTACAATACTTGTCCTGTCATAGGGCTACATATCTTCTTGAGAGCATGATGATGATCATGCTACATTTACCTGACGCAGATTTAATGTTGAGTTAACGGATTTCTTATGACCGAAATAAGGTTTTTCTGTGTGTCCAAGACAACCTAAATTGTCACCGGACAACCTAATTTCATCAATAGGTTGTCCGATGGATAACATGATTTCAAAGTCAATTTGTTATTTAAGCATGTGAAAAAAATGTATTTTGTATTCATGAGGCCGCGATGTGTACTAATCTATAAAGTGCTTTAATTATAATTGAATTACTATTTTCAATTGAATAAAATTAAAAAAGTTTTAAAAAATACGTGTACCTCTATTTTTGTTTTTTTTTGCGGACAATTGACATTTTGTTGCAGAGAGCCTAGCCTAACTCCCAGGAGGTTGTCCGCGGGACAACATGTTTAAAATCCTTATTTTGCTCCCCTGATGAACTTCTGGGCTATTTAATTATCTTGTTTCGTCGTATGTTGTGTAATTGTAGATAATGAAACTTTCTTCAAAATATATTTAAAAAAAATCAATGACATATAAAATAAAGTGTTGCCCTCCTCATAGTGTACATTGGGTTAACATGGAATCAACGTTAATTACGATGATCCAACGTTGATACAACATCGTGTGCCGGGCGGGACAGCTCGTATGATAAACTATAAATTGGCAGGATGTGGGCTAATTTTATTAGCCCGAATTATGTAAATACTACGGGCGTTTTTGATGCTAGACTTATTCAGTTATTGACAATGGCAATCATGCTATCGTAGTTTTGAAATTGACAGGCCATAACACCTCATTATATCCCACTATGTAAAATATCGTATTACTTTAGGTGATCAATAAATATAATTATGCACTATGTATTAGCAGTAACTCTTCGGATAAAAAAGACAGGGGGCTTCTAAGAGATAACACAATATAATATGTATATCTCAATTACTATACTATATATCAAATTCTGTACTTTATTAGGAGTTATAAAATAAATTAGACGTGATTTGTAAATAATTTTTCCTGTTGTTTTCAGCGTGAATGTATCAGTATCCACGTGGGTCAGGCCGGTGTACAGATTGGTAACGCCTGCTGGGAGCTGTACTGTCTGGAACATGGCATCCAGCCTGATGGTCAGATGCCAAGTGACAAGACCATAGGAGGTGGAGATGACTCCTTTAACACCTTCTTCAGCGAGACTGGTGCTGGAAAACATGTTCCCAGGGCTGTATTTGTGGATCTGGAACCAACCGTAGTCGGTAAGAACGAATTGTTTTGCTAATATAAAAATAACTCATAGCGAGATTAACCGATTAACAATGTACTAGTTATTGTAAAATTATAAAAATGTACCAGTCATTGTAAAATTATTATAAGAATTTGAATAACAATATAGTGTAGTATTTACTATTTTCCCATTTTTCTTTTAGATGAGGTACGTACTGGTACATACCGTCAGTTGTTCCACCCAGAACAGCTCATTACTGGCAAAGAAGATGCTGCCAACAACTACGCTCGTGGGCACTACACCATTGGAAAGGAGCTGGTAGATTTAGTACTTGACCGCATCCGTAAGCTGGCTGATCAGTGCACAGGTCTTCAGGGCTTTCTCATCTTTCACAGTTTTGGAGGAGGCACTGGCTCTGGGTTTGCATCTCTACTCATGGAAAGGCTCAGCGTCGATTACGGAAAGAAATCCAAGTTGGAATTTGCAGTTTATCCAGCTCCACAAATCTCAACTGCTGTGGTGGAACCATACAACTCCATCTTGACTACCCATACCACCTTGGAGCACTCTGACTGTGCATTCATGGTTGACAACGAGGCCATCTACGACATCTGTCGTCGCAACCTCGATATAGAGCGTCCTACCTACACCAACCTCAACAGGCTGGTTGGTCAGATCGTCAGCTCCATCACCGCCTCTCTGAGATTTGATGGAGCTCTCAACGTCGATCTTACAGAGTTCCAGACCAACTTGGTGCCCTACCCACGTATCCACTTCCCTCTGGCTACCTACGCTCCTGTCATCTCTGCTGAGAAGGCTTACCATGAGCAGTTGTCTGTGGCCGAGATCACCAACGCCTGCTTTGAGCCAGCCAACCAACTGGTGAAGTGTGACCCACGTCACGGCAAGTACATGGCCTGCTGTATGCTGTATAGAGGTGATGTGGTACCTAAAGATGTTAACTCATCCATAGCCACCATCAAGACCAAGCGTACCATCCAATTCGTAGATTGGTGCCCAACAGGTTTCAAGGTTGGAATCAACTACCAGCCACCAACCGTGGTTCCTGGAGGTGACTTGGCCAAGGTACAGCGTGCCGTCTGCATGTTGAGCAACACCACAGCCATCGCCGAGGCCTGGGCTCGTCTTGACCACAAGTTTGATCTGATGTACGCCAAGCGTGCCTTCGTCCACTGGTACGTAGGAGAGGGTATGGAGGAGGGAGAGTTCTCTGAGGCTCGTGAAGATCTGGCTGCTCTGGAGAAAGATTACGAAGAGGTTGGTGTCGACTCCGTGGAGGGCGAAGGAGAAGAAGAGGGTGAAGAATATTAAGAAAATCTGCTAATGCATGAACTTATCTTATCAGTACACTAATTGAATTAAATTCTATCACTGTTAGTGTAACTGGCATGATCTGGTAATAAAGCGCTAAACGATATACCGGTATTCATGTTATTTTTACTAAAAGGCCTACCGTATTTGTTACATATATTTTTAATTGATATAGGAAGATACCATTCAAATTAGATCACACTGCCAAAAAATGTATTTATTTAGTGATGTCGACTTGAATTTGGAAATAATATACCGAGGTACAAAAATACTCACAAATCAAAATGTCAAAAATGTCTGGTGTAGCATTTAGACGTCGGGTTGTAGTACTATAATAAGAGCATATTATAGAAAAAAACCCAGAAGCAATGCATGTATACACATGACAAATAAATTTAACATATATTTTCTTATATTTCTGAATGGCAGAAATAAACACCACACAATGTGAAATAATAAAACGATAAAAAATCTTCAATAACAACAAGACTTTGGATGAATGTATTCATGCTAACTAATTATAACTTAATGTTTTGTTAACATTGAAGCAATATTGTTCTGTATTTATATGGATTATGAGTACAGAAACATTACTATCAAATTTCGGTAAAAGAAGTAGTTATAAAGAATAGACCTTTGCATAGCACATAATTCGTGGTTGGTCTGTCATTATTTGCGGAATAAATGTAAAAAATCAATAATTTCAGGCTATCGGCTATATATAAATCATTAGGCTGGGCTTGCAACACACCTTTCACAAATCAGGTAAAAATGAGGTCTAGCTCATTTGTTATTTTAACGCCCGTCTAAAAATTACTTCAAAGTCACAATTCCAGCATATGGCTGTAATTTGCCAACAGAAAAAGGAACATATTTTACCAAAAACACAATAATATTAAGGCGGCAACAACCACCCAACAACACGGAAGTATAAGTATTTTGGGACATCTTGAACTTTTGAGAAGACGGTGACCCCTAATATAGTGCTCTGCAAATTATCGTTTACATTTTTAAATTATTTAGGCCTGCTTATAAAAACAAACGGTATGATTATTTATAGGCAGCATGGCTGTGTGTTGACAATGTATTTATCGATGATTAGAGCACCATAAAAAAACTCCTCTCAGCATATCCGATCATGCACCTGTAATTTCCATGATAGCCATAGGCCTGTGCATACATTTTAAAGAAACATTAACATATATATATAGTTTGTGGTTGCACAAATAACAAATTAATATAAAGAAAGTTTGTTACGGTCAGTTGAAAGATCAGTTTCGACTAGTATAATCTGTAAATGGTGAAGCATAGCATACAGTATATTCCAGCTCGAGTTTTAAACACGTCACTCGTAAATAATCCGTGTTCACTGCGGCTATGATGGCAACCTTAAAGTACCTAGTAACTACCCTCAATGGTTTCTGTTGAACCATTCATGAAATGGTAGTGTCTTGCAAATCATTATTTATGCCTATCAAGGCATTTCTTAAATACATACATTTATAATTAATTGTTTATAATGTTTATTCTCATGTTTATGGATAAAATATGTCACTGCTTCATTATATCCCACAACAACAAATTAATAATTCAAAATGTTTTGTGCTCGTGCCATAAACAGGAGTGTGTCAGCGAAACCGGACTTTCGAATGACTTCAATTAATAAAAGTCGCATACGTAGCCCGCACAGCGCACGATTGATTTGTTGATTTATTGTCTTTTAATGTGTATGTATAAATTTATCAAATCAAAAACTTTGATTCCACAACCTTTTAACATCATTTTATAACTATTTCATATTGTGAGCTATTTGCCACTAATCCTGTGTGTTTACGAGAAAATAGTGGAACGATGAAGTATGATAAACTCCCATCATAAATAATGGTAGTATTTGTTTCACTGTCAACGGCATCGGGCTGGAGTGCCGAGATACAGCAGTTATGTGTACTTCAGGACCTCTTAGAACGCTAATCCTTTGAGAATAAGGTGGGTGCAAGTACGTCATCCAGAAGCTAATTTTATTGTTACTGTCTGTCCGCCACGATTAGGGTTATAATTTGTTTCGCGTTACGCTACTGATATGTTCATTTTGTGTACGTTTTTATATAATTGACGGGTTCAAAATTGCACCGCTCCGAGCCAACATCGCCCCTTTTCGATGAAAAAAATATATAATACAGAGAGGGACATGGCGCAATGGTTAGAGCGTGGCGCTCTGCCGATGTCGCTGCCTGCCGTGCGGTTTCGAATCCCGCTTGGTGCAGGATTTTCAGAGAAAGATCATGTTTCTCCCCTCTCAATCTTGGGACATTGTTAAAATGTTGTGTCCTTGGGCAAGGCATTTCACCCCAAATGCTTCACTTGACTCAGGTGAAAATGAGTACCTGGTAGGACAGAGATGGCAATGTGTACGATGAGTTCAATGCGCCGAAACGGCTGCAGGACTGTATGCTCTCCGTGGAGTTGAAATGGCACACGAATGAGCAGGTCCAGTGACCAGGGGGTAAGATGTAAAGTCGGATGATAGGTCTTCAGACTTGATATCAGACTATAAACCTGCACCTTTACCTTTACTTTTTTATATTTGCAATTTTCTTTCATGGTAACTTCTAACATAACTGTAATTAAAACAAGGCCCGTCGGCGACGGAAATAGGCTTCAGCTTCTATAATCATAGTTTAAAAGCGAAAAGTATTCGAACATATTGTTCTATGCAGTGAGGTTTTAAAATTAAACTAACTTTGAAAATTTTAACTACTATATCTCGTGACCATTTGTTTGCAAGTAGGCCATTTTGAATTTGATCGAATTGAAATTTTTCAGGGCATATTCCTCCCTGAAAGAAACCACACATTTTGTTTTGTAGTAATAGTCTAGCTATTTAGCACGGTTTGGCAAATATCAGACATAAAGTAAATAATGACCGATAGTCGGCGAATTTTGAGTTGAAATTGTTCAGTGTGTATATCCTTCCATGAATCTCATATTTTGCTTCATAGTAATGGTCTAGCTATCTGGCATGGTTTTGCAGATATTACGCATATTAAAGTCAATAATGACCGCAAGTCGGTCATTTTGAATCCCTTGGAGTTGAATTTTGTCAGGGCAGATTATATCCCTCCCTGGAGCCACACATTTTGTTTTGTTAATAATGGTCTAGCTATCTGGCATATTTTCCAGATAATATTACGCACACTGAAGTATATAATCCCCTGAAGTCGGCCATTTTGAATGAGATTGAGTTGACATTTATCAGGGCACATCCCTCCCTAAATCCGCACTTTTTGTTTTATGGTAGGCCTAATGATCTAGCTATACAGCACGGTTTCTAGATATAGCGTACGTTTTTTATATTTGGCTGTTATTATGTGTTCTAATAGGGCGGCTTTAACCAGTTTTCTTTATATTATAAATTTCTGTAGATGTGATATTTTTTAAATAGATTGACCTATGCATTCATCTAATGCCCTCCCAAAACACTCAATACGCCACTGCATGCAAAATAACTACATTCTTGAAATAAGATATATAGATATATCTAAACTGGTGTGAATTATATATTTACACTATATTTAATTTACACAGTGACTACATCACATCTTTCCCCAACTGTTAAAGCCCACTGAAAGAAGTTCTAATACCTGTGTCGGCAACCAAATTATGTGTTTCTCAGTGTATACAATGCTGTCAACATCTGTTGGTCTGTCTTTATATTACGTACTACAATCAAATAACTTTGATTATCGCGCCTGAGGAGGGCTCATTAGGAGCGGCTGTAGATTCGTAATCCGGAGCTGATGTGTTCGTATATGTAGGCTAAACTTGGACGAAGCATTGTTTGTGAAACAACGAGCATATAAATAACAAAACATGTCGAAATCATGATTTAATGAAACTTTGTTCTTCTAATCTTAAAATGGGTGATATGGGTGTGCAAGCCTATCCATGTATAGCACTTGCAATAGACAATAGACAATAGTTTATTAAACTCGGGCCCCCCCCCCTACATGGCTTGGAGTATGCAATAGTAGTACATACATGTACCAATAGTCAATATTAAAGGTAATAATACATAGTAATAAAATATTTAAATACATAAGAAACATAATGCAGAAAATAATGTGAGTTAGTGAGGTACAATGATTGAATGTAACATAGTGATTTTTTTAAATACCATATATATGTCTATATACATGTATATATGTATAAATATATATATATATATACATATATATATAATATAGGTTTGATCAAAAATACATTATTTAATAAAAGAACAGCATGAAATATTAAGTGATATACAGTGATATACAAAACATTAGTTTTAATCTTCCCGTGGCAGCACCGTGTCCTAGACATTGGTACTGTGCATATTGCTGCAGACCCATGGTTCAGACACGACGCTACCACATGAGAAAAGGTAAACGTATATAAATATGTAACGGTATAGTAAACATGGAAAAAGGTGAAAAGGGTGACAAATGATAATAGTGGACATATATCAATATAGTCAAGAGAGTAGTCCTATATTTAAAGAATCATTTTAAGAGTTTAGATATATATATTATAAAACTTGAATGCAGCTTTCAGATATTTAGCTAATTCATTAGAAATGTTAGAGGATGTGTCCGACATGATATTTTTAAATTTTATATGGTTGAGATGATTTTGACAGTAGGGCGGTAAGAAAGTTTGCCGTATATCAATAAGGGTATTACATTCGAGTACAAAGTGGAATTCATCACAAATTTTATCAGAATTACAAAATTCACATGTTCTGTCTTCTCTATTGATGCCATAGTATCTTCCCCTTTCAAATAAGGCTCTTTAAAGAATGATTCAACTGCAAAACGCGCATGCCTGGGACGGTCAAGTGTAGGCCAACAGTAGCCTATTGAGTACAGATTGACGGCATTAATATAGCCACTGAACTGATTACAACATACTACTTAAACGGGACATTGATCCAATGCTGTTTTAATGCTAAGCCAACGTCTGCGACGCTGGCCCAACATTGAACCAACATTGAATAAATGTACAATGTTTGAGAGAAAGTCCTCCTGCCCAGCAAACACAAGACATGTGTATAACATTTATACAACGTCGGCCCAGCGTTTTCGACGTTGGTTCAACATTGCATTAAGTCATATAAATGTTTTGTGTTTACTGGGCATGTCACTACAAGCTTGGGTCAAGCAGTTTCAACATCCCCGCAGTAATACAGTCAGTTTGTTTGCAAGCCAGCGACCAAGTAGGGGTAAGGGCCAAGAGCTTTGAATTATAAACTCATAGATGTCTCTCAAGTATATATGAACTTGCTGTGATTTGAGATCTTGCTCTTAATATGGCTTTGGGTATGAAACGCATATTTAGTATTATTATGGAATAGGATCTTGGCCTACCCACGGGCACTATTGTCTTCTGGGGGACCCTTGTCCCGCGAATTTTAACAGTTGACTACACCTTTTTAAATGCAAAGTGTTCAATACAAAATGTATCCATACACACTCCCTGAATTATTAATAAATAATATAACTAATCTTAACATTACAGACTACGTGTCCTGAGGCCACGTATATCCAAACATTTCCATATCAAATAGATAACGATCTAGTACCTTCTGTTTGAGGTCAGACGTGATATTCTGGAGAAAATCTGTGTATTTTAAGCTAGAGTTGGACGGATGATGATGAGGTAATCTCAACGTGCTGTTGAATATGAACTTGATAAGATTACCAGAGTCTTCATTGGCTGTTTCTAACTGAGATATATAATCATATTGTACACTGCATGGACCACAAAGTGAATTATAAGAAGCCCAGTGTCCACCATTAATATTAACCAGACTCTTATCCCCGACTAAAGCTTGTAAAAACTCAAGCTCTGTCACGGTTCTATGTGATTTATTTGCAGAACCATCTTTTCTATAATGTTTTATAATATTTTTTCCAAGATGCTTACAAAATGGGCATTTCCCATCTTTGTGAGGTACCAGTTTATCTCTGTACCCTGACATCATTCTCACCATAGGATCCCGAACTGTGATAATCTTAGTGTAGGTCCGCAATATATTTTGTCTTTTGGTTTTTGAAAACGACTGCAGAATTTTTAAGCCGTATCTTTTAATGTAGCCTGATCGATGTATAAACCCAGGATTGACGTTTGCCTCCATATCCTGTAGGTAGAGTTTGTGAACAACTGGATCCTGTTGTAACCTGGCAAGCAGCCATTTCCAACTTGTACAGCCAGCCTTCGGAATGGTACACAAGACAACTTTATGTTCCTCATCCACTAACATTCTACCGTAATCAGGAGATTTAACTATTCCGTACTTCTCACAAGTTTCTCTCATGAGAAGTCTTCTTTGGTCTTGCTGTGCGAGCCATGTTTGATGAGCCTCTTCTGAAATATCCTCCGCCGAGCCTTCGTCGTCATTGTCGTTGCTTGGTGTGCTCTGGGCAGCGTAACTGAATGACTCACTCTGCAAAGTACTACTGCTGTATAGCTCTGCAGAGAAGGACATATAATTGTCCATGGCTTCAGTCACTTTATTATAAGCCTTGCTGTTGTCCGCATTTTCTTCTCCCTCTTGTATTATTTCGCTCATGTCATTATTCTGAGGCTCCATACCTGTAACCAAAAAGAAAGAAATAGTGATTAAAACGTTGTGCGAATCGAATACGGGACTTGAAAAATCTTATACTGCATACATTTCGTTGAATAAACGCAAACAAACTATATTAAAAGTGTGGAATAAACTTCACGGTGTATCATCTCATTACATGATTATGAATATATACACGTATCTCGCCTATTAACATGATTAATGAAGATGGCATGATCTTATGTGGTTTTTTTAGTAATACGTTAGCTGTGGCCGCAATATCTGAATATAGAAACTGCGTCCGCGAAATACGAAAAAACAAACATTTTGAAATATATAGGCTACATATCTAACGTTATAAGGATATAAACATTTAAATTACACGATCTGGACTATACATAGATAAGAAAGTGAAAACATTAGATCTAATGTTACATATCATCTATTATGAAGTGCTTAGCGGTATCCCGGCAAGCACAAATCATTGAAATAACATTTGTACAACGTCGGCCCAACGTCTTCAACGTTGGTCCAACATTGTACAAATGTCATACAAATGTCTTGTGTTTGCTGGGATAGTATGCCCACCTGGCGTATGTGACTGTATGGCATGAGGTGGTGGTGGAAATAAAGGTGAGCTGGACTGTGACGTCATTGTCACCAATGTTATCACCAGTATCACCAACACGATCACCACCAGGGAGTGCCTGTGTCTCCTCCATCGGGATCTCTTATGCGCCGGGGCTCGAATTTCAAAGTCGTTTCCTTGGTGGTATGGGGTGCCAAGCCACATCAGAGGGCTGGACATTCTGGAGTCGGCGTCTATTTCCATTTTCACCTTGGACAGAAACGGTAATATGATACAAAAGAACAGAATAGTAGAGGGCGTGCATATTTTTAGACCTAAATGTGTTTTTTTCACTTGCATTCTTCTATTACCGAGTTCATATTAAAGCGACATAATTAGGCCAAACATCATACAGAAGCCAAAATTGAGCCAATGATATGTCCATAAAATGTAAACATGTCCATAGACTAGAATTGCGGAGTAATTTCAGCTTGCTGTGGCAACGTAGCAAGTGTACCGAAACCCCCGTTCATCAGTTATTCGTGTCAAATCACTTGATAGTTGGAGATACGTTTTTTATCTCTTGAAGTTGTTGTTTTTAAATTGGCAAACATCCAATGCGCGCGCTTGGCAGAAAAAACACATGTTTTTTTGTAATGGGGTTTAAGCGCTATATATCGAGTTGTCAACTCGATATATCGAGCTTACAACTAGATTTATTGAGTTGATAACACGAATTCTTAGCTCAATATATCGAGAAAATAAACTCAATATATAGAGTTGTGACAACTCAATATATAGAGTTGTCAGCTCAATATATCGAGTTGTCAACTCAATATATTGAGTTGTCAACTCGATATATTGCTAGGAACTCGAGTTGTCAAATCAATTTATTGAGTTTAAAACTCGATATATTGAGATAAGAACTCGATATATATTAGTTCAAACTCAATATATTTTAGCTCGATATATGGAGTGAACAACTCAATATAATTAGTTTGTTTTCTTGAAATATTAAGTTGACAACTCGATATATTAACTCGATATAGCAAATATAGCAATATATCGAGTTGCTAACTCAATATATCGAGTTGACAACGCGATATATTTAATTGTCAGTGTCACCAACTCGATATATTGAGTTTGTTCTCTTTAAATATTGAGTTGGAAACTCGATCGAGTTGTAAATGTCACAACTCGATATATTGAGTTTGTTTACTCGAAAATATCGAGATGACAACTCGATATATTGAGTTCACAAGCCTATTGAGTTCAAAACACAATATATCGAGTTCTTAACTCAATATATCGAGTTGTGAACTCCAATATATTGAGTTAAAAATAAGAAGAAGATGAATGCAAATGTCGCTTCTGGGGCTTCGTAGTAAAGCAATGAGAACATCAAGGAGTGACTTCTAGTTTGCCTGCATATTATTCCATTCAATGACTTTATACGCTTGAGTGCATTTATCAAAGCATGAGTGCCGAACATACATACTGTGTGTATAGTCCTATATATAGTCTAATATAGCATGTATATCAAACATTAACTGCTATACATATAAATGTACGGGAGACCTACCTACTTGTGTAACTTTTCTCAATAGACATTCAGACACCGATTTGAACCATATCTTGCCCACCAAGCTTCAAAATGCCTATATTTATTCCTCTTATGTCAACTGATCGCTTGCATTTGTTCACATAACCATTGAAAATACTGGGCAAACCGGCTCGTCTGTGCTGTAGGTTCACAACCATTGGACGCGCTTGGAGAAGTACCAGGTCACGGTGCGTATCAATATTCACCAAGTAAAAGACACGGTTGTATTATAGTGTATATTGTATGCTATTTCCCAGAATACACGTAGCATAGCCCCAGTATTATTTTAACGTTGACACAATGTTGTTTTAATGTTGGTTCGCCGTCCCGTGTTTGCTAGAATAACCCGCCAAACAAACACAAAATGTTGACCAAAAGCTGTTTTAATGTTGGCTCAGCGTCGTAGATGGTTGGTTATTCCAGATCTGTGTTTTCTCGACATTTCAGGGATAATTTGGATACGTTATTCTAGATATATTTATGGTGAGCAAATAACATTTCAAGGGTTCTTTACGTTATTCTAGATTTGTGTTGTATGAATAAGATTTCAGGGATTATTTCCTTTTTATAGATTATTTTGTGTTGTATGAATAAGATTTCAGGGATTATTTCTTTTTTTCTAGATTTGTGTTGTATGAATAAGATTTCAGGTATTATTTCCTTTTTCTAGATTTGTGTTGTATGAATAAGATTTCAGGGGATTATTTTTGTCTTTTTCCAGATTTGTGTTGTATGAATAAGATTGCAGGAATTATTTACGTTTTTCTAGATTTGTGTTGTATGGAATAACATTGCAGGAATTAATTAGCTCCGTTATTCTAGATTTATGTTTTATGAATAACATTTCAGTGATTATTCACGTACATTATTCTAGATTTGTGTAGTGTGGATAACTTTTCAAGGATTTTTTACATTATTCTAGATTTTTGTTGTATGGAATAACATTTCAGGGATTAATTACATACATTATCATAGATCTGTGTTGTATGAATGCCATTTCAGGTATTGTTTAGATACCTTATTCTAGATTTGTATTGTATATAATAACATTTAAGAGATTATTTAGATACGGCTTCGTAGATTTATCATTATTATTAGGGCCTACTGTGGATATTTGCCTATTACCAACAGTGATTTAAATACATTTTGGCAGTTTAGTGTACATATATTCATGATATATCCTGTAATTAATAGTAGGCCAAGCAAGGTTAAAAGTGAGTAATTGACGTTTCTTCAATTTATGTGTGTATTTTATATTGTGCTTGTCATCCTGGTTCCTCTACGAATCAACAGGAAGTAGAGCCAACCATACCCAACATACATGAGACATTGACCCAACTTTTAGAAACATCCGTTGGCAACGTAATCAGGTTTCGAAAAGACGAATTGTGACAAAATGTCGGTCATTACATTTTTGTATTTTAGATTCACCCGTTTTTGATGCGTTTGCCATGTTTGACAGGAAAATAACATCGAGTCACCAATTTGATTATTATTTTCTAAAGATAGTTGTTTTTTTATAATTTTCTAGCCGTAATCTATGACAAAAAGTTCTTAACTCATATTAGAATAAGTATTAAAGGTCTCAGATGTATCACATCGTCAAAGACGTTGCGAGTTTAATTACATTGTCATCTGAAAAGCACTGTTTAACAACGCTTTCCTGACGGGCCTCACATTTTCCAACAGGAAGGGTAAACACATCTAAACTCGGCTAATTGACATGTTTTAAATAATTGCAGGACATCGTGAAAACGCCAAAGTACACAGGCAATATTCATAGTGACAAAAAGCAAGGGATTTTTCTTAGTGTTGATCCTTTCAAAGAAAAAAAAAACAAATCAACATCGGACCCTTCATCTAGACCCTCATCAACCAATATAAAACTACAACATAATTTTTAAGTACCAGCGTATGACTTTCAAGTTCCAGTTCTAGATTATGATGTTAAAAATAAACCCATGCAGTGGCTTTCTGTTTTAATCAGAAGAGAAGATTCACGCATATTGATTCCAATCTGTATGCATCGCAATTCAGATAATTTTATATTCGCCTTTTTTACATAATGTTATTGTCTTTAATGCCAATGTCAAGTTGTATAGCAGACAGACAGACAGACAGATATTTTATTGACAGAAAAGAAAAGTCATTACAGACTTATTTGACATAGAAATGAAAGAGATATATGTACATGTATATACCAGATTGCTTGTTTGTTAAAATCATATGATAATATACATGGTATAACATACACAGCTAAAATCATGTTAAGTGGCATTGCCAAAATAAAAACTGGGTATTTCGATAATATAAATGACTACTACTAAAAATGAATTAAAAGGCATTGCCAAGATAACATAGAGGTCTATCATTTTGTTTCCCGCACCAAAACCAGAGATAAAATAGCTACTACGTATAAAATACTAATTATATATAGTAGCAAAAAAGACACTCTGGAAAGCGTAGAAACCTAAAATTTATATACAAGTGCATAATTATGCTACAGTAACTGGAGTATGCAATAAGACAATGGTAAAAATTATATGGTATTTTTTAAAATTAAATATAATATCATGCAAGTACAATAAATATGGCATAAACAGGTAGCTCCGAGTCATGTGACCATGCAAGCACAGTCGCTATGAATGCGGAGATTCCCTGAGATTGACTAGTGGTGCAAACTTAACGACGTAATAACAGTAGTAATGGCGGTTAAAAATTATTTGTGCAATTCACACAGGACATGGCCCTCGCACAAAAACATTAGGCCTTTTTATAATTCACTATATTGTTTAATTCATACTGTTTCAATCACGACCTAGTTAGTACCACATACTCGGAGTTACAATCGAAGAAAAACATTCCCGACCTCATAGAGAAAATCAGTTGATTTGGCAACTCTGAAATCCTCCATAAGGCCCCACCTCGTCTGATAACAAAGGCGACGGAAACGTCCCTAACCGGCCCCAAAAAGCTAAATAATAAGATCCGAGAGCAACAACCGTCTTGATATGTGGTAATACCCAAGTCATGAGGGCATGATAATATGAATAATATAGCGACAGGTGACAGATTTATTATACTCAGTAGTTTTAACCCTTAATTTGTTTAAAGCAACCATAAATAAATTGCGCTAGTGACTTCACCACTGTTATGTCTCTAGATGTCAAATTTCCTAGAAACAGTTCATTTGTCGGTTGTATATTGATAATTGCGGCTACAGAATCATACAAGATTTCGCGTTCATTATTCATAGCGCTACAGTGGAGAAGAAGATGTATATCATCGTTAATTTCGTTTAATTCACACCTTGTGCATATTCGCTGATTTTTTGGAGTGATTGGATTATTGAATCGTCCTCTTTCTATATATGGATCATGTGAGCTCATTCGATATCTCGCCATTGCTGTTATGAGGTGGTTCCCCCTTATGTGCAAGATATATGGTTCAACACAGAAATATTTTTTTACTAATGCATATGTGCGCAGCTTACTCGAGCTCTCAATATCTTTTCTCCACTGCCGTGTAAATATTCTAACTATTGATTCTTTAAATGAAAGCATGAATTTATTTGTATCCCCAATATTCTGTGATTCCCAAGTTTGATCAAGCCCGGTTCATTCGAGGACAGAGCTGTAATTATCTGGAATGCCATGGTCCCCTTTTTTGTGGACCGGGTGGATTATACCGGTAGCCCATCTAGATGGATATTCTCCATTGGTAAGAATGGTATTGAACAACAATTCTAATGCTGGCAAGAGCTCATTACATCCATATTTGTAAAATTCGGCAGAAATACCATCTACACCCACTGCTTTCTTGCATTTTCACTTTTGAATCGCCTTTTTAATTTCTTCTGTGGTTATGGGACTGTTTAGGAACTGTGTCATATTGGATTTATCGTGCTCTACATTATGTTGGAATAACGTAACTTGCTTTATAATATTATTCATGTGTTCATAGTCAAAATAATCCACATGGGGTGGGTAGACTTGTTGTTCAAAATAGTTCACAAAGTCTTCCAAGGTAGGCCCTGTAGTGACATTTCTAGGATTTAAGGATTTCCAGAATTTCCAGTAAGAATTAGGATCTTCTGTTCTCATATTTTCCAGCTCACTAAGTTTGGCTTGCTGGTATTGTCTTTTCTTTCTTTGGATTAATTGCTTATATTGTCGTAACAGTATATTATATTCGCCTTGCTGTGCGTTAAAGTCTCTATGCTTAGCAATATTATTAACAACATACTTCAAGGATTTACATTCTTTATCATACCAAGGGTTAGAGGGGAAATTATTTTGCGTGCACTTCTTTTCCTTCGAAATATGTTCCCTTGCTGGGAATAATGGCGAAATTACAATTTCTAGCATACCATTGAACATGTCACATAGAGTGTCAGTATTACACCCCTCGGTGGCGGCACACAGCATTTCCTCAAATACATGACATGCCTGCTCATTCCGTAGAGCTATTTGATATTCTTCCCTTTTCTCGTCTTGCCATATAAAAACATTAGACCGAGATGATGTGTCATTTACACAGGTGTCTATTTTTAAGGGGTTGCAATCGAGTTTAGTGTTGGAAATATTGAATTGTATGGGACAATGATCTGATTCTACCAATTTCGGTAGAACGTCAAATTTGCTGATTATGTTATTTGCATTAAAGATCAGATAAGTCTATTGTGCTTGAACCATTTGGAGAGTAGTATGTATAGCGGCCTATACCATTATCATTAAACATGCGCCCATTGGCTATTTTGAAGCCTGTGTTTATACAAAAATTTAGTAAAAGTTGACCATATTTGTTACTGACTATATCTTCATTAGAACGTTCACTTGGAACATTTGCATTGATATCTGTTACCCCCGATTCATAGTCTGGAGCCTGACCAGTACGGCTATTAAAGTCACCACATAATAGGATGTGATGCATTTCAATATATCTAGCCACTTCCTCTTCTAGCATAGTAAAATAATGAGTTTTCTGGTGGTATATAGGCACAGCCAATTTTAATATTTTTCTGACAACAGTCTGTGGCTAATGTCAACCATACCAAATAGTCGTAGGTATGATCTATCCTAGTTAAATTTGCATATTTATTTGAAATATGTATGCCAATACCACCAGAAGCTCTACAGGCATTTTTGTGTTTATGTTTTCTATTCACATGATGGAATTTATAACCAGGTATTGCCAATGTAAAATCGTTCCCTTTCATTGTTTCTATGAAAAATATTATATCGTAGTTTCGGATAAATGCCACAAGATCAGGGTCTGTCATTTTGTTTCCTAAACCATTAATGTTCCATGACAGTACACGTATATTTCTGTCCTGATCATTATTAATTACTCTATTTACATCGGCTATGTCCGTGCGATGATTGTTCTGATGGGAAAACACTGACCATTAGCAGAGTGATTGTTGAGCACTTCAGCCATGGCAGAAGTCAGTTTTTGCTGTCCTTCCTCATTTAAGTGGATCCCACCACGATAAAGATGGGTTTTGTTTATGGGAGTGGACAAATAGTCGGCGTTGAACAATTTTACACATATTTCACGTATGTGGCAATTTATGTCGTGAATGTGGGCATTATATTTCTTCTGGCTCCTAGTGGGGGGATTTCAGCCACGTAGAAATGTGTATTTTTGAATCCCTCTATTTTTTCAGCTAATTTATTAATGTCCTCCTTTATCTTGTTTATTGGTCCACTAATATCGTTTGTACCGAGGTGGAGGACAACTGCATCGGTGTCCTCACATATATATCCTTTTAATCGAGGAATCAAGTGTCCTATTCTCATTCTAGATGTTTTATATACACAGACGGCATCTGGGTTATCAAGTTTCGGTTTTAGTTGTTTGGCTAGTCCGCGCATATTAGAGTCACCAATGACACACTTTTTTGTATTAGACTTGACGGGAATCTGTCTGGTCAAGTTTGTATTATTGTTATTGTTGGATAGTCCATTGATCGTGTTGATAGATTGTGTTTTATCTCTGCTGCTGTTGCTGCTGCTACTACTACTGCTGCTACTGTTGCTACTGTTGCTGCTGCTAGTACTAGTGATACTGCTGCATTCTGTAGGGCTACTACCACTTAAACTACTATTATGCCGATCTTTGTTGCCATTTTGGTTATTCCCATCACTTTTATATGGTTGTCTTTTATTCAGTTGTATAAGTTTTTTTAGCTGGGTATTTATGGCTGGTTTGTTTTTTCAGTTTCTTATTTTCTCTCACTTTTTTACTTTTCGTCATTTTAATTTGAGAACCGATGTTCACTTCTGTGCGTGTTTTTATCCTATTCTTTGTTTTCTTGGCACCCACAGTTTCCCATTCATTGCCGTTGTCATCGGTGTCATTATCAATGGGGATCACTTTTATTTCTTTCTGATTAGGCCTATTCTGTTTGGTTTTCTCAAACTTTTGTTCGAGACGATCGATTTCTTTGCGCATCTTTATTTTTTCTGTCATCAGGCTATCACGTCCTTTGAGAAGTTTAACATTTTCTTTCCTCTGCTTCATACTTTGTTGGCGTAGGCCACGAATTTGTTTTACAAGTTTAATGTTTTTGTCCGTAGTTTCCTGCAGCTTTTGTTCCAACCCTCTCAGTCGCCTACAAATTCTACAGTTACATTTTAGGTCCTCGTCTTCCTTGTTGCTACTTCCATGCGACCTGCTATTTTTACTGGTGGGGGTATGATCTTTATTTGCGATGTGGTCACTGGAGTGGACATCCAAATTGAAATGAATCGGGCTTTAGGCCACCTTTGTGCACATATAGGCTAAACTGGGCCAGGAGAACCTCCTGAGGATGGCGAGATGATTGAGATGACACTGTCCTCCAGACACAGGATTCGAAATTCGAGCCCTGGCGGTCTGAGGCCGAGCACGCTACCTACAGAGGCTCCCCACAATACTAACTTTCACACGTGGATGGGGAAGAAACAATTTTGTTTCTTTCAAACCGCCGAGACCGGGAACCGAACCCCGGACTCTGGCGTGAAAGGCAGCGGTGCTAACCACTACCCTAGGGCCCCCGCCCGAGTGGACATCCAGCCCGGGCTGTTGGTTTCCTCGTTCTGATTTCGTGGGGCTGTATTTTAGCTTATTTTCACGTTGTACTGTATGTTTTAGAAAGACCGGTGATTCTGGTTCTGTATCAGGTGATGATGCACCAGCAGTTGGTGTTACAGGGATTGAATTTATCAGTTTATTGACATCACAAAATTCATTGGTTTGTTTTTCAATTGATAAGGGGCCTACATTAATTCTATCTTGATTGACATTTTCTGTGACGCTACTGGGGGGATTTAAAGCTGCATAACTGTTTTGTTTATTTCGATTAAAATAACCTAGAACGTACAAAACAATCATTGCTATTGTTTTAAAGGCCTTATAAATGCACTAAAACTGGGTAAATGTAGCGGAATTAGTTCACCATGCGGTACACCATCAAGTATTATTAAGTAGTGATTCGGTGTGTGTACAATATTCATGTAATAGCGGTAAGGTTATGGGCCGATATAATGTCACATTGGCCACCACGAAACCACCTTCTTAATAGCAAACACATACGTTGAACTGAATCAGCATATTGTTGGGCCAGTTCCGCAATCGATGGGCCGACATTATTCTGCCATTGGATCAATGCCTCGTGTTAGCTGAGATACAAAGCCCCATAACCAGCGGCAGATCTAGATGTCGGCTACTGGGTCAAATCGGTTACAGTAAAGTCTAATGTTATTAAATATTATTTTATTTTACCGCATAGAGCGATGTATATCACTGTATGTGATGATTTACGATAAAATAAAATAAAGTATGATTTTGTCTAGTAGCATTTTGACTATATTTTGAAATGTTCATGAGATACCTAATAAAAGAATGCAAATGTTTTTCAAGAAAATCACGAAAATCCAAAGAGCGGAAACGATGATTTACATCACTGAATTTGATGGTTATTCCGTCTACAATTTCTCACGGTCTGGGGAGAGCGTCTTAATGGCGGGCCAAAGGCTCTGATGCTGGCCCACACTTAAAAGCACCATACTGAAATAGAGTTCTATTTTTTCAAGTGTGTAACATTCTCTATACCGGTACCAATATTAAACATGACATTACATGCAGATATCATCCATATTACACAAAGTAATAACTTCTAGATATGTCTAACTGATATGAGACAATACACGTTGTACTGTGAAATGTATCTATGATCACTTAAAAAATAACAATAATTTTAAAAGTCGTCCTCTCTTTTTTCTATGATGACCGTTATCTGCCACTTGGTAATTTTAATGTCCTGATTATTTAGACAGTATGTCTTACTCCGCTGTGAGCAGGTTTGTTCTGGTGGGGCAACAAAATTAAAAAACAACAAGCTTAAATCCTTAATAACTCAGTAACCAGAGCAGTAAAATAAAAAAATAAAACACCATTCTCCATGGAATAATCGTTTGAATGAAATAAACAAAACAGTTATGCAGCTTTAAGTTCGGGAAATCATCAATTTGCTTAGAGGCATACAGATAGAGCTTTACTATATCATTTGCCATCATCTCTGTAGCATTAGGGCCCACATGTTTGGGCAACACAAAGTTTGGGTGACTTGTATATTCGCCCCTGGCAATCATTTCTTGGCAGCAACGTTCGATCGCCTCATTTAGAATTGCATCTCTACTTTCTGATAACAGATCTTCGTCGACATCAAAAATCATATTTTCGATGACATCATTCGTACAGTCTGCATCGAATCTGCATAGGTGGTGAAATATAGTGTCATCAACATCCGCAATGGTGCTGTTTGCTGTCGGTACGTTTATAGTAGACATGTTGTCCGTATTGGGTTGATCAACTGTCAGGCCGGTCAGCAGTATGCTGGATACAGGTAGGCTACAGTGGTTGTGTTGTACACGCTCCGCTTTCACACCACAATGGATGACCCTTGTCTGCTCAGGGAAATTCTGAAGGCAGAACAAAACAAAAGTGGGGCAGTACTTTTTGCGATATTAAGTAATGTTTATGTTAATATAGTAGATATACTCTACTTAATTATTCACTTATAATTACTTATAGTGCTTGGAAAAGGATATTTTGAAATAATATTATTTTTACTAATATTCCGATCTGGGGGTTTGAATGTCTCGAGTGAACATGCACTGCGAGCGTACAAAACGTTTATTATCGCTCACTGTTATTAAATATACAAAAATTGACCACTTTTTGACTTTTGCTTCATTAATTTAGTTTTGCCATTGCGGTCTATGATACACGTCAATGCTGTTCAGATACTTAGCTTTTAAATTGCTGTGCCGATAACTTCTCAAAATGTGATCTTAGACAGAGCTCTGAAATCGCCTCTTCACCAAGAAGCCATCAACACACCAGCAGAACTACTATTTTTTATTTGATGTATGATTTTCTTTTATCTGAGCACGTCATCGCATCAATGTCACTATAGACTTTTACATAATGCTGGTTTAACGTTTGTCGATAGTCTTCCAGCATATTTTGCGCAGAAAAGTTTCATTTGCTTTGAAATGGTGATACAGATAGCTTTTCTAAGCTACAAATTGTAAATGAAAGGGTTTAAGTAAAATACTGTCCAGGGAACAACTGAGTAGAACCGAATAGGAACTAAGTAGAACCTAATATAGTTGTCCTCTGGCCCGCCATAAATCCCGCATTGATTTACTATCTGTAGTGGCTTTTCTCTGTTCCAACGAGTGAATGATGATGGTAGAGGCTTGAAATAAACACTGTAAGCCTACATCATTATCGATTGAAACAACATCCCCTTGTATATGAAAGGGTGCAGCTGCCACTTTGTAAAGTGGCAGATACACCCTTTCATATCCAACGTGATTCAGATTGCCCACGTCAGTGAAAAAAATTGTAATAAGCAAATACGTTCTGATATGGTAACAATTTATTTTTTATACGTATCAAATAAGTAGTATACTATAGGTAGAAAAATTGGAAAATCACAGTAGTCGAGTGATTTTGTGACAAGGAGATCATCGGCAGAATCCTGTCAGGCTATTCGCAACGAGATTCGTTTATATTCTGAGCAACGTGTTGTAACCAACCCAGCAAACACAAAACATTTGTATAACATTTATACAACGTCGGCCCAACGTCTTCGACGTTGGACCAACATTGTATAACTGTTATACAAATGTTTTGTGTTTACTGGGAATATGCGTTGTTTTACGAGATTCTTCCATCAAAGAGGATATTTTATTTCGCAATTTAGAACATGTATATTGAAATAAGAAACCGAACAAGAAGTACATAAATATAAAAAATCGATTCGTTGTGTATGAAGAACATTTAATGATACTCTATTAAACAAATAATTAATGCTAAAACGTTTCACTGTAGTATAAATAGATAAATAGTGGGCCTTTTCAAACGTTTTATATGTATTATACAACAAAATATATTCTCGGAGCACCGAAATTAGCGGTAGCCTACTTATATAAGTGATCTAAAAAAAAGAAAAATCGTAATTGTAATGATTTTTTTGCATTAATACTTATTACGCTGGAGACAAAGTCCTTGTGTATAGGTTACCATAACATTTTGTTGGCAACTTATTCAACATCATTCTTATTTTCCTGACGTATCGATATGATATATGTCTTGAATATAATATTAGTATTGCACCATGAGCTTTGCGAAACTGTGTAGTACCGTACTATGTTTTGATAATCTAAAGATAATCTAAAGAGCGTTTTCACAGCTTTACAAAAATAAAAACAAGTCGTTGGTAGATTATTTGACTCGCAAATTTTCAAAGATCCAACGTGTTGACATTTAACAAGTTTAACATCTTACAAAATGATAACATTATGGGATACAACAGTGATTAGTGAGAGTTGGTAGTCAAAAACAGTATCTGGATGCTTTTATACATTCATATGCAATTGTAATTTCCACTCACTATAACACCTTCAAGTGAATGAAAATTATAATACAGTTCGGAGTAATGTACAGATGTATTCTATATTTCACATAGACTTGGGGCAAAGTGTCCGGAATCATTTGAGTGGCAGAAAGGACACTGTATAGATTCGAATGCGAGGAGACGAAATATTTATGTAAGGTATAGTTATACATTCGGGATGCTATATTTTGCACTTTCACCATGAACATACAGGGTTAATTTGTTGATTATAAATAAGTATTTGTTTTTTCTCAACTCATACCACATGTTTTCCCAAAAACGTCCCAATCTTATAATTCCCGTTTATGTGTCTTTCCCCTGCTGCTACTGACGATTTTATATGGATGGAAACTTTAATCGACCAGCAAAAAACAAGGAAAGTAAACCATCCATGTTGAAAAATTTTGCAAAGTATACAAAGTCTGAAAGAGTGGATATAATTATGTGTCACCGAAGTGAATACGATCCAAAAAATATTAAGCCCCGATAGCAAATGTTGGCCAGCGTCTAAACCCGCGCATACACCTTAAGTTGGGTCGCATCGCAAGATGTATGCAGGATAACGACACAACTCAACTCCAGTTTGATTTTTTGGTTTTAATCGCACAAAAAACTGAATTAAATTGGATGGGAAAAACTGTTTGGTTGTGTTCAGTTGGGTCTCAAGGTGTATGTGCCGCTTAACCCGCTAAGCGCGAGTGCCACTGTAGTACTTTTTAACCCTTTAACTCCCGGTGCCGTCCATATTCGTTTTTTTACATTTTTTATTAGCACATTACATCAGCTTTTAAACATATTAAAGATAAAAAGTGACAATAATCAGCAAAATTTGAAATTTGTTGATCTCCATTTTGTCAAATCTGAACAATTTTCGCTCACTTGCGAGTGAAAATTCTAATTGAATAATTTGGCGGTTGAAGGGTTAATTTGTTTTGTCGGCCTAAGCCCACTAAATCGTTTACACATCAATTTAAGCAATTTTTGTTGGTCGCAAATCATTCTGACCTCAGAGATAGCGGGGGTTGACCTGAGCGACATCTATGTGTGGAGAATGGTCTCAAATAGTATAGAACAAATATCAGTAATTTTCAGCCACTTGAAGTTGTGGGTCGCGGTAGCGAGACACAACTTCAAGTGGGTGAAAAGTCATTTTTTTAATGATAACAGTGTTCATGACAAGACGTTGGCGAACGTTGATAGAACTTTTCTTGTATTTCACGTTATGAAAAAACTCACTAGGTAATGTTTGCAGGTGAGTGTAAGTTTGATAACACTGCGCATGTAAGTGTACCGGTAGGCCTATACATGGATGTGGAAGAAACCATACTGGCGTTGGCTCAATATGCGCTGGGCCAGCATATGGTGCCGTAACATGGTAGCCTTACCATGCTTACCACATATTATATTATCTCATATGACAGCATGTAGCTAAAAACAAGATGGCCGTATCAGAATTAAACTGAAAGAATTACTAGTGTTACAGGACCGAGCACAGTCATAAAGATGATAGTATGGTGTACTTTAATATAATAGTTAATCCAGTAGTGTCCAAATTTTATTTACTGTCGGCTCATTTTCAAACAAAATCTTGATAAAGTCTGTATTAATGATTACAAGATTTGTTTATAGTTGACGTCATCTATTTAAGATTTATGTACTCTTCACACTAACCCGCTCGGCTTGGATATTGTAAATATTTTGCATAATAACACAGCAAGCTAAACTATGCAAGATTTGTTATATCATGTACAGTGTACATGCAAAGATACATGCTATCAGTATTTAATATGATACTGATTAGTATTTAATCATCCACTCATTGGACCAAGAAAGAAAAAGGCTACATTAGAATATGATTATATAAATAACACAATGTGGCTCCTGGCAAAAAGTAATATAAGCGTAATTATGACCTATATTATTTCTCTTTTGACATATAATGGCATCCGTTCATATCAAGATTGCATGCCATTTTATTTCAGTTTCGTTTGTCAAGATATATAGCGGAACATTTCAGGGGCACACCCTTTAAATCCTGAATCGTTATTTCCTGGTCAAAATATCATATCAGCCTGATTTCATCACACAGCTCCATTGTGTAGGGCTTATAGTGCGTGTTTATAACGCATTTATTCATATTATAGTACTGGAGACCATTGTATTACATCATGTACATGGTAACTCTTATAGTTACTATGAAGACAAGGCTTCGTCATCCACCTGTATAATAGGCTTATGTTCTGCTTGTATTTCTATATCGTAGCAACGAAATCTGTACCATTGCAACTGGTAGTAGGCTATATGTACACCATGGATACAAGCTGTGTACTAGGACCAGTGATGACAGCCGAATTACATTTTGACAGCTACATTTCTGGCTACATTTGTAGCCAGCACTGTGTCTTGAAAAATATCTCCATGCCATGGACACAAACACAGTGTCATATCAGCCGTCCACGCACGCAACTATGGTACCCATGCAGTTTTTCGCCCTCACAATCGTCTTGGTACCACAGCAAACACAAAGTGTTAACCTATTCCGTTTCAATGTTGGTTCAGCGCGGTAAACGCTTCACTGATTCATCGGTGCACGCCTGATCGTGGGGGAGGGGCAGGTTTTGTGGGAATTGATCAACAACCACATACAAGGAGATGGTTAAAATTAACAGATGCTGAGACAGCTGACTGACGGATGTACTCGGCGCGCCAAACCGCAGACAGTGGCAATTGTTGGTGGAAGCTAACAATATGAGTAGACGGCACTGCGCTAGGAGTGAACGACGCGAGCCCAACAATGAACCTGAACCGGTATTAGCTAAACATCTTGTGCTTTCTGTCACATGGCAATCAGCTGTTCACTACAACACTAGTTCTGCACCATGACACCAGACCTGCGTTCACTGCTAACAGTCGCTGCTGAGGGGAGCTCCTCGTATTCGTGTTCCTCTTTTATCGTGGCTTCAGAGGGCCCTCCGTAATTAAAGTACTGGTCCTCTCCAGCCAAGTCGTCTTGTGACGCCGCCGTCTTCCTCTGACGATGATGTCTGCAATACAAAATAAATAATTATTATATCATACACTTTTAACTCTTACCTACCTTGGATAGTTCAACTTATATTTAGACGATCATGTATTTTTACTCTTTTTGGGAAACATATACCAACAGATAAAGGGATGAACTCTTTAAAACGAAATAAATAAAGCACCTTACTATTTTGTGTTTATCATTCAAGTTCATGCTTGAAATGCTAAATATAATTATATAGTTATAGTTATTTCGGGAACATGATAGCGAACATTGCAAAGTAAAAGGGTTACCTTTTAAAAAACATCACGATAATCACCAGTAATATAATGATAATTATAACCAGGCCAACAAGGACACCTGCAAAAATACAGTATTATATGGTCATCAGAATGCTATCTAAGATTTATCACTGTTTATGCGGCACATTCAAAGTCCATTTTATCAAAAAAAAAGATTTTCAAAACATTATTTGATAATTTTAAAATTTCCTCTCTGACTTTACATCCTCCGTGTGTCCACTATCAAAATGAAGACTTGTATAGTCAGTGTTTTATTTATTTCGGTAAAAACTACAAAAAATATTTTTATTGAAAATGAAAGACGTTCTTTAATAATTTCTTACAAACACAAAGAGTGCCTAAAATTACTAAACAAAACTATTTTTTAAGACGTTACCCCAAAAAACACGAGGAACTGACCCAATGGTGATATAAAGCCACCGTCTGCAACGCTGACCCAGCATTAAACCGACATGACTATGTAGAATATGAATGTAGTGTTATATTACACTGTATCTGCAAACTATTGAGTTACAATTAAAAACTCTCTTACATGCCACAAGGAGCACCGGGAAGTCATCCTCGTCACCAGATGCCGGTGCGGGTGTTTCAGGAGGCTCGGCTGGTAATGTGCTGTTTTCTGTTGTAACTGACAAAAAACATGGAAATAGGCCCACATTAAATTTAAATAAAGGATACTGATTTTTCAATTCGATTTTTTTACTCGAATAGCCCGTAACATTACTAGTTTTATTTTTGGAGTCTCACATATACTGAATAATACGGATATGCATTTGCTTAGAAAATGAAAGTTTTCAAGTTATATAGCGCCTATGCATATTTTGAGTTAAGAGTATGATTGTATAATTTCAGATAGCTAAGGGAATTTTCCGCATAAAATACTTTGCGATTTCTTGAGCCGTGATAAACTAATTTGATTTCATTCAGCTACTATACAATTCTATTTTCAATGTAAAATATATGTAAACCGCTCATTTTTGTTGATGGTAAGTCCATTATTATACTCCCTTGCGCCTGACACAAAACGTCACATAAATCTACTAGTTTGAAGTAGATTGCAATAACAAAATGGGAACGCTAAAATATGGTGGTAGAGAAGGCCTACATGTATATACATGACGTCATCATATTTATTTTATGCCCATTTTATTATTTTTCAAATTTGAAACTGACTGTATGTAATGAAAAATTAGGGCATCCTAGACTTGATTGTGGTGCGCAGCTGTGCGTCCATAAAAAAAATCTGGTGTGCTTGATAAATGTACGAAATGGTCGAGATAAATGTTCGAAATATATTATTTTAGCAACCTCTCACTTTAGGATTAACCTCTAAATTCGATCCCCGGACGGAAAGAATAAAATATTTATAATGACCGTAGACCCATAATATATGTATTCAAATGAAACGGAAAGGGCTAACCAAGACATTTATGATGAATTTAAATGGAAAAAACCCTTTAGTCTCCCGGTTTATGTAAAAATATTTCAGGGCCTTAAGGGTTAATGGGTCGCCTCTGCCATTACAGCAGATGGTTCAGCAATGTATTCCAGGAGCGACACAACTGTTTGAATTTGTTGCCACCTCACCAGAATGAATGGCTGCCGTACTACCCCATGTGATAACTGGAGTGGTGGTCACTTTAGATGTGGATGTAATTTTGGCTGTAGCTGACGAGGTCGATGTCACGGTTGTGGTTAAAGTTGAGGTCGATGTTGAGGTTAAGGTTGAGTTGGATGCCGTGCTGTGTCGTGAGGTTGATGAGGTTATTACAGCATCTTGCGACGTTGTCATGGTTGTAGCTGAAAATAAAAAGTGCACCACATGCTCCCGTGTATTAACTAGAAAGACAGAACCATGCCGTATAAAATTAAATTAATCGACATGCATCTATTGAGAAAAAATACCCATCACTTATCTAATAAAAGTAATCTACATGCTACTGTGTGAGAAAGAATTACACATGAAGTGTACAATTAAGTAATCTACATGATTCCATGTTAGAAAGAAGTAACCATGACCAGCAGAAATAATTGATTAGACAAGAAATTATGCATGTTTAATAAACGATGACAAATTAATTGATATGGTCTCCGTTCACAAAAAGTATTGACGCGATTGTTCCCATTGGACAAATAAGTCCCCATCTTTTACAAAATAAAAATAATTGACATGCTCCCATATGAAATGCAAATAAATATGACTTATAACATATATTAAAGGTACATCCTTCTATGTTAACAGGACGCAAAAAGTTACAAAACTAACCATGATTTTTTTCATATTTGTTAGATGTAAAAGAAGCTCCATGTGTAGAAGAAGTACAATTGCTTATATTGTTGGTAATATTTTCTAAAATATTATCTAGTATTACATAACTGGTTAGTTTCGTGTATTATTTCACTAATTTAAACATGTTGAATGAGATTTAAAATCAGAAATGATAAAACGTTAGTAACAAATTGGAAGCTCAGTGACAAAGTGAAGTCATAACGGAAATGTATTTCCCATAGTATTGTAATTATCACGTGACCCAGCGTCTTATTTGAAGTTTAGTAAAAAACGAAAAATGAAAGGTTCAGGTAGCAGTAGGCCTACCGCTCGTTATACTATTAGGCTTATATTACCATAAATGCATAATACACTATATATATTTCTGATATTACCTACGATGCCCACTATACACGTATATTACATAGTAGGTAGAAATTCAGACTCGTGTGTAGCCTACGTTATCACGGAATATTTTGAATATACTAGGCCTATATTTATATCGCGACCGATATCGCCACCGTCCAAACTTTAACATTGTGCCACAGATGGCCAAATATTTAGAATGTCGTGCCATTATTTCCGAGCTATGAAGTAGGTTATACGCCTACAATCTGCCAAGTAAACACAAAACATGTGCATAACATTTATACAAAGTCGGCCCAACGTCTCCGACGTTGGTCCAACATTGTAGAAATGTTATAAAAATAGTTTGTGTTTACTGGCTGTCCACTATACACAGAGTCAGTTATCAGCTTTGTGAGGACGATTCGTCAGTGTGTTAAATATCACCGTCTCTAGATTGTGAGGTTAGTGCAGGTGACTGTGTAGTGAGCTGCGCTTCCGTGGATGACGTTGTTCCAGCAACGTCTGACGTTGTAACTGTTAAAATGAATGACATGGAAACGTTAGTGATTACAATTAACAATCTGCTAGGTGTTAGGTCTACAACAGGAGCCGTTAACCCATTGTTGATTTACTTCTGGACCAACGTCATAGACGGTGTGCCAGCATTTAATCAACAGTGGGACAATATTTATTAGCTATTAAACAGTCTACTAAGTACCCGGAACCGTACTACGGTACCTTGCAAAGCCAAAAGGCAGTGTCTGCTTAGGCCTACTCGGAATGTAAGCAGATACTGCTTTTTGACTTTGCTGCTACTTCCTTAGCTACACTTCATTCTGAATATGTACAGGCTTAAAATAATTACAATGTTCTTATTAAGGACGAGTCATTATCATGTATACCACACTAAGCCGTTAGCCGTCATTATTTAGCCCTTACAGCGCCGAGATCGACTTTAGTCGTCAGAACCTGACGCGTCTGTAGACGCCTAAGACGTCAGATTCTGACGACTAAAGTCGATCCCCGCACTGTAACTAAGTCATTTATGATGATTTCGAATTGAATAAAACCTTTTGGTTTCCATGGTTTACAAAAATTGTTTTAGTGCTTTAAGGGTTAAGAACCTGGCCGTACAAAACGTTGTCTCGCTACCGCGACCCACTTCAAGTGGGTGAAAATTACCCGCATTTGTTAAATTTAGACAAAACATTTGAAAATCTTGATGTTTAAACACACATTTCTCTCCCAATAACTGTGGTTTGATTTGATAATAAAACAGATTAAAAACGACTATAGTCGTGTTTCGCTCTTCAAGGGTTAATTCAGTTAAAAGATGCTAAACTGCCACTTTAAAAAGTGGCAGTTTAGCACCTTCTAACTCCAAGGGGACGTTGTATGAAAGGTAATTTTAAAATAAAAATGACAGAGCAAAAATGGTCAATGACAATACAAAACCGCATTTGTATGAGCCAGAGAATATTTCAAGACAAGAAGTGGGTCCTTTTTGCATATTTGAAAGAAATATTGGATAGAGATAAAGACTTGTGCGGACAGAATAATAGGAAGTATAGGTCTAATAATAATATCTGACGCTCAATAGGGTAGACCGGGGGAAAACGGCGCATGTAAGCAAATATTTTATTATTTTTAAAAATGTGCAAGCTATCTAGCAGAACTTATATTTCCTAGAAAAACTACTGTCCGTCATACATCTTTTAGCAAAGTTATTTTTTGGGTAAGCGCACCTTTTGGAACAAGTTATAGCAATGTAATATTCATATTCAATGTAATAATCAATATCCCGCGCCATCTTACCCCGCCAATTTGGGGTAAGATAAAGTTATGTCAGGGGTAAGATGATCAGCTTCTATAAATTAGGCCCTGAATTAACCAATTTCATATTAAACGCATTTGCAATGCTATTTGAATGTTCCAGCAAGTTTTCTTGTATTGACAATATCGTTTTTATTTGATATTGCCATAATATTTGCGTTTTTGTTCTCTTATTGCAATGATATGCCTACATCTCATATATATTATATACTTTTTAATATATAATACTAAGTGCATAGCCTGTGAATATCAGGTTTGACGGAAATATAATACATAGCGGTATATATACCTAAATGATATATAGTTTTCTTCTGATACAGCACACATGAATTGTATGCAGAGGCATACAGCAGATTCTATACAGCTCCATGACCCGAGATAAGTAGCTTGTACATATATCGTCGCCTCGGAGCTAAAGGATCCTATCTGACACTCGTCAGAGTGGCAGATAGGATCCTTTAGCTCCGAGGCGACGATATATATCTGTTAGATAGTAGATCTAGGCTGAAGAAAAATAGTTTTGCTATTTCAAATTGATTTCTGACAAAGTTACATCTAAATAGAACATTCGTGTTGAAAAAGAATGGTCTATGCCCAGGGCCATTACCTTACACCCTACCAGATATCTATTTCGACCCATAATTGACAAGTAAAGTGACTAAACTACAATATATTTACACTGTTTTTAGAAAGCGACTCACCAGATTCTGTAGTAGTTTCTTCCATTTGCACTTTCTGCAACAGAAAATTACATCACATGATCACGACCCCCTACATAGGCCTATCAAGTAAAGTATACGAGCACAAATTCGGCATTTGGACGGGTTGTGTCCATACTTCTTCGCAATGAATTAGGCCTAATTAATTTTAATTTTCACCACAAAAAAATACACATGAGAGAAAACATTGCCAGTCGGTATAGATCTAATTGACTGGACCGTATACATATACGCTCATCAATACATGTGTATCATAGGCTACGTCAGCTGGGCCCATCCCACTAAATATCTTAAAATTAAGATTATCTTAACTTTCTCTCATTTCCATTAGAAAAGTTAAGATATATCTTAATTTCGTGATTCTTAGTGGGATGTTCCCTCAATTATGTTGTGACGGATGAGCAGACGAAATGTCAGATGAAGCAATAAAACATCCCTCTGGATGCATAGCCAGCAAACACCAAACATTTGTATAACATTTGTACAACGCCGGCCCAACGTCTTCGACGTTGGGCCGGCGTTGTACAAATGTTATACAAATGTTTTGTGTTTGGTGGGCTAGGCATATACATCGCGCTAGTTGATATTAGCGCGTTATTTCATCCAAGCTGGCTCCCTAATTTGCATTTTCCTGTTTTGCTTGCCTTTTCACATATATAATTACGCGGGATTCCACAGCTCTCTCCAAACCAGACCCATCGTTTAGGGTCGTCTCCTTGATAAAAATAATACTTGGCACACTGATCCCCATCTCGTGGCTGTGTAGATAGCCATGTAGAAGACAGGCTGTCACTCACTGCTGTACCGTCATACCATCTACAATAAAAATATGATAGGGAAATTTCATATTCTTTTAAAAACAGGAACAACATTCTACACTCTAAATGTTTGTAGTACGCCTTCGCATATGAAGAATGCGATGGACCGGTGGAAAGCGCGAGTGATTGTTTGTCAACAAAGGTCTGCATATTTTGTTAGTAGGTTAGTAGGTATTCTGTGTAGATCTATTTACCAAGCAGGACAAATCAGTTATTTAAAGGTACACAATGAGGCCAAAAACATCATTTTGGCTCCTTGATACGTCCATAATAGTCTAGTAGATTTGGGAAAAATCGTTCACATTATGATAAAAACATCAAATTTGCTACAGAGCTGCTCTAGAATATACTGATCCATATTGGAAGGGAAACCACCTTGCAGCTGTAGGGGCATTTTTAACCCCCCTTATTTTTTTCAAAAAATTCTAAGTAACTAGTAGTCACTTTTTTTCACCAAAATATGTCTACAAAGCTGTTTATTAGTGATGTTACTTGTTTATTGAAACAAATCATGGGCGGATCCATGGGGCGTTAGGGGTTCACACACCCTTTTCAACAAATTAGTAGGCCCTATAATAAAAAGCCTAAATTAGGTAAAATAGTTCATAATGTGATAAAGCACCAAAGTTTCTACAAAGCTACACAAAGGTATACTAATCCATATCGAGAGGAGAACTACCGTGTAGCTGTAGCGTAAGGGCTCCGTTCGGGGGCATTTTCAACCCCCCTTATTTGAAAAAATCGAAAAATTTGAAATATTTAAAATATATACACCAAAAATATCTACGAAAATGATTCCTAATGATTTTAGTCCTTTTAATCAAAGCGGGGGCGGATCCATGGGGCGTTGGCGGTGTCACACACCCCTATTTGCCATTTTTAAAATGAAAAGAGCTGTAAATTAATATTAGAAAAATTGTTAGCAAAATTTAGATCATGGTAATTATATGTACATATTGTGGTACAGACAACTAATATAATGAATAAATAAAAGTAATAAACCTATCCCCCAATAAAGTGTCGAAAAAAATGTATTTCGGGTAAAAAAGTTTTGTTTTTTATAGTTCATACAACAATTGCAGCTTTTATTAAAATCCCAAAATGGTAAAAAAATGGTCTTGACATTGTGTGGGACGGTTATAAATCAGGGTCACTGAAACAATCTGCACAAGAGAACAGAGGAACTGGAATCCATAACATATTTTGTGGTTCACGGTGAGCTAGCAAAAAAATGGCAAAGCCTCCTCCGAGTAAACGAAAACAAAGTTGACCTGTTTGCATTCCTGGCCTTCGAGATCTGTAAAATAGACACTCAGAATCATACTTCTTGTGGCCAGGCAAGCCTATCATTCCATAAGGGAGCCACCATTAAATATCCAGGGCGGGGGGTGGCAGGAGTATTTTTTGAAATAAATAATTCGCGGACTCTGCGTGATGCGTGAAATAAATAGTTTTCTTGAAGACCTGTTCTATATTTAAAACATGTAATACAATTCAACATTTTCAGCGCGTCGCCGAGCCGGCCCCCTAATGAATAAGAACTATTGATACAGGTGGTGTTGTCCTTATTATTGCCAATTACTTGTCTCTGAGAATTGCAGAGCTCTGGATCGCATTCGGAGTTGGAAATCACTACCGCTTTATTCCAGCCCACGCCATTGTTTCTCACATTGGTAGTTTAAAATAATCTGTGGTATCGACTCAGCATTTACTGGACGAGGTAAATAAACGGCATGGAAGACATGTGAGCGTTTCTCTCATGTGACTTTCTAAGAACCCAGACACACTCGGAGCATAACCTAGCTGATCTTGAGCGGTTCGTTATATTGATGTACAGTAGCCTAAGACATGTGATGTAATTCTATTAAAAGTGAATGAGGCAAGACCAATTCTCTTCACTCAAGGATGGCTCTAGAAAATATACCGCCTACTGAGGCTGCCCTTATTGAGCACACAAAAAGCGGCATACCAGGTGGTCACTGCTGGGCTCTGTCCACAAGTAAAATACCCCAAAGCTGCCTGCAGACTGGGGGTGGGTCCTGGTCAATAAGTGGTGGAGGCCGAGGCCCATGTGTACAGCCTTTTCCAATTTTGGCATGTCATGAGTTGGTAGGCCCTAGAGTGTGTTGCCGAAAGAGCTGTAAAGGACTGAATTTAGATGTGATGGGAAATGCAAAGAGTAGATAAGTTTTATACATTAATATAAGCTTATCAATTCAGTTGGTTTTTGAATAGTACTATGACTAGAACTAAAACTATTTACCAAAAGATTTGACAAAAATGTTTATCGCACATGATAAACATGGTATTGTTTCGCTTCGAATGAGTACAGTATATATAATTACATAGTCACATTAAGTCAATGGTACAATTTTGTTCTGCTATAAAGAAAAGTATTTCTTTTAAATAAATACATTCTATTGTTCTCCCCAACACAAGTTTAAATGTAACACAAGTTTTGTAATTTTTACAAAGGAAAAACCGAATAGAAAAGGCGCCGAAAACAATACAAGGGTATTTAATCGTTTATTGTTACAGCATTTTATCCGATTTTATTTTATATTTACATATTTAGTTCAACATATATCTTTTTAAAATTACTTATTCACATTATTTAAACAAGAGCACACTCGACAATAGCCCGCCGCCATTATTGAACTTAAAGTTATTGCGCCCACAAGGTCAAATTATTGACGTAAAATGCCAAAAATCGCATAAATCGGCCATTTTGATTTTTTTTCAGCCATGTGGAGCTTGTCCGAGAACTGTTCATTAGTAACATGCATAACAAATTTGAGGAGGATACATTAAAAACTTTTTTATGTTATCGCGGCCACAATGTCAAATCATTCACGAAAAATCGTAATAAATCGGTCATTTCGATTTTTTTCAGCCATTATTGAACTTGTTCGAGAACTGGTCATTAGTAACATGCATACCAAATTTGGGAAGGATACATGAAAAACTTTTAGGTTATCACGCCCACAAGGTCAAATTATTGACGTAAAATGCGACAAATAGCAATAAATCGGCCATTTTGATTTTTTTTTCAGCCACTATTGAGCTTGGCCGAGAACTGGTCACTAGTAACAGGCATAGCAAATTTGGGCAGGATACGTGACATTTTTTTCATGTTATCGCGCCCACAAGGTCAAATTATTGACGTAGGCCTAAAATGCGACAAATAGCAATAAATCGGCCATTTTGAATTTTTTTCAGCCATTATTGAACTTGTCCGAGAACTGCTTATTAGTAACATGCATAACACATTTGAAGAGGAGACATGAACAACTTTTCAAATAATCGCGCCCACAAGTAAATGTTGACGCCGACGCCGACGACGCCGAATTTCAATTGCAATAGCCCACCTTTTTAAATTAAAATTAAAAGGCGGGCTAAAAAGGGAGGTGTCGAAAATGCCCCCCCCCCCCCTCAGCAAAGCCCTTACACTACGCTATAAGGTGGTTCCCCTTTTGATATGGATAAGTATACCTTTGTGTAGCTTTGTACCAAATGATAACCAGCATGATCAGTGTATCGGTGACGTTTAATTTATTTTTAAACTTGTTTGAAGACGTGTATATACACGTCTACAAACAAGTTTCAAAATAAATTAAATGTCTCTTAATTATGTTTACACATAGGCCTACACGTCTACAGACAAGATTCAAATAAAGCGTCACTGAAACATGTTTACCTATAGGCCTACACGACTACAGACAAGTTTCAAAATAAATAATGCGTCCCTGAAATTGTTTAAATTGTTTCTCCAATCATGCCTGCTCACCTGAACGCGCCCCTTTTCTCCCTGGTTGTGCCGCTATTCGCAACGTCCGTGTCCTCAAGATATAATCCAATATAATAGTGGGCATTGTCGGATCTGAAAGCGAATCAGAAAGATAAATATAAATAAATGGATACATTTGTTATTATATTATTCACATTTAGCTACAGTTAAAACACGAATGTCTTAAATGATAATCATATCTGCGAAACACAAAATACACAGGAGTTTGATGCCATTAGAATGTGACAATAACTTTCCATTTGTGGGTGTAAAAAAGTAAAATATAAATTGATAAATCAATTTATTCAATATTAATAGTTTATGATAAGTCTCATCAGTTCTGTCAATCGTGATGCACCTATGTATCGATAGTAGGCCCACACAAAGTGATATTTACATATCCTTATTATTCAGAATGGGAAAATAGGTTGCCGTATTATTTATTCATGCCTCTATCTCTCCTTTCTCGGGTTTCTTTACAAATGCTGAAAAACATGTCAACATTCATTGATTATTGTGGATATATCAAACTAGGTACACTAGCTAAGTAATGCAGAGGGAGTAATGTGCACAACTTGATGCGTTTGAGAGATTGACCAAAATATGATATATGCCTGGTGTTTTGTAAAATGATAACTTTCGTTTACAAAACACATTTTGCTCTTCGATTGTACGTTAGTTTTGTACCATTCTTGTTCTACGGAAGACATAGATTGTCACCTCACTTGTATTGAGTAATAATAGTAAATATTACAACAGGTCATTTTAAAAGGTACAAGGTATCAGATAGTTTATTTAGAAAACCTTGTTATATGACACAAGCATATGCAGATATCATGGACATAACAATCATCATCAGTTTGAGCAGTAATATGAGTTTTTTTCAAACGGTACAATAAATTAAGTTTCACATGACAACTCTTGCATTCTGTATCGATAAGTACAACATTACAAGGCAAATGTTTTACCGGTACTGGGTTATGGTCGACATACGTCTAGTCATTGTGTTCGGATAACTCTCGGGAGAATGCATCGATGTCGTGTCATGAATCTATAATGACATGACAATAAGGCCTATAGCGTATTCACGTAGGCCTATTTAATGATAAATTAATAATCACGGCAAATTGGAAGTTTTCAAACGATCACACGAGCGCGCTAGCCCTTTCATTCCTAGTACAATGTAAATTATTATTCAATTTACTTATAATAAATGCGTATTTCTCATTTTAATTTCTATAACACAAATGTCTACCTTCAGTAAGACAGATATGTTTAGATTCACTTAAACGTGTTTAAGATGTGAATTGCGAAGAAGGGTGAGGACTTGACATGGAACAATATTGCAATTAAAAATCAGATTCAAATGGCGTGTTGGTGCAAGATACGGCCCGTTGATTCAGAAGTGAGATGTGGTCATCACCAACACTACAGAACGTTTATCCAACGCTGGCTCGATGTTGGGCCAGCGTCCCCAGATTTGGTTCATGGTCTCTTTTCGCTGAGAATTCCGTGTAAGCGTCGTCAAGACTGAATCTGATGATCGTGGGTCATCGTGACTGACCCGCGTATATGTCTATCTGTTTCGTGACCACGAACACTGATGAATGATGTTATAGACGCATAGGGCCAAATGATGACAATTAAAATTATTTGGTGGAATTCCCTATAGGCCAGCAAACACTGGAGGTTGGCCCTGCGTTGATTTAGTGTTGGGCCGACATCGTAGACGAAGGTGCAGCATTATATAATTGGAATTTGTGTTTGCAGGGATGTAACACTACTTACAATATATCACCTGTATCTGCTCAAAAACGTAATTGGGCTGTGTAGACATATCTAAGCTCATAAAACTGATACATTTATATTTTGTATAGTTTTTATAGGGCCTACTTATAGTGTAGGCCCTATATATTTTGTGTACTAGGGCCTAGTAGCCTATTTGATTTCAGTGGCAACATGATCGTATAGAGAACAAACTATATTATTTTAAGAACAAATACCCCTATCACTTACTATCCAGCCCCTCCATTAACAAAAGTATTTACATGTGAACATCGGCAAACATTTAGCCGCACTGAACAACATATAATTAGACCTCATTACTGGGTAATTATTGATCACTTTTAAAATAGGCGCAATAACACTAACAATGTTTTATCTTTATATTTATTGCATTATTGTCTTGTCCTCCTTCAGTTTTACTTAGTCTGATATCTTATCATACAGTGGTATTACCCAGTGAACACAAAACATTTGTATAGCATTTATGCAATGTTGGACCAACCTTGAAGACGTTGGGCCAACGTGTATAAATGTTATATAGTAATCAGGCTGTTTAACCTGATTTATGCTAAATCATTCAATATAAAGTCATGTTGAGCCGTGGTGCAGTGCGCAAAAAATGTAAAAACAGCAAGGCATCACAGGATATGAAGGTATTGTCATTTTAATAACGGTTACCAGTTTCTGTCACGAAAAGCCTAATAATCAGGTATGTTCGTTTAACCCTCTAACCGAATTTCACCCACTCTAAGATATTTGTTGTGTCTCGCTGACGCGATCCACAACTTCAAGTGAGTAAAAATGATCAGATTTGACAAAATAGAGGTGAACGATTTTGCAAACTTGGTGATTTGTGTCATGTTTTGTATTAAACATGCTCGAAAGGTGGTATTTAGTGTGCTAATAAAATATTTAATAACGAATATAATCGCAACCGGGTTACCTTCTAACCGCCAAATTACTGAATTTGAATTTTCACCCACTTGAAGTTGTGTCTCGCTGACGCGATCCACAACTTCAAGTGAGTGAAAATTATTCAGATTCATTTGACAAATATCAACAATTTTGACATCTTCTTGGTTGCTCTCACGTATTTTGTTCAAAAGCTGATATTTAATGTGCTATTAAAAATGAATGAAAAAAGGAATAGGGGGGAGGGGGTATAATCGGTAGTAAAAGGGTTGAAGAGTTAACCAGAGGTCGAATATCAACACAACATAGGGTTATAGGTGTCGTGTCGGCTGGGGTAAAGACGTATTCACTCATTGAGCTATTTATTCACGGTTGATATCAGATTGAAAACTACGGTAAACTGGCTGGAGCTAGGTCACAGTATCACCTGCGAGTTTATCTTCTTTAGGGCCTAATTGAACACGGTATAGGTATATAATTGGAATTGTTTAGTGTAGACCTATACTAGAGAAAACTATCTTGTAGTCTTCAGAAGTCGTTCTGTGTAATAACGGATACACGCTGTAGCTGTATTAAACCTCTTTTTCTATTTTCCAGAAGGTTTTTTTGACCGGGTTTAGCACGCCTATGCACAGCAGTAGTAACGGTCAGATTAATTCATTTAGCATGACCTGGTGACTGTACAACATATGATACATGTGTCTCACATTCCTTTGATATGTGTCAAAATGGATTTGAAGCTGGCTCTGCCAACGCAACTTGCAGCTCTATTGTACACGTGTAAAGCCAAAATACAGTAGCCTGACCGCTTACTTTCAAGTAAGCCTTATAAATTTACATGGCAAAGTTATATCTTTGTGTACTAGTTGCTCCTCTGAGGAGCTATACGCTACTTACTATTGGCTGATTTATTTTTACATAATGCACATGCACATTCCATTTTGATAAATTTCAGACATTTTTTTGTGTAAAAATGGCTGTGTGTCCCAATTAACGGAAATGCTGAATTGTGTTTTACAAAAATAATCAACTCACAAAGCCAAAAAACATGACATCACATTCTGATGTTACTCTGCATAAAATAAACCCTAACATTTATGGTCTGACATATGTCACCTATCCTCAATATTTGAACAAGCTGTCATGATATTTCTTCTACACCCACATCAGGCGATATGATCCTGCATAATTCAGTATCGTTAATCCTTGTGCTGCCAAGACCGTCATATATGCGGTTGTCAATTCTGAATAATTTTCACTCACTTGAAGTTGTGGATCGCGTCAGCGAGACACAACTTCAAGTGGGTGAAAATTCCAATTAAATGACTTGGCGGCTAAAGGGTTGATGGTTAAGCAAACATACCTGATCATATTTTAAATATAACAAGATTTGATAAATTAGGTTATGGTAGATGCTCAGTTAATCAAGCAATTCAATATTGGAGATGTCTATTTTTCATAAATATAAATATTTTTCGTTTTTTGAAGCTTAGAATGAATGACAAAATGAAATAAAATGAGTCGGGCTTTAGGCCATCTTTGTGCACACATATGCTAAACTGGGCCAGGAGAACCTCCTGAGGATGGTGAGATGAATGAGATGACACTGTCCTCCAGACACAGGATTCGCGCTAAGGATTTGTGCGCCTCTGAGCTCGGTCCGCTGAGGACTTAGGCCCTATAGGTAGAAGTTATTAATTGATTTTTTTGATTGATTGATTGATTGATTGATTGATTGATTGATTGATTGATTGATTGATTGATTGATTGATTGATTGATTGATTGATTGATTGATTGATTGATTGATTGATTGATTGATTGATTGATTGATTGATTGATTGATTGATTGATTGATTGATTGATTGATTGATTGATTGATTGATTGATTGATTGTGGCTTAAAGCTGCAGCTCACTGGGATAGATTTCCCGGATTCGAAAGAAACGTTAATGGGCGGAGCTCATTTTTGACGTTTCTGACGTCAGATGGGGAAATTTCGTCTGATTGATTTTAGTTCATGCAAATGTTCATGTTGATGCACAACGTATCTTCAACTTTGACTCGGTTTCCATACGGGCTTATTGAACTATTTCGTGTACATCCATTCATGCACAAAACTCTGATGCGGTACAGAATGGCCAGTCTTGACTGTTCATCAAATTGACTGATCATTCAATTAAATGGATGTCATATAGTCGATATGGGCTAAAACCATGATAAAGTGATTTTATTTTAGCAAATGAAGTAAGTTATTATATATATTATACGATCAAAAAAGCTTACAAATCCACTAGGCTAATTACCGCCGTCATTCATTAAGGGGTAGAACACCATACTGGTTTGTATAGATTGTCAATGAATAACTCTGTTTTGTCAGAATCCATGCAAAAAGTACAAATTAATTTTGTTTTGCATTCTCAGTAAATTATGTAAAGAGCAGAACATGTATTGTTAGATTAAAATATAATTATTATTTTTTAATGTGTATTTATATAGGGGGCATAAGTCATACTTTTTATTTATTTCAAGTGGACAGTGTTGACGGAATGAATAAAAAAAACACGTTTAACCCGTAAACCGCTAAATTAAATAATTTAAATTTTCACCCACGTGAAGTTGTGTCTCGCTACCGCGAGCCACAACTTCAAGTGGATGAAAATGATTCGTATTTGTCTAATTTGAGACCAAACATTTGCTAATCTTGAAGTTCAAACACACATTTTGTTCCCAATAACTGCGATAATAAAACGAATTAAAACGCGCTTAGCGGCTGAAGGGTTAAATACAGAACCATAGGCCCCCTATCGGTGCTTCATTTGAGATCTACAGCTGCACGTTTTATCAATCTCAGTCAATCATTTTGTTGCGAAAAAAAAATTGAACGCGCTTAAAAGTTTGGTCGCACTGAGACCCTGGGTTAACTCACAGTTACTCCCAAGTAAACACGAGACATCGAGTTAATGTTGGAATAATGCTGGGCCATCGTCTGCGACTCTGTCCCAGCATTAAACCAACATAAGCGCAATGTCTCATGTTTACTAGTACAGGCATGTAGGCCCATCCTATCAGCTGCGCACCCAAGCCGAAAATATTCATTTACAGGCGTTCATTTAATAATAAATTGAAAGATTACGTTTCTATACACACAGGTTATATCCCAAGGTGAGTCACCACCCAAATTAGGCATGTGTCATTACAATGCATGCTGTGTATAATCATAGAATTATACGTTCAGTATAGTTTGATGGTATAGGCCCTAATAATTATAATTACATAATTTACTCGGGCAACACAAGGAAGTAGGCTTTACGTGCTGCAAAACACTTGTTTGCGACCACTTCGGTTGAAATTAATACGTGGAAATAAGCTAGTGTGTGTGTTTTATTTACCACTCATTTGTTTTAGGGTTTTTTGTCAAATTAAAAATGTTTTACATGTTTCCCCAAAAAATAAAAAAATTGGGTAGGGTGGTTGGTGGGTGGGGTCTGGCCAATCCGAGTTTTTCTCGGATTTTTTAATTTTATTTGACAAGTCCCCTTAGCAGATGGTCGAATTATAATGTTTTACGAGTACTGATGGTACACGGAGGATTTGTAGCTGTTATGTTTTTCCAAATTGATTGAGGGTTGGCGGTCAATTTGCTAATCAGTGTTGACAGCAAGGCAGTATGGCGACGAGGCGAGAGCCCACAACGAGAGTGGATACCGAGAGTCTGACAGGCGGTAGCGTTAACCACTACACCAGGGTCCTACGTCTCCAATAAAATGCTACCGAGATTATTTGTGGGCTTTTGTGACTGTTGAGTAGGCCTAATTTGATAATTAATCATAAAAATATATGATAATATATATTAGATATAATTAGAATATATAATATAATTATAATGGTCTCAGTTATAAACCTCTTACACAAATCAGCGGGCGAAGGACATAGTTGTAGATATAAACATAACCAACTCCAAATACTGTACTTTTAAAACACGTTTAAAACTACAATGGTGTATGGATTTTTCGCAGTATCCAGCCTACATGTTAACAGATTTCCACAGTAAATATGGGTGAAGACACAAATCTTTATTAAATGAACAAAATCCTTAGCGGGTTTCCTCTCTTGATTTAGGATCGAATTGCTTGTCACGTGGTTGCTGCTTAGAATTTTGTTACCTAATCGTTCCAAGTAAAACAAATGTTTTCAATGTATTCTTTGTTTAGGCCACAATATTACTGCACTCCATAGCTCACCAATTCATCCTATACCATGTATTATTTTTAAATATATATTACGGGATTTGTGTGTGGCCTCATTAAATCACTAAGGTAGGCGTATTGATACACACACATACATTATCATATACATATATCTCAAAATTGATGGAAGTACAAAAGGCTGGCAGCTTGTTGCCACGGTCTGGAGGGTAATGTAATAAGTTACATCTCGAAACATTGGTACAGCGTTGGACAGGTGCTGGGTCAATGTCTTAGACGCTGCGCTAACGCTGGGGAAGCATCTTGTACATATAGGGCGTATTGGAACCCAGTAACCCACAATGGAAGATAAGTGCTATAATTGATGCTAATAGCATGCTGAATATCATAAAGCTCGTCATTGATGATCAGGTAACCGAAACACGTAAAATGGGGTATTAATTCAGGTCATGCCTTTTCCCATTAAAGCGACACAATCAGGCCAAAATCCTCATTATTATTTGATATGTTCATAAAAAGCACGAGATTTAATTTCGGACATGCATGTCCAAAATAACAAGTACGGGAATAACTGATAAATAGGGCTTTTGGCACACTTGCTACGCTGCCACAGCAACCCAAAATTTAAAAGACTTCCACATTTCTAGTCTATGGATATATTCACATTTATGGACGTATCAAAAAGCGAAAATAAAATGTTGATTTTTAAATCTTGGTGTTTATACACTCATTCACGGTAACAGTGATTTGATGGGATATTAAAACGGATTTAAAACGATTATAATGTTAGTCGTGATTAGAATCAGAAGGTCTAACGGTGTTTATCTGTCAGCGAACAAAGTGATTTAATTAAATTGTCTCTTTAATCGCAAGAGCTTGGGATTACATTGTACACGCGGATGCAAAACTGTTACAGATCAAAATGGACGGCTGCTTTTCTATAGCCAACATTATTGATATACATGCTGTAGTTTATAATGAATTGATGTCTATTGAAACGCAGTATACCCAGTCTACTTATAACTTGCCTGCTTAGTCATGTCCATGGAATGCGACATAATATACGATTAGTCATATATAGGTGAAGATGGATGTAGTGGCCTAATAAATCACATTTTGCCAAAAAAAAAATAAATGACTGTCATAACCTTTCACACAAGCTATTAATTACGTGTCTTAATGCTCAAAATAATTAACCAATTCCTGGGAAAATACCCTTTATCATCTTTGTATAATCTTTCCTGAACCATCTAGGCCTATGTATAATGCATGCTTCTATGTTGATGTTTACAACATTGAGTATGGTATTCTAAACCCAACCAATGGAATAGTTGATAAGACTGCAAACATCTTGTATTTGAAACCTTTCAGCGCGGGGACCGTCTTCACGCGTCAGAATCTGACGTCCAGAGACGTCAGATTCTGACGTCTAAAGACGGTCTCCGCACTGAAAGAATTAAAAATTATAATGGCCGTAGACCCATAATTAACATAGGTATTCAAATGAAGCGTAAATGAAAACCAAGACATAATGATTTCAAATTGAAAAAACCCCTTCAGGTCTCTATGGTTTATCATGTTTATAACACAAATATTTCAGCGTTGTAAAGGTGTACATTCACGTGACATTTTGTGTTCATTTGTAGTTTTATATTACCACCAGATGAATCAGAATGTTAAGCATATACATGGGTTGTCCATATTTTTTGTTTTTCTACATATATCAATAAAAACATGAAAAATTCGTTTAGTCACAGTTATCACATATCACCTTAAAGATGGCGATTTTCTAGCTAAATAACTTAACTAAATGATTAATTGATTAATGGTGTTTAGAGTGTGTTTTATTAAACTTTAACACAGGACAGAGTCATCGACCATTGTAGATTACGTTGTGCTGGGATATACTCGAGATACCCGGGAATTTTACGATAGATGATGTTGTTGTGGAGTATACTCATAAAAATATTAATATTCAATTAATCATTCACGCCAATCATTCAGCTCGAATAGCGGGATATGTGATTATTATTCATATTGCACAAAATGTAAACGTGTTTTTCACTTTTGACGACAGCGCCATGCTTAACATTTTGATATGTAAACACTAAACAAATATATAAAACATTCTAAAAGAGAGATGTTAGATCAAAACTGTTGGTTGTAGCCAAGCAACATCGGTTGCTCTGATGGCGTAGGCATGACAATAAAAGGCATTGATATGTTGATACGCAGCAAACACGACGCGTTGACCCAATGCTGGGCTCATGTTGGCCCAGCGTCGTAGACGGTGGGCCAACATTAGCCCGGATACGTATGACTGCGAACCACACACGATCAATGAACAGTGAACTGAAACCGTGAATAAGTTGCCGATAACTGCCATTGAATCGGGACAAACTGAATGGTTTCATGGGCGATAATGCAATATCCTGGGGCCTTCACCGTACAATGGCTAGTTGAAAGCAGTGCAAACAGAGGGGGTGAATAGTCTCCGTAGAAAGTGTCAGTCCTCGAGTGTGTTTCTCGTTATAGTAGTAAAGTTACTAGAATAAAAATAAAGATAATTTAAATGTAGTATGGGGCTTGTTCATGCTGTTAGTTTGATTGGGATTTATTATAACATAGGCCTACAGTCATGTTCTGTGTACATTTTGAAATGCAAACGATCTAATTAGGAAACACCTTTCTACATTATTTGAATGATGTAGGCCACCTGGCTAAAATTCACACCATGGAAAAATACACTTTCAAATTTGAATTCAGTTTAAAGTGAAAAATTACTCAATATTGGCGATATGCCCACAGATATTAAGACATGGCAACCAAGAAATACTTGTTCTTCAACATGTTTAATCCATCTCCTTGTACTTTCTCATTTGCGTTCATTCTAAGTGTGATCATGATGATGTGAATTGCCTCCGCAACTCACACGGTCATATGCTGGATAAAATGTGATTTCAATAAATATCCAACCGCAAGTAAAATACATAATTATAATGAAAGTTTTTAACGTGAACTTATATTGCTATTGGTCCGTGATTCAAAATATGTGGTTCATAAAAGCGACACGGTTGTTTAAAATGTTTAGCAAGGTTATTCTCCTTTTACAGTTCAAATAAACAGGACATGTGCTATTTTTCAAAACTTAATCTGTCAGTGTTTTATAGTGCTAAGATTACCCACATCACCCTTATTGAATGGATGGGAAGGAAACATTTTATGTCTTTGAAACCTTAATGCTGGGTGCTGGGAGTCAAAGCATCCAGGCGTCCGGCGTGACAAGCGGTAGCGTTAAACACTGCACTAGATCTCCTGCCTCATCCAGCGACGAAGTGTGCCCTCTATCAGATGAATTGTAGGCGTCCCCATGGAAATAACAGCGGTCGGAGAAAGTTTCGGCTCGTTTAAAGAGTTAAATATCGTTCTTAATATGCTATACTCACAACGAGGTTGTGACGTCATAGTGTTCTGCAGAGTCCCCCAGGATGATGAGATCTCCTCCGTCCAATGTTTGGCATTGGTTCTTGGCGTCTTGCCAGGATAACTGGTCCTGTGATATGTGATAACAGCTCAGCCATCCCGACGTCACACCTCCCGTTATCCATACTGTATCGTCACCACACGTCACGCCTGATGTCATGGACACTACAAGCAAAGTTATAATTAGTATGAGAGAAAATTGGTGTACGTTATGGTGTGCATAATTCAGGCTGATTATAGTCTATATAACGTATTGTGATATGCTAATATTATATGTGATATGTGGCCCCTATGACAAATTGCATTACAAATTGTAAGTTGCATTACATTTTAAATTTTATTTTCTGTTTTTTTTTTTAAAGTCGAATAAATATGTCTGAGTCTGAGTAATGAACACACCAAAATACAATGTAATTAGAACTGCAAATTAGCAGTCAAAACATGTGAAATGCATTGAAAATAATTAGCTTCCAATCTAAGGTGACGTAATACATAACTAGAAAGATAAGTTATATGCCACACACTATAATTATAGGGGATGCTTAATTACTCCATTGTGAATCATGATACAACATTGTTTCTATATTAGCCAAGGATATGTAGCTAGGTCCAAATATAATATTCTATTCTTTTATTAAAAAACAACTGAATGACGTCGGTGATCAGCTGATCCGACATGTGAGAAGTTGAACTACTCCACCCGTCGTTTCGTTGCCATTTAAATATGGGAGGGAATACGACAAGCCTGTTGTTCTCAGAATGAGTTCTAGGATGGCTTTTTCGGTTGCTTTAGAATTGTCTCCCTTTAGAAAAACAAAAATTCTAAATACCGACAGTAACTTCGGAAAAAGTTAAAAGCTTTGTATTTCATTCATTCATCCATTCATTTATTCATATATTCATTCAATCATTTAATTCGAAATTTTGGGTATGGACTTGCAAAAACATTTTCTCAGAATGAAAATGACCATTATACATTCCATTCGCTGTGACCAGTGTTTATGGTTAATGATGACCTATCCAAAGCTGTAGCCTACATCATAGTGGCCCAAGTAACTATGAGCTCAGTTTCCATAAAATCAGCGCACATTTTCAAGGTTAAGATGGTTAAATGTGATAGTATCATTGAAATAAGGTGACGATAATGGAAGATGGCACACATGTGTTTATTAGCCTTTGTTTATGATGACAATCTTCGCATTTTTCAGTTTTGTGTCAAGTTTTCATATCCTTCCTCACTCACTCCAACCATGCATATTGGCGATACATATGCAATAACATTCCCTCCCAAAAAACACATTTAATTCTTTCATAACATGAGTATTCTAATGGGGCGGGAAGAGCTAGCTAAGACTTTTCTGGTGATTTTAATTTGAAAAATTCCTTTGGTCTCCATGGTTTGTATAAAAATATTTCAGCGTGGTAAGGGTTAACTGTTGTCATCGTTTGCAATGAAGTTTTGTGCACATCGCATTTTAACCCTTACAACGCTGGATTAATTTTGTAAAATAAATCGTGGACACCAAAGTGTTTATTTCAATTTGAGATCATCATAAATGTCTTAGTCAGCTCTTCCTGATTCATTTGAATACCTATGTTATGGGTCTACGGCCATTATAAATATTTTTCTCTTACAGCGCGGGGAGCGCCTACAGACGTCAGATTCTGACGACTAAAGTCGATCCCCGCGCTGTAGGGGTTAAAGTGATATAACCTTAACGATAACACTATATATAATGCTTAATCATGGATTTTTGATATATTGACTCATCGGTCACATTTAGATATCTGGTGAAAGCCTGGCATTTCAAAAAAATCTCATGCTAAAGATCTAATGATGTTTTTACTCAAGATCAATACCGTTCATACGTTCTTTCATATACATTAATAATATTCCAAATTATGAGGCCACTAAGGGTATTTTTTATATAAAATTATGTTATCTTTAAATAAAAGGGTCACGCCGGGTGTTTACAAACTACATGTAGCAATATCAGTCCGGGACTGTGCACTTTGCCGAACACGAATATTAAATATTATGAACAGCACGGTACGGCAAGCAGTTGGATTGCGTGCCTTCTTCTAGTTGGCCAATGGAATAGTAAAAAAATGATAATACTAGTATATAGCTAAGATTGTGATTGGACTAATTTAAAAAATATACTTGAAAGAAAATCTCAATTGGTGATATATTCTATACATAGTAGCATATAGAGTATGACAAATAATAGTGTGAATTCAGCAAATAGCGATTCACAACTCTAATCAGTTGATCGGTAAGACGTGAAACCATTTTTTTCATTTGGAGGGTGGTGGCGGCGGCTTCAATAATTTATAGTGGATCTGATTAACAAAATGGAGATATGTGTTTTCCAGACGTCAATCAGTTCATTGCCATCGAGGGAGGGCTGCTTAATAAATATTAAGAATGATCAATTTTAGATAAGGCATGTATACATGTATAGAAACCTTACTGGGAACCATGGACTGATATGCCTTATAAATGTTATACACCAGTAAACGTTTTAATCATTTGACAGTACATGTGGATACTGCACTGCACTGCAAAGCTAAAGGCAGTATCTGCTTACTTGTAAAGTAAGCAGATAATGTCTTTTAGCTTTGTACGGCAGTAGAGGCCTATTTGAGGAAGGTTGTCTTTCATTGTGTCAATTTTACACCATGTGAACACACACACATTCACTGAACACACATTGCCATATCCACAACATATTATTACTGAAGAGACACTGATATGCAAGACCTGGCATAGGGCCTATGTATAGGTCTACTACAATCACATGGTCTATCATGTCCAGGGAAAGTGAAGCATTATTATTTCAGGCTTATGGTATTAGGTATATCATATCTTATATATCTGGGTATATTGCTAAAACATTCACATTCCTCAGCAAATACGAAACGTTGGCTCATTAAACCAACAATGGGACATTGTATAGAACGTTCTGACGAAGTAACATTGTAACATGTAATTAAAACCATCAACCAAATATAACCAATTCTATAACCCGAAACATATCAAAACATAAAATCAATATATGTTCGCATATTAATCAAGCACACCACAAACCAAAACAATTTTTTTTTAAATATAGTTATAGATACATTAATATAATAGGAATAGCGTTACAAGGGTTATTTAAACATTTCATTAATAGATGGTGCAAGATTGTTCAGAACCCCATCAGTACTTTTGATTGACACAATATCATTTTCAGTTTTAATTTAAATGGGTTATAAATCAGCTACGAGCCCATTTTAAGCCCATAAAAGTCATTGTGTTTTCTATAAAACCGCATCAAATGATCATTATGGGAGGGAGTATTATGGACAGATCACTTTCACAGATTACAAGTATGGCGTTGATATCACCTTGATGGCATATCCCAGCAAACACAAAACATTTGTATAACATTAGTATAACGTCGGCCCAACGTCTGCGACGTTGGTCCAACATTGTACAAATGTTATAAAAATGGCTTGTGTTTGCTGGGATCTTTACTATAACGCCACACGTGGTTCACCAGATCTATCGATAGCTGCATGTGGACTGCACACATGACATGTCAACAGAAGATTTCATACTATTATACCGTATAGGGTACTATCACAATTTCATGTTACATTTAAGCAACTGTTAGACTGGGAATCAACACTGAAAATACTCACGGTTTATAAATAAAACAGCCAGGCAAACTAGAGTTTCCACGCCATCCATGTTGTGCTATGCGTTATCCTGAGGTGCGATTTAGAACGAATTGAGTCTTGAAATATTCCATTGTTTTGGCCCCGTCGTCAAAGAGTGAGCAGCCTATTCATCCCACCAGCCGACCGGATCCAGCCGGAATCAATACTTGACGACACGGTCACGGTGTGGGCTATCACGGAGCAAGGCCGTGTCCCCGGTGTCCCCCGCTAATCCGCGTCCACATTCACAGTGATGTTGTCAAAGGGCCGTGCTTCATTCAGTATAGATTATCAACCTGCCCAACAAACACACAATATTTGTATAACATTTGTACAAAGTTATCCCAACGTCTTTGACGTTGGTCCAACATTGTACAAATGTTATACAAATATTGTGTATTTGATGGGTGAGTCAAGGATACCATAAAAACATTGCAATATTATTGAACTCCCGAGTGTTGCAGCCCACTGATTGTGATAGCGGGCATATATGTTAAACGATTGATGCTCTGATATTATCCTCTCTGCCTCCTGACTTGCCTTCAAATACGATGTGTGCCAATTTTGTAATATAGATATGTACTGAGTCTTGAGTCTTGCTCAGCTATCGCCAGCTTTGGTCCGACTTCCTGAAGAAAATTATTATGAATAGCGAAGTTTTGTTATCCTTGTTGGGATTAAAATATCGAATTGTGATCAGTACTTGCATAGTGGTTCCAAATTTCTATTGAAATATTAAAAGCTTGGAATTATTGTTGATTTCAAAATATTGGAATAATATTATGTAATGTCAAACTATGACGAGCACGTGTAGTGGATCTCGTTTCAACCTCAATGCTTCTTCGAATTTAAAACTAAATCTTTCAGTAAATATATAGTCACCTGATTCAAAACCTTGGATTAACGTTGGTGCACTCGTTTGTTCCAACATAAGACGTTAAACCATCGCCTATAGTGTCTATTGAGTGAGTTTCCAAGGTCTTGTGAATAAAATTGTCATTGTAATATAAGTGTAGTTACTCCATCGTACATTGGGCCTATATATATACAGAACACTTAGATCTACCCCACGTGGGCCAAGTGGTGAGAAAGTAAGCTGCACAGCGTTTAAATGGCGACCAGTCTACCCGGTCTTTTGTGTCGCAGTTGGCTGCATCTTACATTATATATCTATGCCACCCTTTCTCGTCCGACTCCTCTTTTTTACGCACCGTGCACGCGCCTCCGTTTTCTATACCATAGGATACTATAAACATCATTAAATGAACACTTTTTGAACACTGTGGACTTATCTTGATAAATATATTCTAATCATCATTTCGACTGAAGTTTTTTAGTTTGATACTTTTTTACTCACGTTGCGTATCGTGCATTATTTTTTCAGTGGCGGGTCAGTTAAATACAAAACTTGTGATTTCATTCAATGGCATACAATACACAGTTCAGAATTAAATCAAATATATTTATATAATTATTTTTCTGAATATATAAGATATGGAATATGTACGGCAAGAATATGAGGATTAGCTTGGAACCACAATCAGTGAACATATTGAATTTCAAATAAAGATGTAGAAATTATGTCATCATATCATCAGCTACGTGTTTCATCAGCTACGTTGAACCAATGTTGGCTCAATGTTGGTCCAGCGTCTTCGACGCTGGCCCAACATTGAGCCAACATCGGTTCACCGTCTCGGGTTTGATGTGGTAGGATACCCCGTGGTAAACCCAGAGTATAGGGCATAATAAAGACCGAGAGTGTCTCAATAATGTATGTACATCAAGTGGATGGATATGTGGTAAACTGGTGTAATATGTTCTGGGTGAATTCATTGAACAAGCAAAAACAACGTTTATCTTCTATATCAAGTTTTCATCGCCCTGTATTAGTCATTCGCCATGATCGATACCCATATCAAATATGAATAAACATTATGTTATTGTGCAGTCATTTTTAATACGTAATATCAGACCTACAATAGGTTATATTATGCATTTCTGGCAGTATAAAGCATAAAATAACATCTTGTTTCATTTAGCTTTTTGTGAAAAAAAACTTTGCGCTGGTTTAATTTCCGTTCCAAAAAAAATGTATGAAACTAACTGTAATAAGATTAACCCTTTGATCACGCAAGTCTCCCTTTTAATTTTCTCTTACTTAGAGCTAGCTGTGAAATTCTTCAAAAGCCCAAAAGTCAACAATTGTTCTACCCTTTAAGGGCTACGCACGACTATATTCGTTTTTAATTGTTTTATTATCCGAACAAATTACTGTTATTGTGAATAAAATGTGTGTTTTAAACATCAAGATTTGCAAATGTTCGGTCTCAAAGTCTCAAGTCAACGTTGTATAATGGTACATGAATAATTATGAACCTTTAACCTCAAGGCGTATCTGACATAAGAAAAATGTAACGTATAGAGGAAAGCAAATCTCAATTTTCCCGTCTAATTTCCCTAAAATATGCAACACGTGATTAAATTATTTTCATAATAACTTTCAATAAATTTTAGATCAGTTAAACGATATCATTATTGTTCATAATTTTAAGCAACACTGTTAAAACGTAATAAACTAACATTTAGTTTTCTTTGCCTAAACGTTTTTTTGCACTGTGATCAAAACACCCGTTTAGTCACATGGTTGAGTTGGTAACAAGTGCAGTTTTCACGCCTTAGTTAGAGAGTGCTATATATATACAGGTGCCTATACATTAAGAAACCTTACAATACGGACTATACCCTGTTTTTTTGCTTCGCGATACCAAAGACCCTGTACAATAAGATAGTCAACTCTCCCCAAAACGTGAAATCGCTCTCAGTGCTGTCCCCCGGTATTGGGAGTTGGAATTAATGCTTTTACCATCTATCAAGTATGCTTTTACCATATTACGACGAGTAATTATGACATTGATCCTATTAAAAACAATACATACTTCACATCACAAAAATCAGAAAAATAAGTATTGACGGAGGTTCATTTCTATTTGTTATCCAATAATTTTTTGGTTAGTTATCAATACTTTTTAATTGTCTTCTTCCCTTTGGTACCACAGGGGTTGGTGCACCCGTATAAACAAGTATGCATATTCATTGTTTACAAACACCAGGTGACGCCCAGCTAACACAAGACGTCGACTCAATTATAGTGTAATGCTGGTCCAAGGTTTGTAATGCTGGTCCAGCATTACCCCATCATTGGTTCATCTTCTCGTGTCTGCTGGCAGGTGACATGGGTGCAAGGGTAGATACGGGCAAAGAAAACCAAGATAAGGGCAGTGGAAATAATATATGGGTGAATATACAATTTAAGGGGTCTTTCAATCTGTATTTTTTAAAAAAAATAAGTCGCTTTAAATTATATATACTAGGGTCAGATATTGAGGGTGGGGTCTATGTGATACACATTTAAAATATCAGAGCTTAATCTCAAACAGATTTCAAAAAAAATATGTGTTCTTGTTAAGGACCGTAAAAATAAAATGTCAACTCAGCAACGAATTATATATATATATTTGATCATTTTCAAATTTTAAAGATCATAAATTGCTTTGTATGATAGTTTAGTGATATGTTAGTAGTTATAACACTTTTTGAAATAAAAATTGCTAAGACAGAACAGTGATTTTATTGTGAAATTATATAGTTGCTGAGTTGACATTATCGTTTCTGAGTTGACAAAGCACGATAATTGCACATAAAAGTCATGTTTTAAGCGCATCTACGAGATCTCTAAACACTTGAGCCTCATTTTCTAAAAAAAAAATTGGTGCATCATCATAAAGACAAAAAGTAAATGGGATCATAACAAGCTTAATTTGAAAATGTATTTCGGAGGCCATTGTACAATACATACATGCCAATATAATGAGGGTAAATTTGATTTAGAAATTTAACTAAGTGTTATTTGTAGTTTTATTTATGTAAACAAATTCTAAAATACTCTCTCACTCTAATTCAATCAAAAGCAGCTTCTTTTCAACTGCATTTCACATTGACGGAGTTACAATTTCAGTTTTAATCACAAAAAGGGGGACAGAAAGCAGAATTCAGTAAACTCAGCAACGTTTTAGTTTTCAACTCAGAAACGTTTTTTCACTGTTGTAAAAATGTCTACATAAGCGAATACTCTCTCAGTCTAATTTAATTAAAAACATAATTTTTAATTGCATTTCACATTTATAGAGTTACGTTTTTAGTCTTAATTACATTAGTGAGACAGAAAGCTAAATTTGGTCAACTCAGCAACGTTTCTGAGTTGAGTGATCAACTCATTAACGTTGCTGAGTTGATCGGAATAATAATGTTGCTGAGTTGAATACGGACAACATAAAACGATATTTAATTTATTTAAAATAGATGTATCATTACCCACCAATGCGGTAGGGGGATGGCCATCATTAGCAAGCACTTTGTTCAGTTTAACATGTTTTCAATGATTTTTTGCTAAATCATGAGCGTTTTTGAGTTGACACAGAAATTGAATACGCTTCAGGGGTGATTGTTTTGGTTATAAAATAGCAGTTCAGATTGAATGTTTACAAATATTTCACCTACCACAAAATATTGGGACTTTGCAGCTGTCTCTGCATATATCAAAGTAATTGAATGGTATCACACCACAATTTGAGGAGTTTAGATAACACTGGCGTTGCTGAGTTGACCGGTTTGCGTGAGACAGCTAAAAAGCCTCAGTAAATGTATCCTTGGCAACTTTTTATATTGAGTTCATGTCTGTTTATAAATAAATTCCGGTGAACATAACAATTGCGCTACAAAATAACTCTGGGTTAAGTTATTTCCAAGAGATCTTCCATGTTAAAACAGTCAATGTTTCAGGTGTTAGATATTGGGAGACATTGCATTTGTGTACAAATTCGTGTATTTTAGCACATTGCATGTTGAATAAAAAAATATTTGTCAGAGATATTGAATTATTTTTTTTTTCTCAGTTTATCGTATTGCCCATAGGACAATATTAAAAAATTTCGGACCCACACAATGCATAAATTCGCTCAGAATAGTCAAAAGACACTAAATGACCCTTAAATTGTATATTCACCCATATATAATATTACTATATATTATAGTCTAATGACATGGATCATTTGTCATGCTTACCATTCGGAATATACCTGAACAGAAATATTTTGTTGATATAAAGCATGTTACGATTACTGCTGATTTTGTCACAGAATTAGCTCATTCAATGCTGAAATCATTCACGCCACAAGCGGGTATGACCATTGAGGAAGAGAATATTTTTGTATAATATTATATATCAGTGGATATCTTTGTCGCAAAGTGTCGCGATCTGCATGTGATCAATGTAAAGTAATTTTGATGCCACTAATAAATTGCATACATTTCTGTCTAAGAAGCAACATTTGAATATTCAAGGTGTGGGGCTTTTGTTTCACGTCAAAACTTAATAAAATTAATTGGTTCAAATGAACGAATTTTCGGAAATATACCTGAACACATTCTACACAACATAGATCAAATTATTACCATCATCAAAGACACTAAATCACGTGCAAGTTGTGAATGTTTCACGTTAATATTACATATTTATGTCCCCATTCGGCTACACCATGTACTGCGGTAAAACAATGAACACCTTATTACCAGTAGCGGCTGGAGAAATAGAAAATTATTAAAATTCAACTATAAATAAATTGTGTCATAAAAATGAGCGTGTCTTGTTTTCAAGATATCAGTATACGGTACTGCTAACGCTCCAGTCTTCAGTGACATTGATATTATAATTTTATAATGTTGCTCCTATGTTCTAAATATATATATATTTTTTCTAAATAAAAGTTTGAATCAAAATACACGTCTGCCAAGTTATGGTTGTTACCAATGTTTTGCCCCGATCTCCTTTGTGGTCGCTATGCTTGACGACATACGTCACTCCCCTCCTAGTAGGGTAAAAAATATAGCTTCCGTGACCGTGGAAAGGGGACCAAGGTTTTATGGTTTTATTTACTTCATTAGATGTTAAGCTCAAAATTTAGCGGGGGCCAACCTTCGAAATGTGTGGGCGGAATTCTGTAGGCGGCCATTTTGAAAATGAAAAAGTCTGGCATGTATCGGGACCCCTCCCCCCTGCACCCCCCCATGATCCTCTAAAACCAACTTTTTTTCGTAGTTTTTTTGCTCTTCCAGACGAAACATGTTCCCATTGTCGAAAATTTGACCTAAAGACCGAAAAATTCAAAATGGCCGCCATCCAAAACGTTATCTCTTATGAAATTGTATATCTTTTGATATAATTATGCTACACAGGTCAGTAATACCTCTATTCCTATGTTTTCTGGCATGCTGAATGCAATCGAATACTCAAAAAGTGTTTACAGTGAATATCTAAATAATTAAATCCAAGATGGCTGCCAAAAGAAGTTTTTTTCCAACTTTCGTGATCTAATTTCACTGACTTATCAGTGAAATTCACAGTACGTCACTCACTGATCTTTTTCGTCGCATTTGCTATTATTTAACACCAGGGGTCTCTGTCGTCTGTCACGTCACCGTCTGCCAACCAGCAGCCAGCTATTCATAAATCGCTTAAGCGTGAGGTAGATCGTGATTGGTCAGTTGCGTTTAGACGCACATTTGCCAGAACGTGTTAATCTGTACACGCATTGCGCACCATACAAGCCAAAGGGTATCCAAGAGTGTCCTCTTTCTATTTTATATTTAGTTATACTTATTTTAATGGAGTTCTTTAAAGCATGATCTGAGCATCATTTTTGCTATAGGCCTATACGATATACATCACTATCAGTGTATATTCAGCCTGGATATTTTATTTCATTTTCGGAAGTGTTGGTGTTAATTACATGAATTGGGTTATTTTACACTCTGTGAGGCCACCATTCTGAAAGCAGGTTTTTTCCACAGACCTGGACGCGACAGTACGAGCAAAAAATGAAATGAAATGAATCGGGCTTTAGGCCACCTTTGTGCACATATAAGCTAAACTGGGCCAGGAGAACCTCCTGAGGATGGTGAGATGATTGAGATGACACTGTCCATCAGACACTAGATTCGAAATTCGAGCCCTGACGGTCTGAGGCCGAGCACGCTACCTCTCGGTCACGGAGGTTCCCCACAATACCAACTTTCACACGTGGATGGGGAAGAAACATTTTTGTTTCTTTCAAACCGCCGAGACCGGGAACCAAACCCCGACGTGAAAGGCAGCGGTGCTAACCACTACCCTAGGGCCCCGCCCGACAGTACAAGCAGTGACCGTGAAAGCTGTAACCCCTGGATTATTAGCTAGTCAGGGGATGATCACCTGTGTCTGAATTGCAGACACAGGTGACACAAGTGAAACACGTAATGTGAAATTTTCAAAAGTAAATAAATTCAGTGAAAAGTTGTGTTTAAATATTATCATGTACTATAACCCTCAGGGTTTCCAGCAGGAATGTTTGAATGGGGGAGTCCAAAAGGGGTGGGGGTATGGGGGTTCTCCCCCAGGAGAAAAAAAAGCAGAGTTTTAAATTTGAGTGCTTAAAATGGCCCCCCCCCTGTGGTGCTGAGAGGGGGGTCCGGACCCCCCCCCCCCCCGGCGGAAACCCTGGCGCTATATGATTTACACCTTTGGATACTTTACAACCCTTGGATGTTAACCATTTGAATGAAAATAAGCACACCCTTCGTCAAAATTATTATGTCACTATCGTGATCTATGTCACTTTCATGTAAAACTAAGCTGTGTGAAAAAATGTTCAATTATTATAATCATCATCATCATTATTGGAGGAGAAAGCAACGTCAAAGTCTGGTTCATCATCAGATGTGTAGTCATCGTCACTGTTATCTTGATCACCAGCAAGGATGTCAACTAGTCTGCTGGGGAGAATTGGACCCTCAGACCATACTGGCTTTATCTGTGTGTCTTCTACCACCCAGCCATGCTGACTAGGACTTGGCATATCTCCAAAGCCCTCCTTGGCTTTCCTCCTCCGAGGAGAAGAGAGTCGCCAAACATTTTCTTGAGCACCAAAGATCAAACAACATAAAGTCTGCTGATTCTTGGGCATCCATATATGTGACGTGCCACATCGGCACCCGACCTATGTCGGAGCTTTAGATTTTGAGTTATGGCCATGTTTTGTTAAAATAATATTTTTTGGCTAATTTTTTTTAACGCGTATCGAAAATACAACTTCAAAGCAATATAAGTGCAAAATATTGAAGATACCCTTCTTTTATTTCTAATAGAAAAAAATGATTCAATTTGAACTATTTGAAACATTTATCAATTAAATTTAAACTTTGTAGGTCATTTTCTCAACATTTTGCGACATTTTGAGCTTAAGTTTTGTCGATGATTTCCTAAATAATTGAGATATTTTTATAATTTTTGGTGCATTTGAAACCTTAGCGCCGGCTCTTCAAACGTCACTTACTAACTCATTTTCTATATTTTGCGACATAGAACTGGTTTGATATGGCACGTCATATGGTGCATGTCAAATTTTTCAGCTCATCCGCAAGACCATCACCTACATCCCACTCGTCTCCCAATCTGCAAAGTGCTTGTTGAAATCTTTAAGCTTTTTGTACTTTTTTTAATGAGAGAATCTTTCCCTTGCCTTTCAATGTGCAGTTAGTGTCTTCACCCGTAAAAACATATAGTCCAAGAATACAATCACAATATTTAGCACCCAGTTCTCCGGATAATTCCGTGACGTACAGCATTCGCCTCTCGTCCCCTGTTCTGGTATCAAACATCACTCCAATACCCAACTGGTGAGCATGGTGTAACAATATGTGGAAAATGTCACTATCAGGACTTCTAATCACCATTTGATTGTAATCCTGCTGCTGGGCAAGAGCGCTCACGTAGAGGTGAGAGTGAGCGGCTTCTCTTAAAAAAAACCCGAGATACTATTTTAACACAACTTCTCACTGAATGCATTGACTTTTTTTTAATTTCGCATGACGTGTTTTACTTGTGTCACCTGTGTCTGTATTTCAGACACTGGTAATCATCCCCTGACTAGCTGATAATCACCACCAGGGGTTACAGCTTTCACAGCCACTGCTTGTACTGTCGTGTCTAGGTGTGTGGAAAAAACCTACTTTCAGAATGGTGGCCTCACAGAGTGTAAAATAACCCAATGCATATTAGCACCAACACTTCTGAAAATGAAATAAAATATCTAGGCTGAATATACACTGATAGTGATATATATCGTATAGGCCTATAGCAAAAATGATGCTTAGATCATACTTTAAAGAACTCCATTAAAATAAGTATAACTAAATATAAAATAGAAAAAGGACACTATTGGATACCCTCTGGCATGTATGGTGCGCAATGCGTGTACAGATTTCCACGTTCTGGCAAATGTGCGTCTAAACGCAACTGACCAATCATGATCCTACCTCACGCTTGAGCGATTTATGAATAGCTGGCTGCTGGTTGGCAGACAGTGACGTAACAGACGACAGAGAACCCTGGTGTTAAATAATAGCATATGCGACAAAAAAGATCAGTGAGTGACGTATTGTGGCACTCACTGATAAGACAGTGAAATTAGATCACAAAAGTTGCAAAAAAACTTATTTTGGCAGCCATCTTGGATTTTATTATTTATATATTCACTGGATTCACTTTTTGAGTATTCCATTGCATTCAGCATGCCAGAACACATAGGAAAAGAGGTATTACTGACCTTTGTAGCATAATTATATCAAAAGATATACGATTTCATAAGAAATAGCGTTTTGGATAGCGGCCATTTTGAATTTTTCGGTCTTTAGGTCCAATTTTCGACAATGGTAACATGTTTCATCTGAAAGAGCACAAAAAGCTGCAAAAAAAGGTTGGTTTCAGAGGATCATGGGGGGTGCAGGGGGGAGGGGTCCCGATACATGCCGGACTATTATAAATATGCCAAATATCACCATTTTATATGGTCGGCCATCTTGGATTTTGGCTTGGGATTAATTATTTTGGTTTGAAATTGTCATAAGTGAATTATTTGACCCAAGTTATCACTAAATTGACGTATTACACTATTATATCAGACTGGAAATGACAATTTTACCACTTTGCCTATTTTGACAGCGGCCATTTTCAAAATGGCCGCCTACAGAGTTCCGCCCACACATTTCGGAGGTGGGCCCCCGCCAAATTTTGAGCTTAACATCTAATGAAGTGAATAAAACCATAAAACCTTGGTCCCCTTTCCACGGTCACGGAAGTTATATTTTTTACCTTACTATCCCGTTCTGTGCCCACATATTTGCGACTTTCTGTACACAGCTCTTCTGATATTTAAATGAAGACATTTTAATTTCTAAAATTGTATTATAATATAACATGACTTTTCTGCTATATTAGCAGGTATTTTCGTTCCAAAAATAAATATTGCAGAGATAATGTCATAACTGTCAAACCTAGAAAAACATTATTTTTTTATTTGGAGGCTAAAGTGGTGAAATTATCACTTGTTTTATATGATGATACACTTGCTAAAGCGTAGTTCCAACTCCCGTTAAAAGGGGACAGCACTGCACAATGTATTACACGCATTTGTATGGTGAAATCCGTAAGTTGATCATCTCATTGTACAGGGTCTTTGGTGATACTATAATTTTTCGCCATTTAAAATAAACTGATAGTATATGCAATACAAAACACACAGAAGGAGGATCCATTAAAAATAACAAAAAACTATTTTCTGTCAATATGAGCACAAACAAAAAATCACATCAACGCTATAATTCTGTAGCCAATGTGGTGGTATTTTTTAGGGGGGGGGGGTATTAACCCTTTAAGCCCACTTACCCCATAGATTTACCCCAACTGGCATATTTTCAATGAAATGTATTGAAGAAAAATTAGTGGACATATAAACCATTACAATCAGGACAATCAGAGTTTTTATTTGAGATATCATTCTCGGGTGAGGTCATTTCAACCACCCTGAGGGCGGGGGCCCTAAGGTAGTGGTTAGCACCGCTGCTTTTCACGCCAGAGTTCGGGGTTCGGCTCCCGGTCTCGGCGGTTTGAAAGAAGCAAAAATGTTTCTTCCCATCCACGTGTGAAAGTCAGTATTGTGGGGAGCCTCCGTGACCGAGAGGTAGCGTGCTCGGCCTCAGACCGCCAGGGCTCAAATTTCGAATCCTGTGTCTGGAGAATAGTGTCATCTCAATCATCTCACCATCCTCAAGAGGTTCTCCTGGCCCAGTTTAGCCTATATGTGCACAAAGGTGGCCTAAAGCCCGATTCATTTTAACTACCCTGAGGTGGGAATCGCAGTAAACACAACACATTTGCATAACATTTGTACAATGTTGGACCAACGCTGAAATATTTTTATATAAACCATGGAGATTGTTGTTTTCAATTTAAAATCATCATATTATGTGTTAGTTAGCTCTTGCCACTTCATTTGAATACATAATTATAGGTCTGCAGCCATTATGAATATTTTTACTATTTCAGATTCTGACTTCTAAAGTGGATCCCGCGCTGTAAGGGTTAAACTATATTTGAAGAAAACTTTGTACTTTAGCTTGGAAACAACTATGCAGAGTATCAGGACGGGGGCCAACAGAAGGTGTGGTGGTTAATGCTACCTGCCTGTCACGCCGCAGCTCGTGGATTCGTCCCCCTCTGGTATTCATCTGCGCAGATTCTGATCAATTCAACCCAAAAGAAAGTTATACTATGATGTGTGTTGCGGTGACACAATGGTGATTTGAATGATGCTAAAAACACCGCAACTTATGTTAAAATATATCACCAGCGAATATTATTAAAAACGTATCGAATTTTTACAGGACATGTGTTGTACATGTACACTTAGATAACATGTTTGATTGTGTCATCTTGTACTCTTTATCACCCTATTCATGCAAATCTTGTCAAACACGTGTTGCCCCACCGTCTACGACGCTGGATCAACATTAAACCAACATTAAGTTAACGTCTCGTGTTTATGAGGATAGGCTATGACATGTGACCATATCACACCCCCCCCCCCCAAATATGCGAAATTATTGCATACCCCTGAGTGTTTACATTATAGTGAGTAATATATGCGATCTTATTTTTATATTTATTTGGGCATGTTTTTTTATATAGGCCTAATCCATAAGAATGCAGAATTCCCTCGAGTGTGTGTTAGCCAAATAAAACTATATGAGCATTACATGTGTGTGGATTAGATGACAGTTTGGTATATATTTCAGCATTGTGATGTTTGTGGAACTCAAGAATCTTTGTGGAAGAATCAGGTCAGCCAGCGAGCACGAGAGGCGTGCAGGGTGTACTTGTTTTCCCCGATTACAACTGAAGTCTCTACAGGGTGGGTAATGCTGGACCAGAACCAACCGTGGGTCAAGGTCTCGTTCTTATTCGGCACGCCCGACCCTGCCGTGTGATAGATCAAAGAACGGTTTCTCAATTTCGAACACGCAACGAAAAAAGCTCTCTTAAACATGTTAAATTAAATGACCGTAGAATAAAGAATTTATCTCATTTTTTAAATGTATCTGATATTTAATATTTCACGGGGGCCTAGGGGGTCTAGTCAGTCTTCCACATTATATTTGTAGACACAAACGAGGGTTTTTTATTCGCACAAATTCAACCCTTGTCCTGCTGAATTGTTTTAATTGTGTTTTTCGTCATTTTAAGCTGGAATTGCTGACGCAGTTTCCAGCTTCAAATGACGAAAAATATTTACATTTTTTGAAAATATACATCTTCTAAATTGAGTTATTTGACTAACTAGGCATCTACGAAAAACTGTATTATTATCATTTCAGTGATATATTATTTGGCTTTATAATCTGTTTGAAGCCGTATATACACGGGCGTAGCGGGACAAGGGTGATTGCATACAGACATACTGTGTTTTGGTTGCACGTGGCGGTGTTAAGCTTTGACCGGTTCAGTGAACCTCAGGTATGTCGTCCCATTCACGGCTTTCGCTACCCGATAAACCGGTTGTATTTGAAACCCGAGGCAATAAAAAACATTGTGTGTGTTTCATTCTATGCTGTTAGAATAAAAATATAAAATATACAGTGTTTTGATATAACATGTAATTATTATATAATAACTATTGTGTACAGATCTGCCAACTATAATATTGACTCTCCGCTCGGCGCGTTGAATCACTGTTGTGAAGTGAGCTTTGAACCAGGAAACAGGTAAGTTTTAATAATTTCCCCAGCAAGCACGAGACATTGACCCAATGTTGGTTTAATGTTGGGCCAGCGCCGTAGAGGTGAATCAACATTAAACCAGCATTTGTTTCTCGTTTACCGGGTCACAGCAGACACGAGATAATCCCCCCCTGCTGATTAAGTGCCGGTCAACCGTCTGCGACGCTGGCCCAACATTCAACCAACAAGGACTTGTTGCGATACACTTACGTGCAGTTGCGGCATTTTTTTAAATCCAACATATTCTGTTCATTGGTCCAAATAACCCCACCCCCGCCCATTTGTGATTACACATTCGTACTCCGTACAACACTTTTTCTAGTGTCGTCTAGTGAATCATCATGGTCACTAATATCAATATCGATATGAAACCGCTCTTAACTTTACCAGATGATTTTCGTACATGTGATGCACACAAATGAAGAAATCAAAATGTGTTAATTGTGTAATTGTTTTAATTGTGTAAGGTATATAACAACTGGAAGGGTCAATGTTTAAAAAACATTTATCTTCGAACTTGTCAGAGCCTATAATAGGCATGTATACAAGCGTATCAAACTTACAACAAATTGATCCCAGTTGCTATGAAACAGTTCTACTTTTCGCGTTGGCCTTCGCGTGTTTTGGCAATGATAAAATAGTGCATTTGAACATTTTCGCGTGTGTTTCACGGTTAATAACGCGAAGGCGAGCTGGAAGGTGAACGCGAACGGCAATTTAAATGGTGATAACAGATAATCAACATAATTAGCCTACTAATATAGTCTATGTTAACCCTTCCCTTACTGTCTATAGACGTCAGATTTTGACGTCTAAAGTCGATCCCCGCACTGAAACAGTAAAATATTTATAATGGCCGTAGATCCTTAACAGTAACAACATGTATTCAAATGAAGCGGAAAAAGCTAGCCAGGACGATTATTAGTTGAAAAAACCGTTTGGTGTCCATGGTTTATACAAAAATATGTCAGCGCTTAATGACATAATCACACGTTTTCTCCCATGTCATTGTTAAAATTCATCAACTGCAATCCACGCTAACATTGTTTGTGTGAACTGAAATGGGTACATTTTGCAAAGTGATTTTGGAATACAAAATCGCACGTTTTCAATCCTCCACGAAACCAGATGTCCTAAAGTTTTGAGTGACGAGGATTTAGCTTGTCTTTCAGAAATTCCTGGACGCGTCGCCACATCTGCTCCTGGGCCTTGGCGTGGTCCTTGGCATTCCCGCCGGCCATCCACACAGATCCTGAAACAGTCCAAAAGGCTGTCACAAATCCACATCAAATGTAATCGTTTATCTTTCACAATCAATCTAATCATCATCTCTAGCACCATTTATTTTTATGATGATTACACAATATTAGATTTACGTACTTAAATTTGTTTATAAAATTAGCCCGTTTCTGTTTTGATAGTCACATTTTACATATGTTACCTCAAATTTTACTATTATGCGAGATTCCATATGAAATCAAAGAAGACTGACTTTTACCTGTTTACCCCTTTTTCGAAAAATAGGCCTATTTGCAGGATGAATGAATAAATGAATTGGGTTTTAGTGCAAACTGTGTTAGATGCTAGTCCATTTTGTGCACATTTAGGCTAAACTGGGCCAGGAGACTACTAGATTTTGAGTTTTTTGCGCCCACAGAAAATGCGTGATACACCACCCTCTGCAGATACTCTTTCTAATATAGTGTCATGCGTGATACTCTTTCTAACATGGTGTCATGCTTTCTATGAACCGTCATCAAACGCATATATGACGACCAGTAATTCGCATATTTAGCTATTCTAAGAAAGTTCTATTTTTGGCTCAATTCTTCTATGAATAGCTACTGTACCTCCTTGCAAACACATGTACGAATTGAGATCCATTTAGTGTGTACCTAAAGTTAAATAGATGTATGCTCACGAAATATCGGCATGAAAATGGACACTTTAGTTGATTTTAGTTCAACATGGATAAACCTACCGCGTCAATTTTTTTTCTGAAAATACATTATTATTTAATAAATCAAACCATTATTTCATCTTCTCATATATTGGCATCCAAATCTACAATATTCGACAAAGTAGGCTACTTTGAATAAGTGTCCTGCTTTCTAGCAATTTCGTTTTAGAGATGTCCTGCTTTGTAAGAAAAATAAGAGCAAATTAGAAGGCAGTACACTTTCTCAATATACTTTGTTGGATATCGTAGAGTTTTAGTATACTATTTGAGCCGGACAGACGGTGGCGGGACTAGAATCCTAATCCCCCTACGAGGCGGGGAGTAAAAATCCCCCTTTAAACTATTTTGTTGAACAGAATCAAAGCATGAAATCAGGAAACCACTGACCTTCCGCGGAGTTGAAATACAAACCACAGTGACCAGTGTACGGTACATCTATTAAATGACCAGCACCGGGGTAGTATACCACTTCACAGCGGTCACCCTTTCCATGCTGAAATATAAAACGAATGTTATAAAAAAACCCATCAGAATTGAGTCACGACGGTCACTCTTTCCATGCTGAAATATTAAAACATTGTTATATAAAAAAAACTCTAAAATTTAGTTTTTAATTGATGGTTTCCAACAGCTTTAAAACAAGACTACATAAGTCCAGGAGCTCCCGCTCCGAATTAGAATTTGATTTAAGCAATTTTGTGTAGGGTTATTAAGGTAGTCCTAGGCTAGGTCAAAAATCAAGACGCAAGACAACTAGGTCTAAGAAGCTCAGTCTAAGAGTAAGATAAGAACTAGACAGTCTGTCAGAGATTGCAAACCTCCATTGAAATTAATGATCCTAATCAGTATCCCAGTAATGGTCTACCTATCTGGCACGGTTTACCCGATATCAGGCCAATCGAGCTAACTAATAGCTGATTTACGGTCACTTTGAATTCGATATAAACTAGTTGAAAAATGTAAGGGTGCATCCTCCCCCGAAACCTCAAATTTTGTTTTATAGTAATGAACTAGCATCTAACACAGTTTTGAATTTGATAGGCGGCCATTTTGAATTTGATCGAGTCTAAATTTTTCAAGAGGCATTCTCTCCTGAAATCTCACATTTTGTTTTATAGTAATGATCTAGCCATCTAGCACGGTTTACCAAATTACGGCCATGTGAAAGTGAATAATGGCCTATAGGCGGCCATTTTGAATTTAATCAAGTCGAAATTTTCCAAGATGCATCCTCAGCTGAAATCTCACATTTCGTTCTATAGTTATGGTCTAGCCATCTAGCACAGTTTACCAAATATCGGCCATGTGAAAGTGAATAATGGCCGATAGGAGGCCATTTTGAATTTGATCAAGTCGAAATTTTTCAAGATGCATCCTCTCCTGAAATCTCACATTTTGTTTTATAGTAATGGTCTAGCCATCTAGTACGGTTACCAAATAACGGCTATGTGAAAGTGAATAATGGCCGATAGGCGGCCATTTTGAATTTGAAATAGTCAATTTTTTTAAAGATGCATCCTCTCCTGAAATCTCACATTTTGTTTTATAGTAATGGTCCAGCTATCTAACACGGTCTACCAAATATCAGCAAAGGGAAAGTAAATAGTGGCAGATAGGCGGCCATTTTGAATTTGATTGAGTCGAAATTTTTTAAAAGGCATCCTCTCCCGAAACATTTTGTTTTATAGTAATGGTCTAGCTATCTAGCAGGGTTTACCTGATATCAGGCCTATCGAGGTAAATAATGCTGATTGTCGGCCATTTTGAATTCGTAAGTTAAAAATTTTCGGGGCGCATCTTCCCCCGAAAACTCACACTTTGTTTTATAGTAATGGTCTAGCCATCTAGCACGGTTTACCAAATATCGGCCATGTGAAAATGAATAATGGCCGAAAAGGCGGCCATTTTGAATTTGATCAAGTCAATTTTTTTCAAGATGCATCCTCTCCTGAAATAACACATTTTGTTTTATAGTAATGGTCTAGCCATCTAGCACGGTTTACAAAATAACGGCCATGTGAAAGTGAATAATGGCCGATTGGCGGCCATTTTGAACTTGGTCGAGTTGATTTTTTTCAAAATGCATTCTCTCCTGAAACCTTACAATTTGTTTTAAAGTAATGGTGTAGATATCTTGAGCGGTTTTCATGATATTCCGCAATATCAGGCCTGTCGAGGTGAATAATGGCCGATAGGCGGCCATTTTGAATTTTATCAACTTGAAATTTTTCAAGATGCATCCTCTCCTGAAACCTCACAATTTGTTTTATAGTAATGGTGTGGCTATCTTGAGCGGTTTTCATGATATTCCGCAAAATCTTTCAGTCGGATTTACCGATGTTATAAATTAGGTCAAATACTGGGTCAACTTCAAGGTCAAGGTCCAAAAACCTGAAAAGGCACAACTAGGGACCTTAGAGAACATGTATGTGCAATATGACTGTCATCGGCCCAGTACTTTTCGAGATCTGCTCCGGAAACGAAGTGTGCGTCAAAACGTCTAAATAGTTCATAGTTCTGAAACAAAAGTAGGTCAAAGTTCATATACCCCAAAAAGCACAACTAGACCCCCTAGGGGTGTTGTGTGTAAAATTTGAAGACAATCGGACAAGTACTTTCAGAGATATGCTCCGGAAACGATTTGTTCACGGTCGGCCCAACGCCGTAGCATCATCATTATCACCTCTGTGACCTTGCGTATTGAATTCAGATTAAAAATATTTTAACCTGTCCATTACCCACCTGGAAGTAACCCACATACCAACAATTGTTATCCTAGCTTATTTTCTTACAAAGTTATAGGCAAAAGAAGAGGTAAAAAACGGCGGCGGAATCCTTAGCTCCCTCTGTTTCACCTACGGTGACGGCGGGAGCTAAAAAAACCTAGTGAAATGGTCATATTGGAAATATTTGAAAATTAGTATTTTTCCAGGGAATAATTTGTCTGGTGTAGCGGAGCAGTTAATTTGCTACTCAATTTTGGGCATATGCTACACAATAATATGTTTTTCCGGAACAATTTTTCTAGGATTAGTCCATGATTTCTAATTTTTAGACACATTAAGGAGGGTTGGCCCGATCCGTTCAACTATATTGTCATATACACGAAGTCTAGAACTATGTCACTGACAGTCGGTCTTGGGATATATAATTTTGATGCAAGTACAGCATGCTAGAGATCGTCATGTTGTTGTGCAATGGTCGCGTTACGCTGAAAATCCTGCCCGAGCGGCAGTTTTGTTTAAATAAAACAAGTAATCATTTCATACAGGGGGAGGGTTGTGGAAGGGGTCGGGGAACGCCACTTGCAGTCGGCATGAATCAGATTGACAACTTATATAATAGTCAGAAACCTTTAGTTAAGGAGGTAATACTCAATGTTAAAACTACCGGTGACGATTATTACGGCGGACTAATTTCGATTGAAAAAAAGGGGTCTCACATCCTAAATTTTATATCTCTCACACGATGAAAATCGTTTTGTAGAAACTGTTTTTACACATACAAATATATGATGATACTTTTGAAAATAATTCAGATTACAGACTGTCAGCGCATGTAGCTTCTACAGTGGACCACTGGCTTAAGGCTTTGAACGCGACTGGAAGTTTCTGTATGGGATAAAGCCCGAGGAGGTCTACATTCTTAGCTGTGGAAAAGGTCGAGGCCGAAGGCCGAGGCCTTTTTCACAGCTGAGAATGTATGTATCTTATACTTAAAACACACCACTACATTATTTGCAAAATCAACAGCTCGGTCACATCTGACTGATTATAGCACCATATGCCTGCCATGATTATTGATCTGTACTTGATCAACAACAACTCTCCATTTCTGGCTTAGAATGCAATGGTCGGACAAAGCAAATAATGTAGTGGTGTGTTTTAATTACGATTATACCAAGGGCAGCTACTTCTATCTACTGTATAATATCTTTTTTTTAATACCTGTGTCATTGCTTTGATAATGTGCTCAGATGACTTGACATCTATAATTTCGTCATCTTCTCCGTACAGTAATAGCATACTAGCAGACATGTTCTCAACCTAAGTCAAACAGAAATAACATTTGATATAGCATGCACAATTATAACGGGTTTTTTTATTAATGCATTGACAGTGTACGAGAAAAAACATTATGAAGTCACCAGAACCATGTACAATTTTACACTACTTGTATTTTGTTTTCACTATATATGTATATCTCCATACATTCTAATGTAGGCATACATCTACCGTAGACCAGCCTCCTTCTCAGGGCTACTCTACACAGCTAGGTGGCCCTGCTACAGTGCTTTGAGAATCTCTTCTGTAATGCCACGTGCTTTTCCGAAGCTCCATTGTTCCGAAGGTCCGTTGTTCCGAAGATCCGATGTTCCGAAGGTCCGTTGTTCCGAAGGTCCGTTGTTCGGAAGGTTCATTGCGAAGGTTCGTCACTCCGAAATTAAGGTTCATTGTTCCGAAAAAAAGGTTCAATATTCCGAAAAAGAATGAATTTACATGGGAAATAATTGTTTTTTGTGGTTTTTAATTTGCGAAATTCTTTAATGATTTTAGATCTGCATAAAGGTCGTGGGCGGATCCAAGATACAATTTTATAGGGGGAGTAGTGGCCTTAAATATAATAATCTTAAATATTAAGATGGGAGCCCTCTGAAAAAAATGAGAAAAAAATGTTTTGCTCTGTTTATATTGGTGGGGTCTATGAAGTGTAATCGTGGACAGCTGTACACCGCGAAGATGTGGGCGTGGATTGTTAAATTTGCTTGAACAGGGAAATCAATGTTTGTTATCATGGCGGTGCGTGAGTGCGATCTACACACTAATATTGAAAACATCCCCACAAAATCTTAAAGACGTGACTGAAAACGAGCTTAAAATGACACTAAATATAGGTAAAATATTACTGATTCTAACAAATCCATTTTTGACTTGATAAATTGTGACCAAGTCTTAGCCGTGAGGGCCCATAGGAATCACTACACGTATTTGTACCGTCGCAATCTGTGGCTCAAACCTTTAGTTTCAGATACAGTTTGGGCTATACGAAATGGAGTGCGTAAACTGCATTATATTGAGCGAATAGATCACTTTCATGATGAAAGTGTCAAAGCTCACATACATGTAACTCAATATATCTTTTATCATTTTATTCCAATTCTCTTTTTTTAACTTAAATAGTGAGTGAACATAATAAAAAGTATATGTTTATACCAAATACCAAACTGGATAGCACAGAGGATTGAATAAAACACTTAACTTAAAATAAATAAAAATAAAAATTTAAAAGTGTTGTTGTTGGGATATTATGTATATGATGTGGATTATGCATAGCTACATGTATATTGGATAAAATAACAGTTTTATCATGTGTAGTTTACGTAATATGAATTGGTCTCATATTTCTAACAATAGGCTTTCGATTTGTTAATCAAAGTTGAGAGCATGCTGGAAGCCTTTAGTTAATGATGTGTACTTTTTTACATGTTTCAGTTAAAAAAACACCTATTTTCTTGCACTAAAATTGGCTCGGTACGAACCAATTATAATCCACCTGCTATGTGATAGTATCCAATTTAATTTGCTAATGATAAATGATATATGATTCACATTGTGCTCTAACTGGGTTTAAAAAGCGTCTGGATATAAGTTTACAGTGTGTCTGATAATGATGATAACTTAAATATTCGGCAACCACAAAGTGACATATCCAGTAGGCGCTGCTGAACATGTCAAGTATGAATTATTTATACTTGACGTGATGATACATGGAGAAACATTAGCAATTTATATTATATTTGATTTTTAGAATAATTTTTATTAAGTCAGCTATGCGTTTGCATTTTTTAGTGATGATTCTCAAATGACTTGGATCATTGTTAACATCTGAGTTCAAGTGTATTTATTGAGCTTATCATGTTAAAAATATCATAATAAGAATGACAGGGTGCGAATCCTGTGTCTGGAGAACAGTGTCATCTGATTCATCTCGTGAACCATCTCCTGGCCCAGTTTAGCCTGTATGTGCACAAAAGTGGCCCGGCCGAAAGCCCTGATCATTTCATTTTTGTCATAGCAAATTGACATTTTCCTGTCTGAGAGATGTGAGATTTTGGAATACTGACCCTTCGGAATAATAAACCTTCGGAGCAATGAACCCATATTTCGGATGAATGACCCTTCGGAACAATGAACCTCTATTTCGGAACAATGAACTTTCGGAACAATAAACCTTCGGAGCAATGAACCCCCATTTCGGATAAATGACCCTTCGGACCAATAAACCTTCGGCACAATAAACCTTTTTTTTCGGAACAATGAACCTTCGGAACAATGAACCTTCGGAGCAATGAACCTTCGGAAAAATGGACCTTCGGAAAAGCGGACTGTAACCATGCCACGTCCTGATAGGGCATCAAAATCTGGTGTACCGTGACCCCAAGCTTGACCCTTTCCAACTGTGTCAAATGTGACATTACGTTGGCCAATCACCGATCTACTTGCAAACAAACTTTTCTAACTCCCCCCCCCCCCCCCTATCATCGTCCACCTCCATGTTACACATGTCCACGCTGACTGATTTTTAAGTTATAGGCCTACAACTGGCTGTGCCCTAGGAGTGTACAGATCCCCGAATCTTTTCGAATTATAACGCTTCAAAAAGGCGAAGTATAAATATTTTGCCCTAGAGGCCTTATATGGTCGTGGTTTTTTTTGGGTACGTACCAAAGATGGGGGGGGGCACTTATTAAATTTATTTTGCCTGAGTTTCGTGTTAAAAAAGTCTTCAGAAAAAAAAAAATTAAGATTATATTCATGGCTGAGAGCTTAAAGGGTTTTGGTTGGAATAATGTTGGCCCAGCGTTGCAGATGGTGGCCCAACATTATTTCAAAATTGGGCCAATGTATCGTGTTATGCAGGTAGTAGCCGTTCAGGGGATAAAACGTCAGGACAAACACGGACAATCACCCAATTCTTCTTCAATGTTGGGCCAGCGTCGAATCCGATTGACCGGCATTAAACCAGCAATGGGCTGCGACGCTGGCCCAACATTGAACCGGTATTGGGTGCGTAGGACTACCTTGTATTTACCAGGTACATCGTATAGACTCGTACACTGACCTATCAGTGAATGTCACAGTACGTTCAGCATATCCAGGAGTGAAAAAGACACGCAGCACAACACAGCACATGGATGTTGGCCAGCACCGGCGATGGTGGCTAGGTGGAAGGAATAGACTTGCACGTTGAAGATATACTTGTCTCCTTGGTTCTTTCAATAATTATATCCTGGACTCTGGCCCATGAGGAAAACCAATACAGTTATGTTTACAAAATATTCGGCCAATTGTTTTGTCAAAAGCACCCAAACAGACTAAAGCCGGGCCTCGGAGTTCGGGAACTCCTTTTCTAGTTAAAATCTTAAAATGATACCCCACCAATTGGTAGTATTTGTTTAGCGCATACAATTCAGGTGATTGGCGTCTCAGCCATAATATAAGCCAATAGGCCTACTGTACACGAGCTACATGTACTATGATATTTCACTTGCTTCAAAGATTTCGCAAAACGGTTTAGTGGTTCAGACAGGAGAATAAACTAACAACAAATGTAGGGCGCCATCTGCAAAAAAAGGCCGCCACAATGCCAACATTCTATATTCAGAGAAACTCAACCTCAACAGCCTTACTCGCACAACATATAAAGTATGAATAATATATTCCAATTGACCAAGACACTGTGGCCAAATTAAATTTCGGCGGAAGCGGTGCACGACCACAAATAAAGGTAAAATATTAAAAAAAATATTTAATGAACTTGGCTATCGTATAGATATACTGTTAAAATAAAATGTTTCTTTAATTTACCCTGGTCTGTAATGTTTTTTTGTCCATGTTAAGGTGATTAAAGTAAATATCCTTCCATGTTGAGTGGTTTATAATACAAGGTCACAGAACGACCAAGTTAACAAATAATTGCGTAATCAAAATGTTGTTAATAGAAATACCATCGTAAATTAAAAACAATGTTACATTAAAAGATTCATCATGGGATAAAAATATAAGAATAATACAAATTAGACTATATACCGGTATTCTGCATCTGTGTTTTTCAGAGTCAGATACTATTTGCATTGTGCCCTTCATCCAAACTCGGCCATTCCGACGGAGTACAGTTTCACTTGTTGCCCTAAAATAAAACATGTCTTTATAATGTTATGACAGACATATTTCACGATTAAATCTTAATGTTACGTTTCAATACACAGTATTTCGTAATCAAAGTCCAGCTTGTATGTGAATAATGTTCATTTGGCCTATGGTTTATTGACATCCGTTCATATTCAATCCTGTATTTTGAAGGTAACTTTAAAAATATAACTTAGCTCATTTCATTAGCTCAACGCAAGACATATGGAGTGTTACAAAAATATCGAATTGAGTACAATGCAAAACAAGTACATATAGACATTATAAATACAACAAACATGTAAAATTTACACCGTAAAAATATTTCAGGTAAAACATACCATTTCATTATTATGCTAAGTAATAGAACAATTATATTAACACTGAGCATGTTGTAATATGAACCTCTAAAAACTCATCAAGTCTGTTCTAGTGATGCGCCTAATTATCTAATAAATATAATACTAGTCACAAGCGATCAAAATCATGACTGAAAAGTGTTCTTTTTATTGTAATAAGTAACACAGGTGGGGCCTGTGGGGACTAGCATCGGTTTCGTTCGCCACGAGGCCAAGCACGCTTCACTCATGTACTTTCGATCCAGTCAGCGGGTCGGGCAGACGTCTCTGTCCTGCCCCCGCAGAGCAAGCCACGAGGCTGCCGCCACGTTCAACATTCCATCACTCCGTCTGAGCCAGTGCACGGCGTTATGATTTAAAATTGAATAAAACATCAAGAACATCATTCAATGAGTCAATGTGGAGTTATTTATGTACCGTCGCCCAGACGGGAATTGAAATAGGATAGAGAACTTCGACATAAGTTACTTGTCCTATTAGGCCTAACTGGTTAACAGTTGTAACTTACTCCACAGCAGGAAACTGCTGATCACCGTAGTGCAATCCATATCCTGAGAGAAAAGACTGTCCATTAATGGCAACTACTGCCTTCACCTACAATAAAACAGCACCAGATATTACGATTACAATATATAAATAGCAACTACTGCCTTCACCTAAAATAAACTGCACTAGATGTGTTTACGATAATATTACGATTACAATATATAAATAGCAGCTACTACCTTCACTCGATACATAGAAACGATCAAATGTCAGCACTTCATTGGAGATTATTTCTATTTTATTAAACATATGTGTTGTTACCAGTCGTGCATATATCACTTATTATCTCACACCAAGGGTTGTATTGTAACGAATACAAGCTTTTTTTACCCGGCTGATACAGCTATGAAGATTTAGAGGAACCACCTTGTGTGCACTATATAATGGTAGGTATACGTTAGTTATTCCCCGCTGGGATGGATGATCATTTCCTGTTATCTACCGCCTACGCCCAGATTATAGTTTGATTGGTTCAGAATCAAGCTGCGCTCATCACACCACCTGAAAGTGTGCACCCGCTACGTGGGCCCAATACTACAGCGACAGGTCAATGTCTCGTGCACTCCCGCATAACATGACGTAACTGTGACTGCCATGCTTCCCTCTGCGGGCAGACCCCCCCCCCCCCCCTCCCTCTCCCCTGTTACTGCGCGCCCGCCAGGTGGTGTGTCACTGAGACGTGTGACAAGACGGAAACAATCCATAGGCCTACACTTTACTGAATCAGATCACGGGTCATGAATTGGAAATAATTTTTTCGCCATTGAACTTGAATATGTGGATATATATATATAGTAGGCTAGACTATCTCTACGAATCTTATCATTAACTATAGTATAAAGTTATAAGTCACAGGCATAGGCCTAGACTATGGAAACCATGGCTAAAGTTGTGTCGTCCCGCACATCAGCCCTCCCTAGTTGTATTCTCTCGGTCTTCAGGCGATACAAGACCCATGACCCTCTGGAGAATACAACTAGGTCGGGCTGATATGTGGGACGATACAACTTTAGCCATGGTATAATCGCTAAATATGAACGTAGCGCAAGTGTTATCAAGCTTATCATCCTGCAATTATTGGTTTAATCACTTGACCGTGTATTATTAATTAATAATACATGATATTATTAATTAATAATACATGGCTATGCATTGGTTTAATCACGCGACCATGTATTATTAATAAATAATACACTGCTATGCCTAAGCTTACAAAAACTACATAGCACAGTGAATCCTCCCCCTCAGAGTTTACTTATGCTATAATTTCGCGATCACTAAAAGGATTGACTCGCGGTTTATTTTACCTTGTTTGTTGTGACGGCGTCACTGCTTAAGAGCACATTTTGAAGGCAGATTCGGTCTTAAGTACCGTAAACCGCGACGTTTCAAATGGGGCTAAATCATTGCATGTAGGCCTATGTGTTGTTGAACCTGCTAGTCTCTCTTAAGTCTATCTGTAATGCAGTCTATCGATCTGTCTGTGCCGCCGTGGCCTAACAGGTCACAGGTTGCGCAGGTTACAGGCCTGTGCACTACGTGACACCTGTTACCGATTTCGTCTATTTATAGACAGAAATTGACAACTACAGAACTACAGAACTATAAACTTTCCCCCACTGACTGTCCCAGTTTCTAGACTATTAGCATAGACTTGAAGTAGGCATACTTACATGTTTAAAGCTTACATAATAAAAGCCTATATATATAAGCCTAATCATTTTATAGCAAACACGGACATCAAGGGAGCCACAAGATAATCTTGATAATTCGACATGTTTGTTGGAGAATTATTGAGAGGTAATCTAGACTATAATTATTGTTCATGTGTTTAATAAACAGAATAATACATCGTTGTCTGAATATTCGAACTCGTATCGTAACGGTCAGGGCTGTAACGGAACTCAACTCCGTTTCGTTCCGTTACAGCCCTGACCGTTACGATACTCGTTCCAATATTCAGACAACTATGTATTATTAGATGGTAACGTTGATCAGCCTAATGGATTCGTATAATTCAATTGTTGTGTGGAAATCGGGACAACCCCTGCTTTTTCTACTTCTTGTATTCATTCATATATTTAACATTAATTTTGTGAACATAATTTATATAATGTATTTGACACATTATCATGGTTACGTTTGGAATACCCCTTTATTTTTATTTATTTATTTATTTGCCATCAACACAAAAAAACAAGTACAATTTATATAACTCACATAATTATATAAAACAGTGAAAATCGTTCGTTTTGTTAAAAATTGATGGCTGGGCCACCAGAAACAGACATACAGTACATGTATCGTAGGCGAGGGTTAACATTGACGTTGCCGAATGTTCAACAAGTCAATGGACGCGACCATCGTCTCAGGCCCGATCTTGCTCGCGGTGTCTTGCCCGGTCAGCAAGTGATGGTTCGCTGCAGTCCAAGTAGATGATTTCCTTAAAGGGACTGGCCCAGGCTAAAATCATCAAAAAATCGGTGATTTTATTTTGGCTTCTTAATCATGTTAATATATGACCATATGATGTAAACATGTCCATAGGCTAGAACTGCAAAAGTTTTTAAATGTTTGTGCTGCGCATTCACCAGTTAGACTAGATATAGGGACGAAATTCCCGTATTTCTAATTTTTGACATGGTTGTCAAAAAATACAAATCAGGAATTTCGTCTCTATATCTAGCCTAACTGGTGAATGCGCAGCACAAAAATTTAAAAACTTTTGCAGTTCTAGTCTATGGACATGCTTACATCATATGGTCATATTAAGAAGCCAAAATAAAATCACCGACTTTTTGATGATTTTAGCCTGGGCCAGTCCCTTTAATTCATTCTTTATGCATTCCATACTCATGCAGACATTGTCAGATATGTGTGTGCTACTTAGTCCCGTGCGTCAGGGGATGACGCGGTTACACGTCTGACTACCGAGAAGGTCGGTGGAAGAATGAACAAGCGCGGCCGGGCCGCACATGGCTTGAGTCGGGCGGAAGTGCTGACTAGTCGATCAGCGATTCCGTCCGGTTCGAACTCCTGCGCGATGATCTGCAAGTGAGGTTGCCACACATGTAGGCCTACCGTATTATCTATACAAGTCTGGTAGTCTACAATGTATATAATACTTCAATAAAATATAACAATAATCATAATAATAAAATAAACAATAAAATGTGCTTACTTACAGTATACCGGGCAAACAATTGCCGGTTGCACATACATGTGTAACATTTGCATGTCCCCGACCAAGAACACTTATTATTCACATCGAAATCACATGATAAATTATTAAAATAACAATGAAGACGACTTTTAAAAACATCCAAAGACTCACTGCTTCTTATATTCTGGCACAACTGGGGCACAACTCTATTAAAGTAGGATTGTCTGAACGACGTTGTTTTTGAAAACCTAGGGCGAAAGATGCAATTTGCGCTGGTCGAACGAAGAGATTTGTCGTGTAAATTTGTGTCTAAAAAGTCCTCTAATTGTACTGCGTATAGTCCATGTAAACATTTAAAAAAGAAAATTAGATCTGCACAATCTCTTCGAAATGACAGCGGTGGCAGATTAAGTGTGATACATCTCTCACTGGTACATGATCTCTCCCTTCTAAAATACCTAATATTTCGGTGGTCGCAGCTGTGTGTGCATCTCAAAATACGCAACGTTATAAACATGATAAACACTGATAAATAATTTTTTAATCATTTTAGAGATTCACCTTTGCGCAGATTGCCGCCATGGCCATGCCCGTTTCGCCGCCTTTACACACACCCAGTACAGCTCCCAAGTCTCCTATCACACGCGGCTGTCTCAGCAACCATTCCAATGCATTCTGAATACATAAAACACGTTCTATTCTTTATCATCCCTCTCAAGTCTGAATTTACCATCGTCATCTTCATTCACTACAAGCCGCGAATTGCTGTCGCAATTTTCGACTTGCAGTGAATGAAGATGACATGAAGTGGGTGGTGAAATAATAAAAAAAATGTTATTATGAGAGCAGTTCCGTGAAAATTTTCGATCTAAATACTCTAGATTTTAGGAAATTAAATCATTCTTCAGATATGCAAAATGATGCTTTAATGCATCGTGAGAATTTAAAGGGTTAAAGTATTTTTTTTTTTTTATTTTTTTATTTATAGTGTTACCATGGTTAACCTTTAAAGTGCTAATCACGTCTCTGGCCATTTTTAATCTCTATTTGACCTTAAAATCTGAAAATTTAAAGGAGAAATGAGCATTAAAATAGTTAGATTGGGATATGTAATGATTAAAATTGTACATTTGAATGTAGGCATACGTAATTTTTACCCCCAGGATCCATATGAAATGTATACAACACAACAACACATTTGATAAATTAAAATTAAATATTATCAATGATCTCATGCTAATTTATTATTAATATTTTTTAGGTTTCTACGCTGCAATATTTGGTAGACCATCGAGCTATCAAGCCATGCATTTTTAGTAGCCCCCCCCCCCCAAATATTTGGTAGACAGGGGCTACCGGGCTACCAATAATTTCGAGCCCTGATATTATTAGCACCAGAGGTAGTGTTCCAATTCTGTGATTAGCACAAAACAGAAACATATCAAATGCATTAAATAAACTTCGTACATCGATGTCATGCTAACCTTATAGTAGTTGAGATCAGTGATTATTTTGAATGATGACGGAGTGCCATGTATGTACTGTAGAGCCAACGTCGCGAATCCTTTGGAAGCGAGAAGAGCTGCTCTGTGCTCAGTTTTTCCCAGAAAATAGCCGAACATGTCTATTACGCCAGGGTATGGCCCTCCAGCTACAACAAAATGAAGATTAGAACATTTTCCAAATGTTTTTGCTTATTATTCGAAGGGCATAGATCACCACATCCTGCTCTACAGTGGACTACCTAGCATGCGCTTTAATTTTCAAGTTCTGAGTTTTTCATGTTCCTAAAAACCTTAAATGCACTCCAAGTTTCGCATTTCATGCGCTTGACTCCGCCCGGGGGGGGGGGGGGGGTGAGGGTCTGACTTTTACAGATCACAGTAACTGTTAGTGTCGGGAATAACACAAACAACTGCGTCCTTAAACCATGGATAGTTTATTTGACGGTAGATGATTGTCCAGCTTGAAAGCTTCGCTGATTATTCTGTCAATTATGACCATTTGGCAACTTTGACAATTCCGTAAGTAAATGGTAAACATTGCATAACGTTAGTTTATTTATTGCCATTTACAGTGTAATTATGACGCCCTCTAATAACCCACTACTTTCATTCGGTTTAATTGCACTGTAATTTCCCAAATTTTCCTCGGTATTGCTGAATGACTAGAACTAAACGTATTGATTGGAAAATGGCATGAAAATCGATTTAGAATTGATTAATCTAGTAATCAGCGAAAAGTTAGGTTCCATTGTGGACAATCCACCAAGGTCGGACAAAAAATTATCAAGAATTATTTGAATACATAATTGAATACATAATTCATAATTAGCTGTTGGATTCTTCTGTTAAAAGCTGCCTCATAGGCCTAATAATACCCCTGTAAAATAAAGTAGGCCCTAAATGGAAACAATCTGTTTATGTACTATGGCTCACTGGTCATCACTGATTTACGTACTTTATCAAGAAATATAGCAGACTGGAGTCTACCTAAAAACACACACTTTTGGGGATGAAGAAAGTGGCCATAAGCCAGTCCTCGTTGATTTCGACTCTCTCTACGTCATTTGAAAGGTACCACTGGTTTACCACTGCATTCGCCAGAGGTCGTCTCTCGACAAGCTGCTTCAGATCATCATAGTGACCATCGTAGAGATCCAGTGACGTCACAAGCGAGGTTCTGGCGTTGTGGTTGACAATACGGACGCCCTCCCGTTGGTTCAGCTCAGGTTGCATACTCCAAAATAATCCCATTGGCTCAACGCCTAAAATTAGACATAACACATTTTTGATCAGCCAGTTTCAAACAAAAATATATATTTCTTCTTCGCAGAACTAACAGTCTTCTACATTATGTACTGTCATTAGCGTAGTAATTTTATGATCTGTTGAGCATGTAATAAAGGTATCAAAAAAATAACTGAAACATGTAGGCCCTATTGCAATGACTCGTAGTGCAAAATACTAATAATAATATTACTACTACTCACAAAACGTCCTTGGTGATGCAAAACATGTATTTGTAAATGTAAAAGAAACACCAAAAACTAATCGATTTGAGAAAAGCACCCCCCCGGCTTTCAAACCTTTCAACCTGAGACAGTGATATGACTTTCCGTTCCTGAATTTGTTTCTTTGTTGATGTGAGAGCACCCGAGATATTTACCGATAAACCATTCACCCCACTGTACCCACTGAACTGGATTAACACATTATTCATACATATATATATATGACAGTTTGTTGTCCTACAAATAAAACGGAATTCAGATAAAATGGTAAAAAAATTATCATTAAAATGAAACAAATCAGTTGATCAATTGTGACTGTGTCATTGGACAACTGGATTTGGACTGTTAATTGTATTTTTTATTTTCAAAATTTAATTTTGTACACTTCCGAAAACTAATCAACGCAGAGACTGGCTTACAACTTCAATTTAAGCCTAAAGGCTCTCACACACCCCAAGGACTGTCCCCAATTGCTTCACACGCGACGATAATCCTAACAATCGGTGCGGTGTGGCCACTCCCACGACTATGATTTCGTCGATTTCCGTCACATGTTCAGTCCTAGTCGTGGCCCGTCTTAGCCTTAGTAGACGGTGGTTGCAGTGTGGCATGTCCTGCGACGCGATCGTAATATCTCAATATTGCTTTCGAAACATCCACTGAGGGGCCTACACGGTCACCACTAGGATCGCTGCTATAGCTTACGACGCAAAGTCGGTAACAGTATTTCTGGTGTGACATGCTGCCGTCAAAGCACCAGCTTGTCTGCGATTTTCTAAAACCTGCCACGACGGTCGCGTTTTTAGCTATCGAGTGAGTATTTGTGGTGTGCGGGAGAATGTTTGCCCGATCAGGTAAGGTCAACAAATTTTTACCAGAATAATCCCAGTCAAATAAAATATATCTGAAAATTACAAAAAGTAAGATTGCAAATTATAACTAGAAAGACTATAGCTAAGGCTATTGTGAAAGAATTTGAACAGGTGAGTAATAAAAGGTAATTGGGATGTCTTGATCAGTCTACCATTGGACCGAAATTTCACTCTCTTCAACCAGATTGTTTTTACCTTTGACTCAACTTTACAAGCTCGTTATTGGTCCGAGTTATTGGTGCGATCGCTTAGAAAATATATAGCACACTACCTCACTACCCAAATATACAAATTTAAGTCAATCGGTCAGAACTCAAGTATGATAGAATTATAATATTAAAAATACTTTAGAGAAACAATGGTTTGGACGTGGTAAAACGCTCAAACTAAAAAAATGTTGCTGAATTGACAGCCAATGTAATAAATAAGAAGAGTTATGCTAGTACATCTGAACGGTGTATGATTCTGACTAAGCAACCCTGCCCACATTGATGTTTGTCCATTTTTAGCGATGTTAGATGAAGGTGAATTTCAATGAAACAACCTGCCTATGTAATAGGAAACTGTGCTATTATATGTTACGAGTTGTATGTGTTATAGGACCATAAATTATGTGTAGGCCTACACGCACTGAATCGATTTATTAGGTTATCATTCGCAGATCACCGAGCTGGCTAATACAATGAAGTATGGGGGAGGGGTCTTATATAGCCTTGTTTTCACCGAGTGACGTCACTGCGTTTCACGGAATGAAGTATGGGGGAGGGGGTGTTATATAACCTTGTTTTCACCGAGTGACGTCACTGCGTTTCACAGATAAGGGTGTATAATTCTAGTTTACTAGTGTCCTGGGTTTAGGATTTTGTATTTTATTGTTTGTTACCTGTAAATAATCCACCAGTAGACGGTGTTTTGTGAAGATCCACCACGCCAAATTCGTCAGATGTGTAGTTAGCAATAGAAAACACACGCTTGCTCTCTTGGCTGAGGCGTGATGTGAGCGTCACCTGGTGATTAGCGGGTAGACCATCAACTGTTATGTGTAGCACCTCATCCACCATGGGATTAGCGTTGTCAACATGTCGACATCCTCTTCAAACATAGCATGTTTTCTTGTTTAAAACGATGACAATATGCTGCATACTATCCTTTAACATGTTTATTGAAACTTTTTTGTATACATATTATGAAATTAATAAACGATTGTGATATAGATGTGAAAATATGGAAAAATACAGTGACATTTCTTAAATTTGTACATCCTCTCAGTCTGGTACAATTATTATCTACTATATAGTAGTATATTCTGATTTAAATTATTCTAATGTGGTATTGTCTATCACTAGATGTGTAAATATTTATTGCTTCTGGTTAGTAAAATAAAATGAATTTATATTTGTTTTACAATTGAAGATAATTTATTGAATTTTAGCCATTTATTATTTTCACCATTTTTTCAATTCTGTATTTATTTGAAAACTGAGCATATTTATACTCGTTATTTAAATAATGCCGCTGTAAAATAGTAAAACATGGCATGCCCTTTGTATAGTAAACAGAAGATGTCCCAAAAATGAATCGTGGAAAAAACAATTTTGGGATATGTGAATTCATATTTGGAGCGGCTAATTTCAACGAATTGTTTTCAATTTGTTAAATTAAAGACAACATCTAAAATACTATAATGAGAAAGTTTATTTAGAAGTTTTCTATGTAGAGTATTAGGCGCTTTGAACAAATAGAAATATATCATGTTGGGTGAACTTTTTCTCATTTAATTTACTATTAATTAGGTCTATACCATCGGGAGCGGGGACTTTTACGTCATGAAATAGCTTATATATGTGACCCGATCTGGCAAAAATGAGTCGTAAGTCCAACTTTGACAAACGATGTTAAGGACCTTTAAAGCTAAAATCACCTTGATTTGACGTATTTTCAATTTTTACATACGTTTTTATTTTTATATGATTATTCTCGAATCAGTGATGATTGTTTCCATCTACATGTTAGTTACCATGGAAACAGTCGCTCATAAGAAAGAAATAGTGATACAGTGTTAAAATACTGACGATAAACATTTATCGCATTTACTTTTCAAGTTTTATAAAAGTTAGAGCTATATTCCCACGTGTATTGTTAAAAAACGCCGTCGAAATGAATATTCATTTAATTCTTTAATTTTAATCCAAATTAATTTGTGTTCTTTTCAAAAAATGTAGAAATTGTCTTTTTGAACTTCAAAGGCCATTTTCACAAAATAACGCAGTTTCACACTTTATATTTCTGTGAGTTGGCGGAGTCATATTTTCAGAGCTAACCATGCTACATAGTTGTGTGATAGGTTCCTATATCATTTTGAGTAATGTTGTGTAGATTCAGGATCTGTTAACATGGTTAATATCTCCGATATTTAAAAATGTGACTTACGACTCAATTTGCCAGATCGGGTCACATATGAAATAAAGGTAATAATTAGGATATTTATTAATTATTTATTTAATTATCTAACGTTGGCCCGAGGTCTGTGACGCTGGCCCAACATCAGGCCAACATGTAGGCCCTATGCCAGCCTACAGATAATGTTAAGGCAAGATATAGGCCCAAGATCAGAAATAAGATTATGGTAAAAGTCACATTAGACTTTCTAATTGTTAGTAAATTTGTTTGAGTATTTCAAAAGTTACAGCATTTGACATGTATAGTGAAATTTCGAGATTAAAACTAAATAAAACAAGACTACATAAGTCCAGGAGCTCCCGCTCCGAATTAGAATTTGATTTAATCAATTTTGTGTAGGGTTATTAATGTAGTCATAGGCTAGGTCAAGAAATCAAGACGCGCCATGCAAAGACACCTAAGACGCCATGCAAAGACACCTAGCGAGTAGCTAGGTATCTCAGTACTCGCTAGGTGTCTCAGTATTTTTCTCCTGTCTACACGTCTAAGATGCTCAGTCTAAGAGTAAGATAAGAACTAGACAGTCTGTCAGAGATTGCAAACCTCCATTGAAATTAATGATCCTAATCAGTATCCCAGTGATGGTCTACCTGTCTGGCACGGTTTACCCGATATCAGGCCAAACGAGGTAAATAATGGCTGATTTATGGTAGTTTTGAGTTAGATATAGACTAGTTAAAAATGTCAAGGTGCATCCTCCCCCGAAACCTCACATTTTGTTTTATAGTAATTATTTGTTTTATAGTAATGGTCTAGCTATCTAGCACAGTTTACCTGATATCAGGCCTATCGAGGTAAATATTGTCGATTGTCAGCCATTTTGAATTTGATAAAGTTAAAAAAATTCAGGGTGCATCCTCCCCCGAGAACTCATATTTTGTTTTAAAGTAATGGTCCAGCAATCTAGCACGGTTTACCAAATATCGGCCATGTGAAAGTGAATAATGGCCGATAAGCGGCCATTTTGAATTTGATCACGGCGATTTTTTTCAAGATGCATCCTCTTCTGAAATCTCACATTTTGTTTTATAGTAATGGTTTAGCTATCTAGCACGGTTTACCCAATGTCAGGCCTGTCGAGGTGAATAATAGCCGATAGGCGGCTATTTTGAATTTGATCGAGTTGAAATTTTTCAAAATGCATCCTTTCCTGAAACCTTACAATTTGTTTTATAGTAATGGTGTAGCTATCTTGAACGGTTTTCATGATATTCCGCAATATGAGGCCTGTCGAGGTGAATAATGGCCGATAGGCGGCCATTTTGAATTTTATCGATTTGAATTTTTTAAGATGCATCCTCGCCTGAAACCTCACAATTTGTTTTATAGTAGTAGTAGTAGTAGTAGTAGTAGTAGTAGTAGTTTTTGTTTGATAGGCCAATGGCCCTTTCAAAACATTCAACAACAATATTATTATAACAGTATGTGATATACAATGATCATTTTTTGATAACTGTTCAACAATATTACCATACAAATATTCCTATCTTCTTTTAAACGCATAGAGAATAAAAAGGCTCAAGCTTCGAATAATTCCGGGTTCATCGCATGACATTAATCGTACAAAAGTGTGATTGTTTGGTGGGCTGTCAAATGGTCTTAAATATTTTAATCGTATATCATGAAATACAGGACATTGTAGTGAAAAGTGCACCTCATCTTCTTCATACTCAGTGCAGAGTGGACATACAAATTGTGCGTTGTTATCAAATCTATTTCTATGTACAAAAATATCACTCACTCTCAACCTGAAGCATTTCACTAGTTTTCTTAGTTTACGAGTGCGTATTATTTTAAGATAATCTTCTTTAAACCTGTAAAGCTTAAACGTCCTATATACACTGTATCTATCACTTCTAGCTATGCAGGCTGCCCATTCATTGTCACTAATTTCTATCAATTTACTTTCTACTATGTACAGAAAATTTCTTTTATTTTCAACCAATTGATTTTCCCAATATTCGCTCAGATTTAAATTATATAAAACATATTTTATTTGATTAGTCCAACTGTTTGCAGTACTCCTATTTAACATCATGTTATATACCTTTTTCACAATTTTCAGCCAATATCTAATGCTGCAGATAGTACTTCTTATATACAATTCGTGCCTGCCAGTATCACCATAGACCAGTGCGTTGGGTGTTATAAAAGGTACATTCAAAAATCGTTTCAAAGCATTTAAATGAACATTTTCAATGACAGATGTATCATTACACATACCCCATACCTCAGCACCATAAAGTAAAATTGGCTTAACCTGTGTATCAAAAATGTTAATCAAAACTTCCAATTCAAGATCATGTAAGTGTCTTAAAGATTTATCTATCTTAGCTACTGCAGATCGGGCCCTTGTGGCTAAACGGTTTTGAATACAGGTTGAGCTTAGGCGAGTTGACATGACAATTCCCAAATATGTATATTCTGACACAACGTTAAGATCAGCTGTACCGATATGCCATTTTTCGTTTGCAGCCAATTTACCTCCATTACGAAACACAACAATGTTTGATTTGCCCGCATGCACTTCCAGGCCAAGGATACATGATACATTATATAAAACATTTATCTTACGTTGTAAAACATACACTGTGTCCGCTATGAGAATGATATCGTCTGCAAATAGTCAAATAGACAATTCAATAATATCAGGATGTAACTGTATACCGTGACCACCACGCAGGCAAACTTCATTTGTTACTACTTGAATGATATATGAGAATAAAATAGGACTTAATATACAACCCTGCTTTAGACCCTTTGAACAATTAAAATATTTTGTAGTTTCAATATCACTACAAACACAACTCACCACTTCACTGTATATTGATTTCAGAACGGCAAGCATTTTCCCGTCTATACCATTTTGTTCAAGTATTTTCCACAGGGCGTTCCTATTAATAGAGTCGAATGCTTTCGTGTAATCAATAAATGCAACATATAATTTTCTTTTTCTGTCTAAATAATTTCTAATAAGAGATTGTAGAATAAATACGTTGTCTACGGTGGCATAACCTTTTTAAAAACCTGCTTGCTCTTCTGAAATAAGAAAATTGTCACTAGCCCATGTTTGTAGTCTTTTATTTAAGACACCTGTAAATATCTTACTAAAGACACTTGTTAAAGATAAACCTCGATAGTTTTCAGGCAAGTTAATTTTTTTTTGAATAGGCACAATTGTAGAACGAAGCCACGCTGCTGGGAATACCCCAGTATCGTAGATAGCGTTAAAAAGTTTGACCAAATAATTTGTTAGGCAGCTTGGAGAATATTTAAACATTTCACTGACCAAACCATCAGGTCCCGCCGATTTGTTGCTTTTTAGACATTTAATACTTTTTGATATTTCTTCTTCTGTTATTTCGTTATTTATACTTACGGTTGGATCAAGATGATAGTTAATATTGCTAAGCAAATCATTTAAAGACGGTTCATCAGTATTATGATCATCATCGTGGGTGACGGGGTTAAACAGGCTGGAGAAATAAGTATACCAATCGTCTAATGAAATAGTATTTTTTATTCTACTCTGAGAATTCAAATTACGTAACTGTCGCCAAAATGTGTTAGAATCTCCAAGGCTGTCATTATTTTTTTTGAGCACTGCTTTTACAATATGTCTTTTTCTTAGATCGTATTAGCCCTTTGTATGCCTTTCTATGATTCAAATAAGACATCTTATCGTTTTCATTGTTTGAATTTCTGTATATATGTAAAAAGTGTCGTAACTTTCTTTTAGCATTAGAACTTTCTCTATCAAACCAAGGTGATTTCCGCGATTTACGTTTAGCTCCTGTGGAAGACTGTAAAAATTGCGATGACTCGATAAAATGTGCTGAAATGTTTTCTGTTACATTATTTATGTCAAAACCTTCATCGATATTTTCATGATTCAAGTAGGTTAGTATCTTCTCAGTATATACAGGTATACGCTCTGTCATCCACGTGTATCTGATTACTGGTTTCCCATTTAAACATTTGTCAGTGTTAGTAGCGGTATCAGACATAGTGAACAAATTACATTTTAGGCTCCATTCAATAGGCATATGTGATGATAACATATTATCTTCAATTTCTACAGATTTAAATATATCAACAATATTGTTGGAACAAATAACATAGTCTACAACACTGCTGACATGTACTGAACTATTTGTGAATTGACCAGAGGGACCGTCTGGAGTTGAACCGTTTAAGATATACAAGTCTAGTGCAGAACATAAGGATAAAAGTGATTTCCCAAAGGCATTAATTTTCGTTTCCTTTGAAAACCGTATCTCATCGAAAATGCTTGTTGACATGTCCTGAAAATAAATCTGTGTTATGCAATAGATTAAATAGGCCTAGAGTTCAAATCACCACACAATATGATATCTCCGTCATTATCTACTAAAACTTCTAGCAATGCTTGCTGTAGTAAAACTATCCCATCGGAGCAATCTTTATTGTCATAAAATGTCGAGCCTGTGGGTGGAATATATACAGACACAAACAAAATATCGCGATGTGTACCAAACATTGTTTCGTCAACTTTGAAAGCTACTGCATTACTACACGATATATGTAACTGTTTAAACCAACTCGAAATATTTTGTTTGATCATACACACGGTACCACCTGACCTTCGCCCATGCGCAGACAACTTTAGAGCTGGAGCTATGTAACACTCATAGCCAGGAAAATATTCAGAGAGATTTATGTTGTCAACAAAAGTTTCAAAAAGACATACAATCATGAACTTACTGATGTAATCAATAAAATGTGGGTCGTCAAGTTTATTTATTATCCCGTCAATATTCCAACTGACAGTAGTAAAGTTTACTTCATTTTTTAATTCATTAACCTCAGTTTATGAATTAGGACCTTGGCCTGTCTCTCATTCCGGTAGATTGAAATTTGAATATAAACATCTTATATGATCGTTAACAATGTCATATGTGTAAGCATTTCGCTTTCCATCTCCATTAACTACAATAAGTTTGTCATGCGAGTAGTAGGATTTGAAGCCGGCCTCTTTACATTTCCTTAACTCGTCTTTCAGTTTATAGCGCGCACTTTTCACAGTTTTAGTTAGATCTTCCATAAAGAAAACACCTTCTGGCTTTTTGGTGTAGCTATCTTGAGCGGTTTTCATGATATTCCGCAATGTCAGGCCTGTCGAGGTGAAAAATGGCCGATAGGCGGCCATTTTTAATTTTATCGACTTGATTTTTTTCAATATGCATCCTCTCCTGAAACCTCACAATTTGTTTTATAGTAATGGTGTAGCTATCTTGAGCGGTTTTCATGATATTCCGCAAAATATTTCAGTCGGATTTACCGATGTCATAAATTAGGTCAAAGTGCTGGGTCAACTTCAAGGTCAAGGGCCAAAAACCTGAAAAGGCACAACTAGTGACCTTAGAGAACATGTAATTGGCCCAGTACTTTTCGAGATCTGCTCTGAAAACGAAGTGTGCGTCAAAACGTCTAAATAGTTCATAGTTCTGAACCAAAAGTAGGTCGAAGTTCATATACCCCAAAAGGCACAACTAGACCCCTAGAGGTGTTGTGTGTAAAATTTGAAGACAATCGGACAAGTACTTTCAGATATATGCTCCGGAAACGAAATGTTCGCGGACGGCCCAACGGCCCAACGCCGTAACATCATCATTTCTCCTCTGCGACCCTGCGTATTGAATTCAGATTAAAAATATTTAACATGTCCATTATCCACCTGGAAGTAACCCACATACCAAAATAGTTATCCTAGCTTATTTTCTCACAAAGTTATAGGCAAAAGAAGGAAACGGAGGCGTAATCCATAGCTCCCTCCGTCTCACCTATGGTGACGGCGGGAGCTAATTAATCGGTTTATAGACATGTATGGCTTATATCTAGGCATAGGCCTATATTGACTTATAACCTATGTTATAGTCTAATTCATGGGAATCGGATGACTAGGCTATTGCTTAAATCTAAGATCGTAACTTTGCGCGAGAGGTATATGGGTAAAACCAAAAATTGGGGTAACTTTGTAGCATCAAAAATGGCAGTGAGGTGACCATCAAAGAGGAGGAAAACTACTTTATAGGTTTGGTGCACTGATCCCAATAGAGCATGAAAAAGCCACTGGCTGCGCTAGAATTTTTTTTTTTGTTGCAAAAAATCATTTTAAAAAAGTTGAAGCATTCCACTTACTACTCCGTTACCAAATCCAAACCATTTAAAAAATTCTGTTACTTTGTTTAGCTTGACATCACACTTTTAAACGTGATATCCTTATTGAAGCATAATACTAAACAATCGTACATCAAAACTGCTAAAAATGTTTAAAAAAATTGATGGGATGAACAAAAATCTTTATTTCAACTCCGTTACCAAGCCAAAAAATACTCAACTCCGGTACCAAATGTTTGGCTCGACATAAATATAAACTGTATATTTTCTTATCATAACATCGATCACAAATGGGTGCTCTATTAATATGGGGACAACGAGCCATGTTTTAAAAGACTATATCATCAATCATTATGACTGTAAAACCCATAAAATTTGACAATTCACCACTCCGTTCCCTTTTCTTGGTAACGGAGTAGAGTGGAACGGAGTAGTAAAATTAAAAGTATTCTAGGGATTAATGAACAGATCTGGGCAATAATTCAAAAATATATCATACGGGTGGAAATAGTCCCCATAGCAGCTGTTGTAGGCATACAATCATAAAACCCAACTCGTTTTTTATACCCACAAGGCTAGGAATGGAGTAGTAAAAACAAAAGTATATTTTCTAACTTTTTGGTAATACCTGTTTCGAATAACTTGTCACTCAACAATATTAATTCTTTCAAGGTGAAAAACTCGTATAAGGCCCTTTAGTGTGTCAAACTACACTTGATATAATTTTAGTTCATGATTATTCACTTGATGGGGCATGCTACAATAATGGTAACGGAGTAGAGTGCAAATGTGGGGACATGTATATTCTTAAAAAATATTTATATCGATATCAATTTTAAAGGGACTGGCCCAGGCTAAAATCATCAAAAAATCGGTGATTTTATTTCGGGTTTTTAATATGACCATATGATGTAAACATGTCTACATAGACTAGAACTGCAAATTTTTATAATTTTTGTGCTGTGCATTCACCTGTTAGACTAGATATAGAGACGAAATTCCCGCATTTCCTATTTTTGACATGGTTGTCAATAATTAGAAATCAGGAATTTCGTCTCTATATCTAGCCTAACTGGTGAATGCGAAGCACAAAAATTATAAAAATTTGCAGTTCTAGTCTATGTACATGTTTACATCATATGGTCATGTTAAGAACCCGAAATAAAATCATCGATTTTTTGATGATTTTAGCCTGGGCCAGTCCCTTTAAGTCGAATTTTGATCATTTATTAGTTAAAGTGAACAATGTCTAGCCATGAAATGTAATTGTTAGAATTATATTGTGATTTTGTATCCTACAGTGAAGTTTTAAATAGTGGAATTTTCTCTGGGGACATGCCATTTTCCACGTTTCCATGACATAGAGCTCTTATAAAACCATATATATATATATTTTTTTACAAATAATCTAAACATTATTAAGTAGTAATGCCTAAACGTGAAGTTGCACCATTTATTTTTAATATTATTATATTTAAATCAAAATGCGGACCTTTTAAGTCCTGGGGACACTAATTATATGTAAAATTACCCCAATTTTTGGTTTTACCCATATCATCTTAACCCTTACAGTGCGGGGATCAACTTTAGTCGTCAAAATCTGACGTCTACAGACCCTTACAGTGCGGGGATCGACTTTAGTCGTCAGCATCTGACGTCTACAGACCCTTACAGTGCGGGGATCGACTTTATTCGACAGAATCTGACGTCTGTATGACGACTAAAGTCGATCCCCCCACTGTAGGCCCAAGACTGAGTGAACATATTTGTAATGGTCGTAGACCCATAACATAGGTAGCCTACTCAAATGAATCAGAAAGAGCAAACTGAGACAATTATAATGATTTCAGATTGACAGAAACCCTTTGGTCTCCATGGTTTTACAAAAATATGCTTTAAGGGTTAAACTTCTTCCTATAGGCTATAGCCCTTGTTTGGCCTGTATGTATACAGTGGTATACACGACGTTAGTTATTGACACTTACTCTATACAGTACAGACCCTATTGCATTATGAGGCCTATGGCTATGTAGACTATGTTGTCCAAGCGTGCGTATCGTCAACATGAGTCTTCTATTCATAACTGTAAATTGTTCAACGATGTCTAGGCCTACCTCGATGTTGTCGTTGTTGTCACATTTGTTATATCAGACTGACAATCGTCCTTCATCAGAGCCCCTCCACCAACTACATAACCATGATGAACTGTATCATGAGTGGTCCGTCCCGATTGCTATTGTGTGTTAAAGAGTGTCCGTGGCGATGACTTATTACCAGATTACTGAGGACACCTGGTGAATTTGCATGATAAAACTGCCATATATGCTGCTCTCACACATAGGCGAATATGCTTGCGAATGTGCTTACGAATGAAAAGATTTGACATTCGCACAAAATTCGCAACACTCGCCGAGTATTTGTAAGCGTTTGTAACAAATTCGGGACGTTCGCAAGTCATTCTCCACCTGCTTACGAATATCGGCCAATTTAGGAAGCGTCTCCTAAATTTCAGGGAATGTTGCGAATGCTGTCATTCGCCGTCAATATTCGTAAGCATTCGCAAGCCATTGGTAACGTTGGTAAGGCATTCGGAAGCATTTGCAACGTTCGTATGGCATTTGCAAGGCGTTTGTAACGTTCGCCGTTTCCCATTCCTTGCGAATGTCTTACCACTGTTAAATTCTAGAAAACAATGGGCCCAGCGTCATATTCACTCCGTAGCCTATTCATACCAATCGCAGCCTCGTCATTAATATTCCCATAATTCGTAAGAAAATGGCAAGACAATGGCAACGTTTGTAAGACATTCGCATCATCCATAAGTACGGTTATAACGTTTGCAAGGCCATTTGTAAGCATTCGCAAGCATTCATAACATTCGCAAGGCAGTCGCAGCATTTATTCTTAAGCCCATTTGCACCATTCGCAACGATTGTTAGCAATTCGTAAGGCATTGGCAAGCATTCGCAGTGCATTTGCAACATATTCGTAAGGAGAGGTCGAGGGACGACTAAGGTGAAAATATTCTCTATCTATTCACAATTTTTGGGCGAATTCACTGCGAATTTCAAAGATAGGCCTACATGATATTCGCTATAATCGCTAGCATATTCGCCTATATGTGAGAGCAGCAATAGCTGAGTAACGTTGCGGAAAGCTCAGTAACGTTGCAGTCTATGAGCTGATGAGGGTCGCTCCACAATACTTGTGAATACTGATCACCTGATTTTTAATCTGTATGCAAATCTCCAATATCTCACAAAAGCCCGAAGATGAGGGTTGTTCCATAATACTTGGGATTACCACGGCAAGTCTAATTTTTTTTTTAATTTCTTGAGCATGATGCGCTCCTTAATATTCTTCTTAATGATTTTTTTACATGCGTGCAACTCCCCAATATATCGGATGGGCTTTCATTTTATACTAGAAAAAAATACTAGGGGTCTACATGACAATTTGATTATATTATATTTTTTTTACAAATATTTTCATTTACAAACCTCATATCAAAACATTCATGAATAACATTCAAATAATAACAAATCATAATTTGTGATCTGAAACAATGACGACCCGTCATCGTACGCAAACACGAGACCCCAAACCAGTGCTGATCAGTGCCGGCGCATCGTTTCCGACTCTGGGCCACCAACACTAAATCAACCCCCGCCAAGAACCTCGTGTTTGCCGGTGTCAAGCGAAATTAGGCATGGGGTAGATATTAGGCATCACCTATATTCCCATACATTGCGCATGACTGTGCATAGCCATAATTATACATAACTATAAAAAGAGCATAATAACAAACAATCAACAAATATATTCATTGTAAGTTTTAGTTCCCAATTAAATTCCATCTAGTCAATTTTCCGTTTTTCTTAGTAATAATATATTCCAAATATTTTACATTCTCAATGTACATCCTAAACTCATGAAATAAAGGTATTGTTTTTGCAAATCTCGAATTGTAAATACTTTTTTTGACCGAGAATATCTGGAAAATCTCCTTCATATTCTCCGTTCCAAAAAATATTTCATTTTTTGTCACTTGTTTTCAATGTAAAATATATTTTGAAAAGGTCACTTCTAAAAAGATTTTATATACCCTATAGAAAAGATTAATCTCCAATTTACATCCCCCGAGTTTTCTGAGTATCTTTCAATGCGAGATACATGTAGACTACATCTATCTTTATTCCGTAGCCCCAAAATTCCATTATAAACAATTTTCTGGCTTACTTTACCCTCACTAATTAAACATTCCTGGTTATTAAATCTCAGACCAGATTCTAGGGTTCTGGGATTTAAATTATTTTGTAAAAATATGCTAGTTTTTTTCAGACATGAAACCAGCCCTGCCCAATTTAAAAAATCCTTGTGTGTTAAACTTTTATGTAGTCATTGTTCAAAGGCTGTCGTATATCCATCTGGCTCGAACAAGTCACTTAATTATATAAAATTCCCACGTTTCCAGTAAAGACTAGTTTTGTTTATTTTTATCTGAGGGTTATACCATATAAACATTTCTTTCCTACAACGTCCAGTTTTTATAAGCTCATCCCACAACTGAAAAGTTTTAATGTAGAAAGATGGGAAAACCAGGTTTTTTGTACAATTACATAATTCTGGACTTTTAATAGCGGCTGATGAATCTAAATTATTTGTTTTAAAATAATTGTCTAACCAGTAGTGTCCATACCTATTCGCTCTCACTTTTAAATGTTAGCAAAAAAACATTTTAATTTGCATGCATGTCCAAAATAAGAAATACGGGAATTTCGTCTCTATATCTCGCTTAACTGGTAAATGCGCAACACAAAAATAAAAAAAAACTATGGACATGTTTACATCTTATATGGTCATATTAAGAAGCCAAGATAAAATTACCGATTTTTTTATGATTTTAGCTGGATTGTGTTGCTTTAACAGCTCTAAGCCCAACTTAAGCAAGTACAGAATATAGTTCCAAAAACTGAACAACATCTACTATCAGTTGTTTGAATCAGACTTTCTAAATTCGAATCTTATTTAACAAAAATGTCTTTCACGATATAAACAATATGATTCTGTTTTTAGCTCTATTTTAATAGTTTCAAACTTATTTTTTACATAGTCAAATGCTAGCTAGATCTTTTGTCATGATATTGGCAGTTTCTCGGCAAATCCATATACTGTATTTCTGATTTATAAAGGACTCGTAATTGAGAATGTCTGCACATCAGTTAGCCTATTTACGGTACTCAACAGTCTTAAGTAGCTGTTGCTTGTATTATATTTTATATGGCAATGTTAAAATACCCTTTCTTGTGACAAAAAAATAGGTGAAATCAATCCCGCCGAGCCGGGAAACGAACCCCGAACTCATAGCGTGAAAGGCGGCGGTGCTAGTAGCTGCTAGTGGTTGACACCAATATGACTACAAATGATACCGTTAAGACTTATATCATTCCACAATACATTAGCGGATCCAGCATAGGGCGTAGGCGGCGTACGTCCCCCCCCCCCTTATTGGTGAAAATATTGCATTTTCGTGCATTTTTTAAATAAATTTTTTCAGGCAAAATGTGGCTTATGCCCCCTCCTCTTGCACATTCTGGATCCGCCACTGCAATACATAACATACGCCGGGCGCCAGATGTATGTTTTTGTTTCCTGTTACTATTGGCAAAGTTGATACTGCCTTACATTAATTAAACAATTAATATATATGATAGTGTGGTTATTGAGTCCAGCGTGGGAATACAATTTCAGAAACGGTTTATTACATTGTAATATATTTGTGTATGTATTAAACCTTTGAGCCCCCACGATGCATTAAAGCATCATTTTACATCCCTGAAAACATACTTAATTTTCCTAAAACTGAGGGTTTTAGACCGAAAATATCCATGAAATTTGTTTAACAGTACGTGGTAATTTTTTTTTTTAAAACCACATCAAGTCATCTTCATTCACTACAAGTCGGGAATTGCGGCAGCAATTCGCGGCTTGTAGTGGATGATGATGACTATAATAAATTCAGGATTGAAAGGGTTAATAGATAGACATAGGCCCATCTGAGAGACATAGCTAAAATTACAATATTTTTCACTAACATGCAACCGTACGCGCGTCTAAATCGGGCAAGTATGCATGCAGCACTAATCGATGTACACTACTACGTGGTGGTTTTTGAATAATTATTAGAAATTTTAAATGTCAATAAATTAGATTGCGTTATTCAATGGTCTATCAAGTACGTTATGCTAATAATCTTGTTGTTAGATTAGTCTCAAGACTCATATTTTTTTCATTTGGTCCACAAAGAGTTTATATAAATTATATAACTAACTGACGTTCGCAAATGAGGGTTGTTTCTTAATAGGTACTTCAAATTAAGTGTGTTGGTGTGAGCGCGCATCGCGGACACGAAATAACATTCTGACTATTTAAAGTGTGATCAGAAAAAGCGTTTTGAAGTAAAACCCTAAAGACCATAACACACCAACGCCATTTGGTGCGCGACATCGCGTTGGTTATCAAACACACTATTTGATTATAACACACCAACGCGAGCGCGATGGGGCACGCGGCGAGTGACGCGACGACAGACGCGAAAATCACGTAACTGTCCACACACCAACACGACGACCAACGCGACATGTGAGGCGCAAAAACCGAAGCGTCGCGCGCGACAAAAATGCAACAGTTTTTTAAATTATCGTGTTGCCTATCGCGCTCGCGTTCGTCGTCGCGCTCGTGTGTTTTAGAAATGATAAAATAGAGTGTTTGCTAACCAACGCGACGCGTGATAATAAGTAATAATGACTGTTCAATAAGTTGATGATTTCAGACTGAGGCATCCACGTTTGAGTTTTAGTGGAAGAGGTTTCTGGCATCGATATTTGAGTGCGATCCGTCTATCACCAACGTGTACATTGGCAGCATTGACAGTAAACACGACACCATCTGAATAATTACATATTCTGTATACGCATCACATCTCACAGAGAAAGGAGAATGTATAAGCCGAGCTTTTTCGTAAAGCTATAGCTACTGACAGTGTGTTTTCTTAGGCTCGTGCGACTCGAATCTCTATAGCTAATTTACCCACATTAATTTAAGTAAATGCTGTAACATATAAACTTTTCTGAGTGAGTAACGGTGTTTCGGTACTGCTATTTACACAGAGCACTTCAACCCTTTCAGTGCGGGGACCGACTTTATACGTCTGTAGACGTCAGATTCTGACATATAAAGTGCAAGTGCAGTACAGTGTACAGTGGTTAAAGCTGCCGCACTGAAAAATTAATATATTTCTAACGACCGTAGACCCATAACATAGGTATTCAAATGAAGCGGGAAGATTTAACTAAGACATCTATGATGATTTCAAAAACCTTTTGGTCTCCATGGTTTTACAAAATATTTCAGCGTTGTAAAGGCTAAAGGAAACATGACACCTTGTGAAGAGTAATATGTCACGGTTCATACAACGACTGCACTTAAACGAGCTGCAGAAGATGCGCATAAACAACCTTTAACTTACCCGGTATGACTGCGCGAGGTCATCAGGGTACCTTTACCCAAGGATAAATGTTTTTTTTTATAGATGAAATAAAAGTTGTGAGCTCCACAATGTATTACAAGTGGTTGAAAAGTTCACTAAAAAATGAGTTGTTTTTGTTTTGAACTAAATTGCCATTGTATTGTAGCATGTAGTGTTTTATTGACGCGGCAACAACATTCTTCTAAAGTATGACATGCTGTACCCACCACAGTGCAGCACAGTGTACAGTGGTTAAAGCTGCCTGCTTGGAAAGTCGGTGAAGGCGGGTTCGAACCCCACTATGGCATTCAAGTTTCAAAGAAACGAAGTGTTTCTTCTCCGCTGACTCGTAAAGATACAATATTGTGGGGAGCCCCTGTGACCGAGAGGTAGCGTGCTCGGCCTCAGACTGCTAGGACTCGAATTTCGAATCCTGTGTCTGGAGGGCAGTGTCATCACACCATCCTCAGGAGGTTCTCCTGGCACAGTTTAGCCTATTTGTGCACACAGATGCCCTAAACCCCCATTCATTTCACTTTTACCTACCACACACACAGCTGTATATTAGGCCACAGTTTTGTTTGTTTTCTACTCCAGAAAACTTTCACATGTTTTGCTTTTGGAGTATTTTGGAACTACACAATGATCGGAACTCATGTGTAGATGATGTTATATAGAGATTATATAGGACTGACGATTACAGATGTTTCAGGGTAGGGTGACTAATGGACGGTGACGCATTCGATCACTTGACAGCATAAGTCAATCCCCATCAATTTGTGTTTTAACCCTTGAAGTGCGAAATTAGATTATTTAAATTTTCACTCACGTTAAGTTGTGTCTCGCTACCGCGACCCACAACTTAACGTGAGTAAAAAATACCCATTTATGTTTAATTGTAAGCAACAATTTGCAAACATTGATGTCTAAACACTGATTTCGTCCCCACTAACAGTGATTTGATCGACAAGTAAAACAGATTAAAAACGAAATACAATTCTGGAGCAGAAAAGTTACCCACATACAATTTTAGTGTGTCAGAGACTAAAGTAGGCGGCATTCAACCATAAACAAATGTGGAGTTACCAATAGTCACATCTTTTGCTGCGGAACTTGTACAAATATCCAGTTATGATACTTAAAGGAGCTGTCCCAGGCAAATAGCATTACTTTTATTTTAGCTCTGTTATATCTTTAATGTCTGAGCGGTAACATTCCGATGGCATACAAATATTAGAAACATCCGTTGGCAACGTAATTAGGTTTACCATACTACCAGATTATGACTAATGTCGGTCATTATATTTTTGTCATTTAGATCGAACCTTTGTCTAGTGAACATGTCATATTTGACAGGAGAGAATAATTTTTTTTTTATAATTTACTAGCCATAATCTATAACAAAAAGTTTTTAATTGGTATTAGGAGAAGTATGTAAGGTCTTACATGTATCACATCGTCAAGACGTTGCAAGTTTAATAACTACGTCATCGTGAAATGACCATTTTTCTATCGGGCCACACAGTTCAAACTGGAGGCCTCAATAATACTAAACTTGGCTAATTGACATGTTTTAAAACTTTGTGGGGCATCGTGTACATCGCAAAAATACGGCGCAATATTCATGGGCTGTTTGCGGCTGTTGTAGTGACAAAAAGAAATGGATTTTCTTTAGTGTTGACGCTTTCAAAGAAAAAAAATCAATATGGAACCCTTCATCTACTAGAATGGTCAATTCAAATGGACTTTTTGTCATGGTTGTCTGAAATTGTATGAACATTCCAAAATACACACTTATCGGGTACATATCTCGTTCAAATGAAGGGTGGAGAAAGATATAGATTTGCGATGATATAATACATGTATAAGCCTAAATAGCACAAATTTAAACTTCGAAACTTTTGAGGTTTGGGTCACTTGGGAGCCTCTTTAACGTAACTCAACATGTTATACACACACGTAACATTCCCTTTTTAATTAAATATATGGCACGATATCTAGTTTTGTACATTTATACCGGGTACTGACTGTAACTTACTTGAGAGGCGAGGGCCCTATAGGTAGTGGTTACCACCGCTGCCTTTCGCGCTAGAGTTCGGGGTTCGTTTCCCGGTCTCGGCGGTTTGAAAGAAAACAAAAATGTTTCTTCCCCATCCACTCGTAAAACCCCTCAGTATTGTGGGGAGCCTCCGTGGCCGAGAGGTAGCGTGCTCGGCCTCAGACCTCCAGGGTTTGAATTTCGAATCTTGTGTCTGGATGGCAGTGTCATCTGACTCATCTCACCATCCTCAGGAGGTTCTCCTGCCCCAATTTAGCCTGTATGTGTACAAAATTAGCCTATAGCCCGATTCATCTCATTTAACTTACTTGAGTCGGTGTTATTTCGGACATTTCATGTCATTCAGAGATGTAATCTGACCGCGTAATTGACGTAATAAATCAATGTATCCTATACTTATCTGGATGACTATCGTCTCGCGTGCTAAAGTACCCAGTCACGTATGTATATAATAATATATGTCAACAAATTACCGACTAGGCTCGACTCAAATTATACATATTATAACGTGCAAATTCAAGGTGACTGCTTGAAATAGTTCGCTACCTACCCAACCACACTGTCTCAAAATCGGGGCATGGTCTTCGACGTTGACGTAGCTCTGCGATTCGTGCGGCCTATAGACATGTGGTATTATGCTTTACTTTGTCAACAACGTTATAAATCAGCGTAACAGCCACATTAAGCGGTCGGCCACATTCAAATATATTGACTTTAAATGACATTTCGTGTTACAAGCTGACATCTATAGGCCTATTTATAAATCACTGCACACTTTCATGACCAGGATGGATGTCAGTAGCACTTTTCAGTTTTAGGATCATTTTTCAAGATGGCGTTCAAGATGGCCGCTGACTCACAGTAAGCCTATAGTAAGACTTTGTGTAAATTGGTTGGGTTTAGCTCAATTTTCGTTTTTAATACTCCAGTTCAACTAGCTGGGTGGGACAAAAATCCATGCAGACCCCTCCCATACAATTTTGGGCAATGTTTAACCCTTTTAGCCCAAGAACCGTTTTTGCAAATATATTGTTAAGGTTAATTGGGACAATTATATGTACATATGATTATAACTGCTGTTAACTACACTACAATAATTTCTTAGCTATGATGGAATATAGTTTACGTCAAATCATACGATTAATACTTTTTCACTCATTTTCTTGTCATGGAAGTTAAAATGGACTAGAAAAATTACCAAAACACGTTAGCAGCTGCATACCGGTTGATATTTAGGACAAACATTGTATCTTCTTCATAGTTTCTTTTGTTTGAAATTATCCAGTTCATCAACATTTCTGGGGCTCAGCTTCTGTGATAGGTGACATTCGAATGTCCTGCAAATGTCCTGAGTGACAGACAGTGATTTATTATTTATTCAAATGTCGTTTCAAATACTTCCACCCCCACCCCCCCCCCTCCCCTCGAATCAGAGGTAAAATTTTCAATTAGTTTATATGATATGATTAATGTATGTGTGATGCAAATCACTCATTATAAAAATGTATTAACATGTCCTGACCTGGAGGGAGGGGGGGGGGGGATTAACCCATCAAATACAACAAGCTCTGTCAATTTCAAACTTTGGTTTAACTGAAAAATGTTATGTCCTGTGAATATCAATGCGAACGAATGTTACTTACACATACACAAATATATCACATGAACTATTAGTATGTATAGTTTGGTCTTTTCGCAGATTTTGATAATGTCAGCAGCTGATAAGGTTATTAACTACATCAGCCTCTTTATAGCTTGTAAAATAAATAGCTCCCAGCCCCTCTGTGCGGCTTCAAATTATCTGCTCTGTCTCTGTCCGTGCCCCACTCTGATATCTAGGTTTGAGAATAAGTTTGTAAGTATTCAGAGTTATATGGGAGTCTCTGTGATCGAGATGTACCATGCTCGGCTTCAGGGCTCGAATTTCGAATCCTGTGTCTGGTGGGGAAGTGTCATCATACATTCATATGTCTATCATGTATTATATCATGAATTATTATATCATGTATTATATCATGTACATTTCTTTTAATTATTTTAAATCATTCAATACTTGTACATATATTTACACCACTTTCTAATTTATCACATGCACTGTATCATATAATGTACTGTTAATTTTTAATGATGCATACATCTACACAGACTTCCCGTCGTCAATAAATATCTATATATCATTCATTCATTCATTCATTCATTCATTCATTCATTCATTCATTCATTCATTCATTCATTTATTCATTCATTCATTCATTCATTCATTCATTCATTCATTCATTCATTCATTCATTCATTCATCCATACGTTCGTTCTTTCGTTCATCCATTCATTCATTCATTCATTCATTCATTCATTCATTCATTCATTCATTCATTCAATTTCATTCATTCATTCATTCATTCATTCATTCATTCATTCATTCATTCATTCATACTCATTTATTTATTCATTCATTCACCCATGGAAGATTTGTTTTGTTAACGGTATTAGTATGTAGAAAACAAAAAAATGTGAACAGATCCACGCTCGCATGCCATTGAGATGGTGTTTATGGTAACCGGGCATGCTGGGAGTTCAGCCAGAAGTTTCATGCTATCATAGAAAATAATGCTTCTTTTTTTAAGACTTAAGATTTCAGATCCGGTTCATTCTCCGGTCACTATAAGTGTCCACATCTATATCTCAATTGCAGGCGAGCGTGGAACTGATCGTCTCCCAGCGTCAACATCGGGTGGCATCATAATAATTTCACATTTTGGCGAGAGTCAACCATTTTATTCTACAAGAGCTTTGTATTGGTATTATAATAAACGTTGTGTATTATTTTCATGACGTCACATATCCCAGCAATCAACATGACGGTACATTGATTCTAGGTTGGCTCAATGTCAGGACAACGTCGCAGACGATGGCCTAATATTGAGCCGAGTTACAATAAATATGTACCGTGTTTGCTGGGATATGTACCATGTATGGTGGGATGTGTACAGTAACAGATACTGCCTTTTACCATTCGGCTTAATTCAGTTGACAGTGTTCTTCAACTCACAAATATTAGCCACTATAATATTATGCATAGGTCTAGATATTATCTTACAACAACCCATAAAGAGGTGTTCAGTATATATTGTTAGTTGTATACCGCAAATTGTCTGAAAAAAAATCCATAAAGATATGTAAGCCTACTACGATATATTGAGTTTACAACTCGATTAATATAAATCGATAAATTGAGTTAATATCTCGATATATTGAGCTGTGAACTCAATATATTGGGTTGCCAACTCGATATATTGCGTTGTCAACTCAATATATTGCGTTTTCAGAACTCGATACTTTGAGTTAACAACTCGATATATTGAGTAAGCGTTATATCGAGTTGTTAACTCAATATATCGAGTTGTGAACTCATTATATTGAGTTTTGAAAAATAATAACAATAATACAAATGTCGCTTCTGGGACTTTGTAGCTTACTCTGGATGAAACTGATTGTATATTAACCTTTACAGCGCGGGGATCAACTTTAGTCGTCTGTAGACGTCAGATTCTGACGTCTAAAGTCGATCCGCGCACCGTAAGAGCACAAATATTTCCAATAGCCGTAGACCCATAACATAGGTATTCAAATGAATCAGAAAGACCTGACTAAGACAGTTATGATGATTTCAAATTGAAAGACCCCATTTGGTTGCGATGTTTTTAACAAATTATTTCAGCGCTTTAAGGGTTAATGTTGCTACCCGTTGTGAAGGCACGTGGATGGTTCTAATGAAAAGTATTTTTAGTATTCTCTATAAATCTTTGCGTTTTGTTATTCTTCGCGTGTCCGACGTATATCTGTATGAATGCCAACGGTTCCTTTGCGTACGTCTGCGATGGGGGGGGGGGGGGGGAGGGGTGAGCCAGGCCAATATTTAGTACCATTCGGGGTGACTAGTAAAAACTACTTTGGATGGTTTTGTATGCCTTACACATGAACACACATTTTTATGATGGCCTTTTCAGAACGGTAACAATAAGGCCTATTATTTTTTGTTCAACTTTGGTTGATATTATCCATTTTTTTCTGTAATAATAAATAAATTAATGATAGTATGATTCATTTCGGTAGACGTTGTAGCATTGTGGGTATTTATCAATTTTAATAATGCTCAACATAGTATATACTTCAGTAGCTCGATATAGCAGTTCGAATAGGATAACAAGGTATAGTTCTTCGATTTCAGTTTCATGTATTAAATCCGTTTCACCTGTATACATTTGAATTCAGCAGTAATGATGATCGTAAACAATATTCCGTTCTTTTTCAGCTTGATCAATGTTTACGTATTTAAAACAGAACAGAAACCAACAGTTCTTTCTTAGTGTTAAATCAGTGTTAAGTTCAAATCAAATTATAATTATTTTAGTTCTGTTATATCTTTTTAGTGTTCTAATGTCTGAGCGGTAACATTCCGACGGCATACAAATATTAGAAACATCCGTTGGCAACGTAATTAGGTTTACCATACTACCAGATTATGACTAATGTCGGTCATTATATTTTTGTCATTTAGATCGAACCTTTGTCTAGTGAACATGTCATATTTGACAGGAGAGAATAAATTTTTTTTATAATTTACTAGCCATAATCTATAACAAAAAGTTTTTAATTGGTATTAGGAGAAGTATGTAAGGTCTTACATGTATTACATCGTCAAGACGTTGCAAGTTTAATAACTACGTCATCGTGAAATGACCATTTTTCTATCGGGCCACACAGTTCAAACTGGAGGCCTCAATAATACTAAACTTGGCTAATTGACATGTTGTAAAACTTTGTGGGGCATCGTGTACATCGCAAAAATACGGCGCAATATTCATGGGATGTTTGCGGCTGTTGTAGTGACAAAAAGAAATGGATTTTCTTTCGTGTTGACGCTTTCAAAGAAAAAAAATCAATATGGAACCCTTCATCTACTAGAATGGTCAATTCAAATGGACTTTTTGTCATGGTTGTCCGAAATTGTATGAACATTCCAAAATACACACTTATCGGGTACATATCTCGTTCAAATGAAGGGTGGAGAAAGATATAGATTTGCGATGATATAATACATGTATAAGCCTAAATAGCACAAATTTAAACTTCAAAACTTTTGAGGTTTGGGTCACTTGGGAGCCCCTTTAACGTAACTCAACATGTTATACACACACGTAACATTCCCTTTTTAATTAAATATATGGCACGATATCTAGTTTTGTACAATTATACCGGGTACTGACTGTAACTTACTTGAGAGGCGGGGGGCCTATAGGTAGTGGTTACCACCGCTGCCTTTCGCGCTAGAGTTCGGGGTTCGTTTCCCGGTCTCGGCGGTTTGAAAGAAAACAAAAATGTTTCTTCCCCATCCACTCGTAAAACCCCTCAGTATTGTGGGGAGCCTCCGTGGCCGAGAGGTAGCGTGCTCGGCCTCAGACCTCCAGGGTTTGAATTTCGAATCTTGTGTCTGGATGGCAGTGTCATCTGACTCATCTCACCATCCTCAGGAGGTTCTCCTGCCCCAATTTAGCCTGTATGTGTACAAAATTAGCCTATAGCCCGATTCATCTCATTTAACTTACTTGAGTCGGTGTTATTTCGGACATTTCATGTCATTCAGAGATGTAATCTGACCGCGTAATTGACGTAATAAATCAATGTATCCTATACTTATCTGGATGACTATCGTCTCGCGTGCTAAAGTACCCAGTCACGTATGTATATAATAATATATGTCAACAAATTACCGACTAGGCTCGACTCACATTATACATATTATAACGTGCAAATTCAAGGTGACCGCTTGAAATAGTTCGCTACCTACCCAACCACATTGTCTCAAAATCGGGGCATGGTCTTCGACGTTGACGTAGCTCTGCGATTCGTGCGGCCTATAGACATGTGGTATTATGCTTACTTTGTCAACAACGTTATAAATCAGCGTAACAGCCACATTAAGCGGTCGGCCACATTCGAATATATTGACTTTAAATGACATTTCGTGTTACAAGCTGACATCCATAGGCCTATTTATAAATCACTGCACACTTTCATGACCAGGATGGATGTCAGTAGCACTTTTCAGTTTTAGGATCATTTTTCAAGATGGCGTTCAAGATGGCCGCTGACTCACAGTAAGCCTATAGTAAGACTTTGTGTAAATTGGTTGGGTTTAGCTCAATTTTTGTTTTTAATACTCCAGTTCAACTAGCTGGGTGGGACAAAAATCCATGCAGACCCCTCCCATACAATTTTGGGCAATGTTTAACCCTTTTAGCCCACGAACCGTTTTTGCAAATATATTGTTAAGGTTAATTGGGACAATTATATGTACATATGATTATAACTGCTGTTAACTACACTACAATAATTTCTTAGCTATGATGGAATATAGTTTACGTCAAATCATACGATTAATACTTTTTCACTCATTTTCTTGTCATGGAAGTTAAAATGGACTAGAAAAATTACCAAAACACGTTAGCAGCTGCATACCGGTTGATATTTAGGACAAACATTGAATCTTCTTCATAGTTTCTTTTGTTTGAAATTATCCAGTTCATCAACATTTCTGGGGCTCAGCTTCTGTGATAGGTGACATTCGAATGTCCTGCAAATGTCCTGAGTGATAGACAGTGATTTATTATTTATTCAAATGTCATTTCAAATACTTCCACCCCCACCCCCCCCCCCCCTCGAATCAGAGGTAAAATTTTCAATTAGTTTATATGATATGATTAATGTATGTGTGATGCAAATCACTCATTATAAAAAAATATTAACATGTCCTGACCTGGAGGGAGGGGGGGGGGATTAACCCATCAAATACAACAAGCTCTGTCAATTTCAAACTTTGGTTTAACTGAAAAATGTTATGTCCTGTAAATATCAATGCGAACGAATGTTACTTACACATACACAAATATATCACATGAACTATTAGTATGTATAGTTTGGTCTTTTCGCAGATTTTGATAATGTCAGCAGCTGATAAGGTTATTAACTACATCAGCCTCTTTATAGCTTGTAAAATAAATAGCTCCCAGCCCCTCTGTGCTGCTTCAAATTATCTGCTCTGTCTCTGTCCGTGCCCCACTCTGATATCTAGGTTTGAAAATAAGTTTGTAAGTATTCAGAGTTATATGGGAGTCTCTGTGATCGAGATGTACCATACTCGGCTTCAGGGCTCGAATTTCGAATCCTGTGTCTGGTGGGGAAGTGTCATCATACATTCATATGTCTATCATGTATTATATCATGAATTATTATATCATGTTTTATATCATGTACATTTCTTTTAATTATTTTAAATCATTCAATACTTGTGCATATATTTACACCACTTTCTAATTTATCATATGCACTGTATCATATAATGTACTGTTAATTTTTAATGATGCATACATCTACACAGACTTCCCGTCGTCAATAAATATCTATATATTATTCATTCATTCATTCATTCATTCATTCATTCATTCATTCATTCATTCATTCATTCATTCATTCATTCATTCATTCATTCATTCATTCATTCATTCATACGTTCGTTCTTTCGTTCATCCATTCATTCATTCATTCATTCATTCATTCATTCATTCATTCATTCATTCATTCATTCATTCATTCATTCATTCATTCATTCAATTATTCATTCATTCATTCATTCATTCATTCATTCATTCATTCATTCATTCATTCATTCATTCATTCATTCATTCATACTCATTTATTTATTCATTCATTCACCCATGGAAGATTTGTTTTGTTAACGGTATTATTATGTAGAAAACAAAAAAATGTGAACAGATCCACGCTCGCATGCCATTGAGATGGTGTTTATGGTAACCGGGCATGCTGGGAGTTCAGCCAGAAGTTTCATGCTATCATAGAAAATAATGCTTCTTTTTTTAAGACTTAAGATTTCAGATCCGGTTCATTCTCCGGTCACTATAAGTGTCCACATCTATATCTCAATTGCAGGCGAGCGTGGAACTGATCGTCTCCCAGCGTCAACATCGGGTGGCATCATAATAATTTCACATTTTGGCGAGAGTCAACCATTTTATTCTACAAAATCTTTGTATTGGTATTATAATAAACGTTGTGTATTATTTTCATGACGTCACATATCCCAGCAATCAACATGACGGTACATTGATTCTAGGTTGGCTCAATGTCAGGACAACGTCGCAGACGATGGCCTAATATTGAGCCGAGTTACAATAAATATGTACCGTGTTTGCTGGGATATGTACCATGTATGGTGGGATGTGTACAGTAACAGATACTGCCTTTTACCATTCGGCTTAATTCAGTTGACAGTGTTCTTCAACTCACAAATATTAGGCACTATAATATTATGCATAGGTCTAGATAGTATCTTACAACAACCCATAAAGAGGTGTTCAGTATATTTTTTTTAGTTGTATACCGCAAATTGTCTGAAAAAAAATCCATAAAGATATGTAAGCCTACTACGATATATTGAGTTTACAACTCGATTAATATAAATCGATAAATTGAGTTAATATCTCGATATATTGAGCTGTGAACTCAATATATTGGGTTGCCAACTCGATATATTGCGTTGTCAACTCAATATGTTGAGTTTTCAGAACTCGATACTTTGAGTTAACAACTCGATATATTGCGTAAGCGTTATATCGAGTTGCTAACTCAATATATCGAGTTGTGAACTCATTATATTGAGTTTTGAAAAATAATAACAAAAATACAAATGTCGCTTCTGGGACTTTGTAGCTTACTCTGGATGACACTAATTGTATATTAACCCTTACAGCGCGGGGATCAACTTTAGTCGTCTGAATCTGACGTCTGTAGACGTCGGATTCTGACGTCTAAAGTCGATCCGCGCACCGTAAGAGTACAACTATTTCCAATAGCCGTAGACCCATAACATAGGTATTCAAATGAATCAGAAAGACCTGACTAAGACAGTTATGATGATTTCAAATTGAAAAAACCCATTTGGTTGCGATGTTTTTCACAAATTATTTCAGCGCTTTAAGGGTTAAGGTTGCTACCCGATGTGAAGGCACGTGGATGGTTCTAATAAAAAGTATATTTATTATTCTCCATAAATCTTTGCGTTTTTTTATTCTTGCGCGTGTCCGACGTATATCTGTATGAATGCCAACGGTTCCTTTGCGTACGTCTGCGATGGGGAGGGGGGGGGGGCGGGGGAGAGGGGTGAGATTCGATTGCCCACGGAGAGCCGATGCCTTGGGCCAAAATTTAGTACCAATTGGGGTGACTAAACTTTATTGTGATTTTCAGTTAGATACATATATGAGGGGTCTGAAAATGTATGATGGCCTTTTCAGAACGGTAGCTTAAGGGCAGTAATTTCAGTTTTAAAAGGGGGGGGGTATCGGAATAAAAAGTAATTATTAATTATATCTTTTCATCTATTAGTCCTACAAAAATCCATAATACATCGTTTCTGACATAATTCGGGCCAAGGAATACGTTTTTGACGTTTTGGAAATGATTTAACCAATATTTAGCCAACAAATCCAAGATGGCCGCCAATTTCAAGCTGTATTTCTTATCTCTATAGCATAACTGGTTTATTTATGTCTATATAATGTTAGAAAATGTGTAAGTAAATATTATAGTTAGACAATCAAACTAGCATTAAATTAAACTATTTTTGTGTATATCTTGTAAATATAAAGCAGTTTAGTTATCCAACAGACGCGTGATTCATAGCACTTGTTGTGAGAACCGAAAGCGTATCTCTATGAAATGTGTCACAATAAGGCATACATGTCTAATATCTCTCTATATTGTCTATTTTGTTATTGGTGGAATCAAATAATAAATATTTTTCCAACAAAATTTAAAAAAAACACTGATTATAAATAAATTAATGATAGCATATATGGTTCATTTCTTCGGGCATTTTAGATTAGATACACTGTAATCCTAGTAATAGTGGTATGTTATTTTGTGGTTGTTATCATAATTATGTGATTGAGCCAGACCTATATTTAGTACCATTCGGGGTGACTAGAAAAAACTACTTTGGATGGTTTTGTATGCCTTACACATGAACACACATTTTTATGATGGCCTTTTCAGAACGGTAGCAATAAGGCCTATTATTTTTTGTTCAACTTTGGTTGATATTATCCATTTTTTTCTGTAATAATAAATAAATTAATGATAGTATGATTTATTTCGGTAGACGTTGTAGCATTGTGGTAATTAACAATTTTAATAATGCTCAACATAGTATATACTTGAGTAGCTCGATATAGCAGTTCGAATAGGATAACAAGATATAGTTCTTTGATTTCAGTTTCATGTATTAAATCCGTTTCACCTGTATACATTTGAATTCAGCAGTAATGATGATCGTAAACAATGTTCCGTTCTTTTTCAGCTTGATCAATGTTTACGTATTTAAAACAGAACAGAAACCAACAGTTCTTTCTTAGTGTTAAATCAGTGTTAAGTTCAAATCAAATTAAGATGTCGATAAAATAAATGAAATACACATGCTACCCAGATCATTACCAGCTTTCAGCTTTCACTATATATATTTACACACAAGCTGTAAATGCAATGGTGGATATGTCCTTAATTGCATTTGTCTTTGTTTAAAGCGTAAACACGTCGTTGAACGAACTTTTCAATCTATCAAAAAATAATTTGATTGTTTATTATAATAATTTATCATCATCTGTGTCATCATCGGAAGAGGGGCTGAGTGCCTCTTCATCATCGCTATTATACATGTTTGTGGAGTCCTGCAAAGTACGTGCATCTGTACATTTTAATCTATTTTCAAGACATTGATACTGTGGCAGTTTACAAATAAGTTTACAAGTAGGCCTACACGAGAGGAGATTTAGCACAGCATCTGGAGCAGAAGAACCAGACATCCAGCCTGCTTGATATTTGGCATGCTGGTATATAGCTATCTCCGCATGATGTCCTTTGAAAATTATCACACGTTATTGATTTTGGATAATATAAACGGCATGTGAACTCTTGGAGTACGTCATAGAGATCTGGTGACAGTGCCCAGTTTCAACCGAGATTTGCCAATGCATCTGTAAATCTGTGCTTGTTTATGACTAGTGTCAAGGCACCAAGCTTAATACCTTGACCCGAAAAGGAACTTATGGGGTCGAATCCTGTGCAACAATGTAACCCTATAAGTGTAAAGCTATAAATGTAGTCCTATAAGGTAATATCTATCAATCTCTGTCGAACTCTAGTACCACTTTGCATATATAAATGACACTGTGTGTTCGTGCTAAATGCAATGCAAATAATGAAGATATCAGTGGCATCTGCCACAAGAACAACATCATTTTAGGTCTAATATTCAGCG
>OZ024906.1:62343580-62383580 GCA_964017125.1 Flabesymbios commensalis | reverse complement strand
CAACTATTTTCAAATATTGCTGATTGATGTCACATTTGATCTTGACCATGTTCAAAAGGTGGTACATAATGTGCTAATAAAAAATGAAAACCCGAATATATGCGTCACCGGCGGTTAAAGGGTTAAAGTGGCGTTTGGACAGGTCAACTAACTCAACTCCCCGCGTTGACTGGGAACGTAAAACACGTGTGAAACGTTTGAGCTCGGTTCAATCTGCCAAAGTCTGCTGTTCAAAGTGAAAAGGCCGTATGTGCTTATTATACAAGTATAGCAGATGCTGTCTTTTGGTTCAGAAGTGAGGCGGAGACGGCTGTGAGGTCTGTCTGATGTAGTCATTTACAGCGCTAGTAACAGTGAATTTGATGACTTTCCAGATCACCCGATTTATCAGTATGGTGGTGTGATCACGTTTATCTAAACTATTATAATTATCAAGTATGTCATCGTGCAGTATGGTGCTTATACTTTACTTATATTGTACGGTACTTTAGCTAATCAAATTTGCCGCAAATAAAACACTTTCGTGAGTTTAAGCTGGTAAGTGCTTATTATACACCCGTATCACTATTATCGCCTATGCAATACCAGTTTTTGGGATCAGGTAATGTTGGCCAATTTAGTAATCGTGGATAGTGATTCCGGCCAATAAATAAACTTTAGTTTTTTATGATTTGTTTCGGCCAGTAATCTCTGACAATACAAGCATGGGTTTCAATGTTTTTTCTTACATTATAATCTAAACTGAAAGCGTCTGCAAATGGAATAAAACTCTGATCTACGAGTATCATACGTGCATTCAATTTTTTTGTCATAATTATAATGGTCTATCATGTCTATGGTCATGATTTTTTTCAAAATAATTTAAAAAAAACGTCGATTATTTATGGATATGTAAGATAAGTAATAATAATACATTTAGTCTTTAATTTTACTGGTAATAGTTCAAGCCAATGTTTGTGAAATTGTTTGCAGTATTTTTTTATCAGATAAAAGAAAATGGTAATTCGTATTAAAAGTGTTTGTGGAAAAACCCCACTGTTATATCTTTTATAATAGGCCTATGTATGTTACTTCTGAATGATAATAACGTGATATACATGTATTGTTTGCATAGTAATGACATAACCTGTTTCACAAATGCTTCGTTTTCGCTATGTAATGTGAAATCACAGTTTTCTAAAATGCTTTTATTACACATGTGTTTAGACGTAATTTGGTAAAACAGACTTAACTTTTGCAGGTCTCAAAAAATATGTCAGGACAAGTGAAATTTGGGCACTGACTTGGATACGACACGGAAATATATTGCACCGCGTATTGGACGCGATCCAAAATTCATATGTATTTAAATGTTGGACCAGCGTTGAAAAATATTATTTTAATGTTGGATCGGCGTCTCTGACACTGGTTCAACATTAAAACAACGTTGGTGCAGCGTGAATATCATTTTAATCTCATTATTTGGTTTTTATATGCCTTATGTGACAGCTTGGACAACATCACGACATTAACATGCATACTGTACGTGTCCCTCAATAATTTAAATTGTATTTTTAAATTATGTGTCAAGACCAGTAGACAGACACATCTATAAACATAGTGTCAAGTTTAATGATATTCGTATCAGCGATTTGAGTTTTCACTGGATGTCACAATAGAATTTCATGGCTGGTTACTTTCTGAAGTTCCTAACTAATGCGATCGTCGCTTGATATTCAGATATTAGCATACAGTTTACAACCAATGTGACATCATGCAAAACAACATGATTTGATCTATCTCGGTGTGTGTCTTGTGTGTGTTCTTCAGTCTGGTATGTGGGAATATGATAGTAAGGGAGCCACGGCACTTTTAATCAACCGAACGAGTGGCAAAGGTCTGATAGTTGATTCCACCTCAGCAAATTGTCCTCTATTCAGAAACCCATCTCTTACAAGTACCGGTTGGCGCGAAAAGTATTTTTTATACGTTTTTTCACTTTTCACGACCAAAAAAAGGCGTAAATCTTCTTCTTTTTTTCAAAAAATAAATATGTAGATTTTTTTCACTATCACTCATCACAATATATCCCAACTGACCCACAAATATTAAAAAAAACACAATTAAAGACGTTATTGGTAAGCATCAAGGCGAAATTTAGTGACTAATTATTCAATTTTAATGAAAAAAATTCAAATTTCACTATTTTCAGAAAAATTCTAATTTTTTTAAAAATTACAAAAAGAATAGAATAGTGTCTCATTATACCTTAAAAAACTTAAATATATAAATAGATATGGAATAGAAGCAAATTCTTCTTTTTTTCATGAAAAAATGAATAAAATTGCACTATTTAAAAAAAAATGTTCAAAATAACGTTACAAAACCATAAAATAATGTCCTATTGTACTTTCAAATGATTTCTCGGCTATATAATATTAAGAGAATAATATCCGAAGAATATATAAATATAATAAAATGGACTGAACATGATGCTATAATATTACCCATGCCCGTCGGTTAGTATTTATTTTACGCGACAAAAAAGGAATATCATAATTTTTCACAAGATAAATTAATATATTTCTTTTTTACTGTCATCATCATGATATTCCATAAGTGACTTCTCATGTTGTATATGGTTACAAGAAAAAATCCATCATGTACAAAAAATTACATAAATATGATAAAACCGACTGAATATTATGATATTCCTTTAACTTAGGAAATGAAAATGGTAACCTTTACACTTACTTATTTATTTTAATTTCATCAAAAATTTCCCAATCGCTTTCAACAATAATATGAAATAATATATAATCAAATAAAATATTCTATGCAATAGCGACATAATAAAATGTAATATCCCTCATCCCCACTATTTTAGAAATAATAACTTTCAATGAACATGGTGAATAGACAACAAAATCTTTTTTTACATATATGTACTTCTAGATTTTTTATTGCAGCAAATATAAAATTCACTCGAATAAAGTGAAATTATAATTCATATGTATATAGCACACAGATTTCAGTATTAATTGTCATCAGTGCCTGGCTCATATGAATCAGCATTGTAAACTTCATCAGCATCGTCTTCACATTCTAGATTTTGATTAGTCAACATCTCGGACAAAATTTCAGGACCCTGCCTCCCGTAAAACCAATAATATATGGAGTATCTTCCATTTTTCACTTCCCAACCATTTTTTTTTCACATTCCACAAACAAGTATGCCTGTTTATCAAGTTACGCGAAATACGGAAACAGTAATTGTTCTTTTCATTTTTTTTTGTAGAAGAACAGCCTTACAGGGAGAGTAGACAGACAGACAGACAGATATTTTATTGACAGAAAATAAAGTCGTTGTCATAGAAATGAAAGAGATATATGTACATGTATATACAAGATTGTTAATTTGTTAAAATCATATGACAATATACATGGTATGACATACACAACTAAAATTATGTTAAGTGACATTGACAAAATAAAAACTGGGTATTTTGATAATATAAATGACTACTACTTAAAATAATTTAAAAGGCATTGCCAATATAACATAGGTGTCTATCATTTTGTTTCCTGCACCAAAACCAGAGATAAAATAGCTACTATGTATGACATACTAATTATATTATAGTAGCAAAAAAGACACTCTGGAAGCGTAGAAACCTAAAATATATACAAGTGCATAATTATGCTACAGTAACTGGAGTATGCAATAAGACAATGGTAAAAAATATATGGATTTTTTTAAATTAAATATAATATCATGCAAGTACAATAAATGTGGCATAAACAGGTAGCTCCGAGTCATGTGACCATGCAAGCACAGTCGCTATGAGCTCGGAGATTCCCTGATATTGACTAGTGGTGCAAATTTAACGACGTAATAACAGTAGTAATCGCGGTTAAAATTATATGTGCAATTCACACAGGACATGGCCCTCGCACAAAAACATTACAGCTTATTTTAATTCACTATATTGTTTAATTTATACTGTTTTAATCACGACTTAATTAGTACCACATACTCGGAGTTACAATCGAAGAAAAACATTCCCGACCTCATAGAGAAAATCAGTTGACTTAGCAACTCTGAAATCCTCCATAAGGCCCCACCTTGTCTGATAACAAAGGCGACTGAAACGTTCCTAACCGGCCCTAAAAAGCAAAATAATAAAATCCGAGAGCAACAACCGTCCTGATATGTGCTTAACATCATTTTACCTTTCATAATGGGTTTTCATTATCATGTGGCTTAAAACTTTTCTGGCAAATTTAAAAAACGGCATAAAAAAACTAATTGTGGACAACTTCCATACATCTTACATACACTTTCCTCCAATGTAAAGTGCATTGTAATTGAGTAAATGGGCATTAAGGATGAAAATATAGGGGGAAGTACGTGACATAATTGTGGCTTTCAGATATATATTTTTTAATTATTTTACTTGTCAGATGTCCAATGTTCTTTACATACACATATTTGCGCTTTTAAGCTTTCTTATGTGACTTGAAACAATTTAAATATAAGCTTGATATTTCGAAAACATCTATTTAGGTCAATACAAAATACAAATTAATTGCGAATGCAGCCATTGTGTATTCAGCGTCAATTCTAACAGTGACATGGCAGATGTCACTGTTAGAATTGAAAAAAAACAGCCAAGTCGAGGAGCACCTTACACGGATGTTGTACAGCGCTGGCCATATTACGACAAGGGTTGCTACATGTAATTAAGCCCTCAGCCGTATTACAATTATTCCAATATACAACTGATGCAATTACATGGTTTACATCTGCTAACTGCAGTAATGATTTATCCTGGATAAAACTGGGTTAAGCGCATCAATATTCCACCAACTGATTCAGAAGAACAATTTGTCAGGCTATCATCATCCCAGTCTGTCAGACAGATTCATAAAAGTAAAATTCAATTTAGTTTTATCTTTTGAAGATGTCTTTTTCAGTTGCAGCTGCGCTGCATCTTCAGGGACACTATCCTGCCCTGGACTGGCTGTGCTAGTAATTATGCCCATCTGGCTGTCCACATACTTTTCTCTTGTGGTGTGTGACCTGGTGATCACAAAGGTATCAAATCGGACACAATTTTCAACTTTTGAGAACTTTGTTTGCACCGATAACTCAATATTTTCTGATTAAATGTACTGAATAAGTAGAGATAATTATTAACTAGTAGTCGATGTTTGAAGATAAACAGTTAGCTGGTATTTAAATTTAATTGCTTCAAAAATGATATCAATTAAAAACATAGTCTTGAAATTTAAAGATAAAAAAACATAAAAAACAGTCAATTAAAAACATATTTCATGAAAAAACACATTCTTTTTGCAACAGGCCAACATTATTTTGAATATTTTTAAAAATAGTTCAATTTTATTCATTTTTTCATGAAAAAAGAAGAATTTGCTTCTAAATTGCGGTTTAATGCTTATCAATACATCAGTAATTGTGCTTATTATATAATTCAGTCAGATATGATTAAATTATGATTATTTACAATGAGTAAAAAATCCCTAAATATATATATATATATCCTAATTTTTTATTATTTTTTGTCGCGAAAACTGAAAATTCGGGGGTAGGGGTAATAGCATCATATTCGGTCGGTTTTTATATATTTATATATTTTTAAAAATATTTTGATTATACCATATAGAATTGGTAGTTTTTTAAGGTATAATGGGACACTATCCCAGTTTTTTTGTAATATTAAAAATAATTTGAACTTTTCGGAAACAAATTAAATTTGCATTTTTCTCATAAAAATTTCATAATTTGTAACTGAATTTCGGCTTAATGCTTACCAAAACGTCTTTAATTGTGCTTATTATATTTTTGGGTCAGTTGGAATATATTGTGATGAGTGACAGTAAAAAAAATCGAAATGTTCATTTTTTGAAAAAAAAATCAGACTCACGCCTTTTTTTGTCGCAAGCACTAAAACTTTGGGGGTAGAGGTCATAGCGTCATATTTAGTCGGTTTTTATACATTTATATATTTTAAAATATATCTTTATCTTAATACCATATAGCATAGGGAGTTTTTTAAGGTATAATGAGACACTATTCCATTTTTTTTGTAATTTTTAAAATAATTTGAACTTTTCTGAAAATAGTGAAATTTGAATTTTTTTCATAAAAATTGAAGAATTTTGGCTTAATGCTTACCAAAACAGTTGAGATATATTGTGATGAGTGACAATGAAAAAAACAAAATATTTATTTTTTGAAAAAAAGAAGAAGATTTACGCTTTTTTTGGTCGCGAAAAGTGAAAAAACGTATAAGAAATATTTTTCGCACCAACCGGTACTTGTAAGAAATGGGTTTCTGAATAGCGGACCATTTGCTGAGGTGGAATCAACTATCAGACCTTTGCCACTCGTTCGGTTGATTAAAAGTGCCGTGGCTCCCCTACTATGATATATTCCTACAAGCATAATATGCGTGTCAACAAACAAACGACGGACCAGCAGGCAGGCAGGCAGGCTGGTAGGCTGCCATTTGTGTTATAAATTATTGTATGGATTAACGTTGGTTGAATTCTGAACCCACGTTAGAGTCCGTCCCATCTTAGCACTTGCATCAATTCCTCAGAAAGTAACACAAACAAGATAAGACAACTGAAAAACACATTTTTTTTATTTTGTCTATATTACAAGATGACTTGAAAAAACTAAGTGCTTACATAGTTTATTAGTCTTTGAATCACCATTCCCAACAAGTGTCCTTAAGTCCTTAGATTTAAAATACATTCCACACCTGTAACACCACTGACAAGTCACAAGTTTTGTTAGAAACGCATGCAATCACCGGGTTTTAACCTACATAAAAATACATTCAAAGTTGACCTGTGATAGATTGAAAACATTGCCAAGCTCTCTTTTTAAGAGCAGACTGGGTTTGCTCCTAAAAACGAGTTTGACGTGGCTCAAAAAGATGAAATACTAAAATGTACATGGAAGTCCTGCACTAGCAGGGCATAATTTACTTGAAATCACGCTCCATTTGCCGCACACACTATCACATATACATATCACATAAACTACAACAATATTTTGAGGTAATAGTTTTTCAAGCTAAATCTACATGTCATACAGTTCATGTGGTCATTAATCACTTAGTTTGAAAAAAAACTATTATTCAAAATATTCACCATAAATTATGCCCTGACTAGAGTTAATAATTATAGCAATACATACAAAGACAAACACTACAAGTGCGTATCTAATGGAACACGACGCTCAGTCGGAACTGAAGGGTTATAGACACTACTTTACCCAGTACACCCTTTGATTTCAAGGTGATTGAATTATAATAATACTAGTCATGGATACTGCAGGCAATCATAATCACTATGCGTTTGTTTTCTTGGTGCTTGTTTGGCAACTAAGACAACACACAATCTATGTACCATTATATAGGCCTATGCATCATATAAAATTATACTTTACATTATTAAACATGTTTAATAAGATTAAACTAATATCAACACGAACAATTATTAGACTTTTGTACTGGATACAATACAACACTATGGTATCCCACAAGGAATATATCCGCAAGGACTGTTTTGATTAATATTGTATGTACAAGTGGATCATCATTGGCATAGCTTGGCGGCAATATGAAAACGTACAATCCGCCAATGTTTAAACGAGTGTAAAGGTGTAAAGTCCCGGTCGGAAAGGTTTGTATGGATTCGTAGGCATTAAGACATTACGAAGTTGGTACGGTTGCCTTTGAATTTGCAAAGGCAGCTGATATGTTCCGTTTTTGTACGATGACCATAGAGTTTGTTTCGTATATGGATGTCGTGGTAAGGTAGGCCTACAGTCTGCCGTGCAAAGCCAAAAGGCCGTATCTGCTAACTTTACAAGTAAGCAGATACTGCCTTTTGGCTTTAAAGAGCAGTACTGTCCTACGGCATTCTTGAATCTTTCTTGCGAAGGCTGTTATCGCAGGGTAACAGTAACGGTAACGGGGTAACGGTATATTCGGTATATTCACTAACGGTATATTCACTTAAATGGAGAAAAATATACATTCTAGACATTCTGATAACAAATATGTAAGATGTTCGACAAAAATAAATCATTTCAATGACAAGAAAATAGATAATTATTAGGTTATAAAATAATAATAGAAGTTGAAGACATAACATATTTTATGTTCAAAATTTCCCACTCGTTAAAAGTTATTTATTCCCATACATTTCCATCAATCATTGCATATCGTTACAATCATTGCATATCATATCAACAATATGGGATTCTACCATGCTATTGTACTATTTCTTTTTTTTGTGTCGGTTTTGACACGTTTAATCTGAAGAACCACATTCTGACATTCGCATAGAAATGCCATACGAAATAAAACTTTAACAAATTACAATCGTGTTGAATTCATATACGACGAGTAAATGAATTAAATCCATATTGGCAGTGCAGATGATATAAATATTTGAAAACATCATTGTCATTTAGCGAACAGTGGAAATATTGTGTAGTGATATAAAAGAAACATTTCTTTGACTTTGACAGCATGAAATTGGCTAATTGGCTCGTAAACCAATGCACTTTAATATGATTTGTAGTTCAGTATCACCCAGGCTTAACAATTCACCACAGGCCATGATAAATAGTTCTAAAAGTAACCTTGTATTTCTAAACCAATTATCCACCTTGTTCCTTGGTTTGTGCTCTAAACTAAGATGTCATATAACACATGTATAAGGAATTGTATTATTTTACGTGCGCTGTATATCAGATGCACATATCTACAGTATTTTCCTGAATACTATAATATACAAATTAGATGTGGGTAAATGTTTTATAATAAAAGACGGCACATATACTTATGTATAATATTATGGGCCTACACAACGAGAGTAAATTTCTGCGATGCAAAATTAAATAGATCAGTAACATAATTAGGTGTAGCAAGATAATTATTCTCTCGCATGTGTTAAATGATAACGTTAGTGATATGCCTATGTCAACAACAGAATATGGGCACATATATGATACATCCCTTCATTAGACAACTTTCCTTAAAGGGACCCCTTGGGATGAGACATTTTCAATGTTGTCAATTTTGAAAATTTAGCTTATATGAAGCCATATAGCCTACTGATCTTAACTAAAAATACAAAGAAGTCGAAAAACAACTTTAAAGCACCGAAAAAAGAGTGAAAAAGTTATATTTCCAGGTCGTATATTGCCATGTAAACAAAACAAGTCAGCAATATGCAGCACTTCATACCACATATTCCCACGTCTTGGCCGAGGAGATCAAAGCAATCGCCGCTAATTGGTGTCTGATTGGTGTCTTATAGTCAGGACATGAGGTGATACACCTGCAACACTTATTGTCTGCCCAATGCTGGGCGGACGGCATCAACATGTGGCCCAGTGCTGTAGGAACATTCAATCGTCCTTCAATCGTCCTTCAGAAATATTTATAAAAATCTAAAAACTCTGAAAAAAATAAAATCATGATCTGGGGGATACACTACTTCATTACAAAACTAAAAACGAAAATTGATGTCATCCCAAGGGGCTGCTTTAACAACCACGTATTTTCAGGAGAGCAGTCAACCAATGAGCTAATAATGTATTATAAACTTACTATGGTAGAAATATCTTTATCATTCCAAAACCGTGACACAAATTTACCATGGCAGAAATATCATTATTATTCCCAAATCAGTGTGTCACATCACCGCTTTCCTCCACTGAAAGTTTAAGTATGTATGGTTTTGTAATGTAGTACAAAATGTGTACTATGTGGAGACCAGCAAGCACGAGACGTTCACTCAATGTCGGGTCAATGTTGGACCCCCGTCTGTGACACTGGCCCAACATTGTCCCGACATTGGTTGAACGTACCGTGTTTGATGGGAGGCAATGGCTCCGCACACCAGTTATGTATCATCTGGGCAGTCAGTTAGCTTGATACATTCCATATTGTGTAGAATGGGCTTTTCATCTGGGCATTCACAGTCGCCTGTACACGCAATGAACTGTGGACATTCTGGGTCAGGATTATCACAAGTTTTAATGCAGAAACTGTAGCACTCATTCCAAACTTTTCCACCACTGCAATGCTTGCAATCTCTTCTTTTCATACACTTGTTGTTGTGCCATATGGGTATATCAGGTGGACAAATACACCTGTTCACACACCTGGATTGCGGCTGTGGATTGGTGTCACACGTCGGGGTGCTATCTTCGACACATGTCTCATACACTTTACCCCCGGAGCAGCACTCAGGGATATTCTTGCATACGCCGTTCTCGAGATAGGGTTTATCTTTCGGGCACTCGCATCGCGGTTCACAAGGCAACACACACTCTAGAGGAGTGAAATTGTCACATGTTCTTGTACATGGTGCCGCACAGTTTTTCCACACTTGTTCTCCAGGACAACAATTCGCTTCTTGGATGCACCTGCCGTCGTGCAGAATGGGCTTATCATCTGGACATTGGCACCTTTCAACACAACCGCCAGTACATGATGGATTAGGGTCATTACACGTCTTGTCACAAGCGCTACCACACTCTGTCCACACCTGCTCTCCTGGACAACATTTCTCTTCAACGATACATTCTCCACTGTTAAAAATTGGTAGTGATGCGGGACATTCACATCTCGGCACACAAGGCTCTGTGCACACCGGATCTTTGTCCATACATGTTTTCGTACAGGCGCTTGCGCAATCATTCCAAACATGTCCCCCTGTACAGCAACTCTCCTTGGTGATACAGTTGCCTTCGTGTAGTACAGGCCTATCCACAGGACAATCACATCTAGCCACACAGTCCTCGTCGTTACAAGTTGGAACTGGATCATCACAAGTTTTGATACAGGAGCTTGCACAAGTATTCCACGTTTGATCTCCGACGCAACAATCCTCTTTTGCAATACAATGTCCTTGGTGGAGAATCGGTGTTTCCGAAGGACACTGGCATCTCTCTACACATCCTTCTGCACAGCTGGGGTTCGGGTTTTCACACGTCTTGGTACAACCACTTCCACATGAGGTCCACTCCTCCTCACTGCTACAGCAACTGGTCGCAGCTATACATCCACCGTTGTGAAGTAAGGGAGCACTAGGAGGGCACTGGCATCCACCGCCCAGACAGCTCACCTCACAGTTAGGATTGGGGTCCGCGCACGTCTTCTGGCAGGCACTGACACACCCTGTGTGCATAAGGCCCCCGGAACATGGGTGCAGCCCGGGACACTGAGACCCGTGAATGCAAACATCCCCCTGTAAAAACGGCTTGTGGTCAGGACACTCGCATTTGTCGATACACACGTCACGACAGTCCGGGGAGGGATTAGCACAGGTTCGAGTACAAGTACTACCGCAGGTGTTCCACACCCTACCGCCCTTACACGCCTTCTGGCAGCGTCCCTTCCTGACACATCGCCCGTTAAGCCAGAAGGGTTTGCGATGAGGGCATCCGCATCCCTGGACACATGGCTCCGTGCATTTAACACTGCGCTTAGGTGAGTCAAGCCAGTCACCACATGTAAAATTGCAGCCTCTACACCGCTTCCACTTCAATCCCCCGGTGCAAACTTGGTCATCTGAAAATACAAAAATGGACAGTATTAAGTCTACGTAAAGCCAGCACCACCTGCACTACTACAAAGAATGGAAACGGAGAAACGGCTTTAGATAATATAATTAAAGCAGTTATCACTCCCGGTAGGCTCTGTATAACAGCGACGATCAGTTTCCGTCAATAGTGTACAAATGTGACGGAAAATGAACGATAACATTGTACAACGTTACAGTTGTCAAAACTTCACTTTCTCTGGTTCCAAATGTACTCTCGCTGTTACAGACCTTACTGAGGAGGAAACGAGGTCATTCACTCCAGCTGTGCACAATGTATACCACCGGGCGTTCAGCATGAACACAAAAATAGTGTGTGTGATCACAATTTTGTTATGAAAAAATAAACTGTATTTTACTTTCGAATGACGAATGCGAAATTTATAATAATTTTCCTAATATTTTGGAAATGATAAGCTTGAAACAGCACGCACAAATGAGATAATATCCCAGCTAACGCGGGGCTTTCACACAATTCTGTTTCAATGTTGGTGTGAATGCTCCGTGTTTGCTGGGTTTTAGTTTTTGCAATCACACGGCATTATAACATGTATAAGAACTGCGTGAATATTATGTAACACTTGCTTCCACTTGCAGGGTCCACCGCAAAGTACAAACACGTGACGCTGAAAACAGCTAGCAGACAAACTGTTGTGTAACAACCCATGATTACCATTACCAGGTAATCAGTACCCGAATTATTGTACTGTCCTCGACGACACCCACCACGCTCTAGTTCGATTTTGTCAAACCGTATCTCACATATTTGTGCGTGTCTGCTATGGTTATCCGGGTCACCTGATGAGGCCACACCGAATATTTGTTCACTGATCGAGAAAGTTTTGATAGCAACGTGTTAAGGTCGCGATAAGATTTACTTACACGAGTCGTAGGATAATCTTTTTTGAGATACAGTCCCGATATCGATAAGTGTATCAAATTCTCAAACCGATGCTGCTGAGACTACAACCACGTCCTTCACACGACAAAATAATTAGTTGTATGGTCAAGCGCATTTGTCGACCACGCTGCGGGCTCACCCCGCGTGAGACTGTTCGCAGGACCTCGCCGTTTGTTTTGAATATCGTCCAAAACAGAATCTGTCAAGTTCTATAAAGTTCCCTATACGTCCCTAATAAGTACGTATATAAAATAACAGTATTCTGCTGATGGAAGCAGGAATCTATATGGAGAGATGTGTAAAACGTAAATCCGTTTCTATCAAAGAAACATAAATGAATTTTGTCTTGATTAAAATATGTTATGAATCGGGATGGATCCGTTCAACCATCTATATATTTGTTATGGCCTTGCTACTGTGAGCCTCTGCCAAAACGTCGGAAGTCAAGCATGGCTGGTCAACCATAGTCATCGTTGGGAAGGGTGCGAGACGAAAGGAAGTGGTAGAAATTTCTAGAATCATTCACCCAGGTATTTTAAACACCTAATCACCGATGACACGTCTCTTTAACACTCTGACTGATTATAATAGTCGGGTTTGCCGTACCAATATGGAGGAAAGCTGCCTGTATCATCTATCGTAACCACGAGCATTCGTACCGAGGTAACATTTCACAAGAACCTCCCAATTTTGAACCATGGAGACCAAATGTTTTTTTTAAATCAACATAAATGTTTTAGTTAGCTCTTCCCGTTTCATTTGAATATCTACGTTACGGCCATAATAAATATTTAAATTCTTTCAGTGGAGACCGTCTTTATACGTCAGAATCTGACGTCTACAGATAGTATGACAGTATGATGCCAGATTTTAAGTTTTAATTTACTAAACTACTAAACCCACTATCATACTGCATGGGCGGGGGCCCTCGTGCAGTGGTTAAAGTTGTCTGCTTGGAAAGTCGGAGATCGCGGGTTTGAACCACGCTCTGACATTCAAGTTTCAAAGCAACAAAAATATTTCTTCTTCGCTCACTCATGAAGATTCAATAGTGTGTGGTTTAAATATGTCCATCGTTCATTTTCTTTACACCCACTCATATGACATGGCTCTTCTCATATGTCACTGACTGGTAGGATATCAAAGGTGCTAATACGCCAAGGCTGTTACAACACGCAATTTCACAATCAATTTGTCTGGCTTGTCCGGCTTCACGATAATTATACTTTATCATGTGCAAACATCCCATCGCGTGACAAACTCTAATATCCCAGGTACCTAACCCTCTAATTTAGGACATTACACTGGCGTGGTAGAGGACTGTGACATGATGTGTTTCCAACCATACCAGTAAACACAAACATTTGTATAACATACAATGTTGGACCGCGACGTTGTATAAATGTTGTTATGCAAATGTTTTGTGCCCTGACACGCACGAATCAGTTTTCATTTAATATTAGATAAGTATGATGAGGCAATATGGATGATGATAAACATGCAAAAATGCATGGGAACCTAGCCTATATATCCGTAATTTTCACCCACTTGAAGTTGTGGGTCACGTAGGGAGACACAACTTCAAGTGGGTAAAAACATATCACATATCACAAAGGTGAAATGTTTTCCGATGTTTTTGAAATGATATTGATGTTAGCTTGATATGTTTGCTATTCGGGTGATTTCGATTTGAAAGACCAAAGGTTGTTCCTGTAGACATGCTCAGAATAAGGCTAATCTATCGCTGGTGGCTGCTTAATTAAGGGGTTATAAACTAATTAATCAAAATTTGTAAAATTCCTCGACCAGAAAATTGTCAGCGTTACATTCCTGTGGGAAATGCGGTAAACGAAGTTAAACCACGTGTTCTTAGTGTTGATCCATTAGCTTAGTAAAATCAGAAAATTGTTTCATCGTAGTCAGTAATCACCACTTTCCTTGTGTTTTCAATTTCTTTTTATACATTTTTGTTACCAAGCTGTGTCCAAGTTTACATTATCTGATACCAACCACATTATAGTGAAAATCAAAGATCGTTAAACCACACACGAGTCTATGCTTAACCCGTTAGTGACGAGCCCCGGAGATCTCCGTTATTTAAGGAGACCATTCAGATACGAGCCCCGGAGATCTCCGGGTTTGATTGCATGAGATATAGTCAATATTTACCCCTGAATTGTTCAAATCGTTCCACAAGCACCAAATTTGGACCACTTGTAGCCAAGGTCATATACTTTTGATTTTTTGCGGGAGCCAAGCTGGGCTCCCGCCGTTGGCGCCATATCGGACAAATCCAAGATGGCCGCCATTCATAACAGGCCCATGTCATAACTTGCAAACTAATACCAGTAGAGACACATTTAATAGCACTTTTCTATGATTTTCGACCATGTAGAATCTATTTAACACGTTTTAAAATTAATTTGAAAATTATTTAAGTTGTTAATATATATACAAATTATATTTTAGCTGAGATTAGAAGGCTTTAGATATACCTTAGATTTAAAGACTGTAATAATTCCAAAATTCGTACTAGAAGCAAAATAATAATTTTGGTCATGAGTAAGAAAAAGCTTATTATTTCTATTAAAAAACAATCTCCTACTTTGGAAAGGAGAATATATTGTAAAATCCAAGATGGCCGCGGGATGAAGAAATCAGTTATAAATTGCAAACGCGAAAAGGTAGAATCAAGTAAGAGAACACTTTTTATGCATAATAATAATAATAATAATAATAATAATAATAATAATAATAATAATAATAATAATAATAACAATAATAATAATAATAATAATAATAATAATAATAATAATAATAATAATAATAATAATAATAATAATAATAATAATAATAATGATAATAATAATAATAATAATAATAATAATAATAATAATAATAATAATAATAATAATAATAATAATAATAATAATAATAATAATAATAATAATAATAATAATAATAATAATAATAATAATAATAATAATAATAATAATAATAATAATAATAATAATAATAATAATAATAATGATAATGATAATAATAATAGTAATAATAATAATAATAATAATAATAATAATAATAATAATAATAATAATAATAATAAACTTATATAGCGACCAAATCGTTGGTGATCAGAGCTCAGAGGCACGACAAACATAATTGTAATCTGACTCATATCTCCCAAACCGTTTGCATTTGTCGTCTGGTAACCGGACCACCGAGGATTTAAGTCGGAAAAGCTCGACTGAAAAAAATAAGTTTTTAATTATTCCGGAAACTAATTTTTGTTTTCGCAGAGCGAATTTTTAAAGGAAGTTCATTCCAAAGTCTAGGTGCAACAACAGAAAAGGCCCTGCTGTCTACCACGGTTCTAACCACTGGAACATGCAGCTGATCTAGATCACTTGAACGAAGTGTCCGTACCTTTCGTGATGACTGAAGCATGTTTAGAATATATACTGGGTTCCCACTGGTCAGAGCCTGGTAGGTCAGGGAACACAATTTAAATTTGATTCCGTAACGAACAGGTGACCAGTGCAAATATTTTAGAAGAGTATTTATGTGACAAAAACGAGGACTTTGTCACAACCCGCACCAAACAGTTCTGTGATGATGAAGCTATTTATAAGACTATGTAGATAATGTTATCTACATAGTAGATATACATATGTACCATTTCTATATTTATCTCCACAATACAACATTTTGCCAAAATGTGATTAAATTAATATCATTGAATTGTATGTACATTTGTTATCAAAATGGCACTCATGCAAGTCCACCATTCAGAATGCTGGTATATATACAAAGCGAAGATGGAACTTCTACATTATAACTACAAACATTCATACATTTACAATTATGTTTCACTACCACAATGCAAATCTTCCAGCGAGTGAAAATAGCTAAGAACTGTGTCATCCAAACCGGAATATTCGCTAATACAGATACAGTTAGCACTTGAAGTAAATATTGAACGATAAATATTTTATGTATTACACAATAAATGTTTATTACACAAGCAAAATTAACCTTCCACAGATTTAAACATAAGAACTGGTCAATCTGTCATAGACGGTCGGTTGCATGGCTTTCATAATAAACACGTAATGCTGCTCTAGATAATTACAGTTTGAATATTATATGAATATAGCATTATTGTGTAGCAGTCAATTCAACATTAAACGAGATCAACCGCTGAGTGTTTTAGTAACACAATGATAACGTTGTAGCAATATAATGGTACATGACACATAAACTTATTTAGGCTTTTATAATCACTTGAATTTTACCTAGCATAACTGTTAATACATCCACCCTCGCACTTGCACAGCGAAGTGCACCTGACACCTGCTCTACATCATTTACAATTCCCCTTACATGTAGAACCACAGTGTAAGAGGATGGCACATGCCTTGCTTGCTTGCAAGGGTTGGCCAAACGGCAAACATATCTTACTATGGTCATCCCATACCAAAGTCAGGTAGTATTTGTTTTCTGACGGTTACTTGATTTCTGATCAAACTGCTTTGCAATACAGATCTCTTAATATAACGTGCTCAAAGAGTGCAGCTTGGGTTGGTGGGATATAGCGACGGCCAATGAAGAATAAATTATATCTGACATCATTAATAATAATAATAATAATAATAATAATACAGCTGACTATTCTTCTTCTTATTATTATTATTATAATTATTATTGCTATTATTATACATATTCAATTATTATTTTCTTTTTAATGTGGCCTCCACGATAGCGACCTATGGTTTTAGTGGAGGTCTCCTGATCATGGCTATAATATTAATCAAAATTTGAATGGCTCAGAGGTAAAGTGATCCAAGTCCAAAATTCGATTTTTTTCTGTTTATGTCATTTCGGGAAAGTTAAATATATAGTAAATAATATACTAAAATATCTAAGCCATTCGTTTAAAATTGCAAGACTTATTAAACAAAATATATTTGTTTCACTTTCGAAATTGATACTTTTCTTCAATGGTAAAGTCATCCAAGTCCATCAGTTTATTTAGGGACATTTTGACTTGGATCAGCTTACCTCCGAGACATACGTAAAATGGCTGCTGAAATGTTATAAAACATCCCTTCTATGGATCAGTTTGTGCTTTGCCAATCATTACCAAATTTTTACTTGAGCAAGATGATGAGACACTAGACAGTTCCTATACTAATTTATGACTTTTAAAAATAAATTTATATTTCTAAATTTTAAACGTTCATTGATAAAATAAAATGAAATAAAATTGCCAGAAATGGGTTTTACGACATTAATAATTATATACCTGTGAGTACGAATGAATAATAAACACCAAGGCAAAACTTCCCATATATATTTTTAATAATGGACGTAAAAATGTTGAATTAAAAATGAAATAAACATTTTTTTAATTAATTTTAACTTTAAAGACTTCTATAGAAAAATGAGAAAATGCGGACTTGGATTACTTTATCTCTAAGCCATTAATTTGTAAATGTTTTTATTTGATCAAGTAAATGAATCTGAGTCTGAGTCATTAACAGATGAAGAGGCATATGTCCTGCTGTAGGCTACATCAACACAACAAATCGTTCAATGCGCTCCATATGCACACTTTCCAGAGTCAAACATTCCGGATCGTTAGTAAGGGCAATCAATGTGTCTGTCAGGTGTATTTTGCCATGCATTCCAGCCACTCTTTTTGACACAGCTCAAAATGTGGGAGGCTGTATCACAACCTATTAAGGAATGAAACAATGGTAACGCTAATGACTTTGATAGGCCTAGCTGTTGGTGTGGAATATGCACAAAAATGTCTCTATAAATTTTGCCACTACCAAACCAAGTCCATAATTCTGCAAGCCTAATCTTTTCAAACAAACTCAGAGCTAGAACAACAATGTCACTGTCAACTGTTCGTACAAAAACTTTTTCGTGACTTTGATATGCTGCATGGACCAGGTGCAGAAATATACATGTACGCGTGTCAGCCTCTGTGTGGTTGCAGGGCTCTAGTGTTTTCATATCAATATTTAACAATCTGTTTGTCAGTACCATCCCTGGCCAGTCGTTTACTTATGCAGGAGAAAAGCTCCCTTTTATTATCTACATTTTCCAGATATGATTACCAGTCTCTTTTGGGAATGGGTATGCTGTCATCATTGTTTGTTTCAAGTCGTGTGCGAACACCTGTTCCACGTCTCTTCTGAGTCAGTGATTTGAGTTTTTTTCATGGTATGTGTCCCAGATTGCATCGACACGCCCCACTGTAGACAAACAACTGGTAGACGTCAGTTGATTCTCTAGGAAAGGAACAACATTTAGAGATACATACTCCGTTACAGCTCTGGCTAGGCGAACCATATCAATGATATCAGCCATATCAAAAACCATAAGTAAAACCTGTCTGGCTGTACAAACTTTGATAAAAGCCAGTATTATTATATACCTGACTTGTTTCCCGCTCCAACCAAACCACAATTCGATAGAGAAGGGGGTTCTCGTTGGTTTTCATATTTAAAGAAATCTATCATATCTGTTTCTGGTCTCGACTGAAGAGATATAAAAAGTTGGGTGATGAGAGTGGTGTTCTGTTTCAACATTCTAACTTTGTTTCGTATGTCTGGACGATTGCTAAACGTGAACAAACGGTTTCTTTTAATTCTATGGTAAACTGGATTAGTAGCATTTGTAAGACGTGTGTCTACATATTCGTAATGAAGAGTTTGCCAACTTCAGTGATTTTGGATAGAGACATAGCTACTACATTTTCCATAACATTACATGTATCAAGAACAACAAGCTCATGGCTTGTCGCCAGAAAAGGATTACCCATTTCGGTCACAACTTTCATCAAGTATTTTACATCCCAGTTGATCTGGGACTAACTAAAAACACAAATAAATACATTTATATATATATATTTATTTGTGCTTTTAGTTATTCCCAGATCAACTCCAAATCATCACAAATGAATTCTACATAGTTGAAAACCATGGAAAAGTGGTATTAAATGTTTCCCTGCGTCTACTAGTTTAAAAGTTATGGCATGTCAACAAATAGAACGGCGGCCATCTTGAAATTTTCCAATATTGTTGACACACTGGAGCTCCAAACGCTGGCAGTGGTTCAAATATTATGGTTAGTTCATTGTCAATGCCTGACACTGCTAGTAACACGATTTAAAGAACATCTATCTCATTTAAAGCACTAGAATGTATTTAAAATGCCCTATTTTTGGCAAAAATATCATTTATATATATATTTGTGCTTGAAATTATTTCCAGATCAACTCGAAATTATCACCAATGAATTCTACATAGTCGAAAACCATAGAAAAGAGGTATTAAATATGTCCCTACGTCTATTAGTTTAAAAGTTATGACATGCCCCCATTTGGAATGGCGGCCATCTTGGATTTGCCTAATATGGCGCCCACGGCGGTAGCCCACCTTGGCTCCCGCTAAAAATCAAAAGTAGATGACCTTCTTTTAGTTTGATGGTGTGACCAATTACTACAACACTCCGTATCTGGGGGCTACAAGTGGTCCAAATTTGGTGCTTGTGGAACGATTTGAACAATTGTATGATTAAGCTCCCTGACTAATAACTATGACGTCGTAAAATATTCTCGTTTCAAAAATAGCGCAGTAGCATAATAATCTGGTGTTCAACGGGTTAACAACAGGCTTCATTACACACATAACATAATTACGCACATGACACACATGACTGTTTGGCTAGAAGCCACACGCGTTAGAAACTAAAATTCATATGACGAAAAATATGTCTATTTATGAAAATTAGAAATATTACAAATTAAATCATTCGATAAATTCATTTGTTTTAGTGGCATTTTATTCGGTTTACAATTGGCTCGAAACCCAATATATACAGTCCTAGCAGGACAATAGTTAACCCTTTGCCTGCTAATCACGACAATATTCTTTTTTAATCGGTTTCATCGGCCGATTAAATCACTGTCATTGGGTATGAAATGTCTGTTTAAACATCAAGATTTGCAAATGTTTGGTCTCAAAATAAATAAATATGAGTAATTTTCAACCACTTGAGGTTGTGGATCGCGGTAGCGAGACACAACCTCAAATGGCTGAAAATTTAAATAAATGAACTTCGCAGGACAAGGGTTAACTGGCGCTCTCTGTTTACGGCTTGCTCATTCAAATTGACTTTATTTATACTTGTAACGCTAGATATTAACATTGATGATTGACACGAGGTGCGTCATGAGGACGTGCCATGACTAGAAACACTTTTAATGCGTTTGTTGTTGACAAAAACAGACTCCACATACTATGGGCATCAATTTATTCGAGTATATTATATTACACATTCGATTGCCTCTATATTGTTAATGTGTTTTTTTTAATCTTTACCGCGTCTTGTTCAAATTATCTGTCTCACCACCTTCTCTGTGGGTACATGTGTATCTATAGGCCTATCAACAAAGCTCTCTGCTGGAGTTAAGTGTGCTGTGAATCATTTACCACTCTTCGTAGAGGTGGGTCCACAAGCAAACATGTGTTCTCAAGACGACGTATCTGCTTTAAAATGTTGGTGTGCGCTCAACATTTTACCTGTTGATTTCACTTATGATTAGTCGGCTGCATATATGAAAAATAACCAAACAATTGCCACAAAAGTTTCCTTTTTATTGTAGTATCAGGTTTGCTTAAAGGGACTGGCCCAGGCTAAAATCACAAAAAAAATCGGTGATTTTATTTTGGCTTTTCAATATCACCATAGGATGTAAACATATCCATAGACTAGACCTGCAAAAGTTTTTTAATTTTTCTGCTGCGCATTCACCAGTTAGACTAGATATAGAGACGAAATTCCCGTATTTCTAATTTTTGACATGGTTGTCAATAATTACAAATCAGGAATTTCGTCTCTATATCTAGTCTAACTGGTGAATGCGCAGCAGAAAAATTTAAAAACTTTTGCAGTTCTAGTCTATGGACATGTTTACATAATATGGTCATATTAAGAAGCCAAAATAAAATCAACTATTTTTTGATGATTTTAGCCTGGGCCAGTCCCTTTAATAACATGTCAAATGTTTACCAACATCCAACCACGTAAAAAGTATAATATTCATGATGGCGTCCAAAATGGTCGCCTAATCCTTAAAAAATCCAATTTGCCCATTATGTACATGTATAGCCAAATTTTCAGAAATTTAATGCTGATTACAAATAATTATATATGCATTATCATGATTATAGAGCCAAAATATTATAACATAAGTCATACGATGCAATTTTATGTGGTGTGAAAATCTTAATCATCACTCAGATCGGCTTACAATCGAGTATGAGCATTATGCGTAAAATTTGCGGCTTTTCATTTTTTTTAAATAAAAATAACTGCTGTGACTCAATTTCGACTGAAGTTCGTTCATGCTAAAACATATTCGGGCTATAAGCGAAATACAAAATTATATGGTGGAAATTTCAGAGCGATACAAAAATGTCGAGTGCATTGTTTAGATGAGAAAAATGCGGATCGAAAAAAATCATTGAAGTCATAGAAAGGTCAACTGGAAACTCAATCAAAATTGGTTAACTTCAGGAGTATTCATTTAAAATTATAGGTTCAATGAACCGACACCGATTCTAAAAACAGTCGAGATGCATATAAAAACGTGCCGTTTTCGCACGATGAATTATGCAGGGCAAAGACTAGTATAGCAACAGTAACTGCTTACTAGAAATGGGAACACTTACTATAACCACTGGTAACTGTTTGCTTTTCTTAACGCTGACACTGACGTTAAACCAATGTTGGGTTAATTGGGCCAGCGTCACAGACGTTGGCCCAACTTTGCGTGTATATTCACGGAGAAGACAATTATCTATTCATTTTATCCCTTTAAGCGCTGTGCATGACTTTAGTCGTTTTTATTTTTTTTAGCAGATTATATCACCGTCATTGGGAATGAAATGAGTGTTTAAACATCGATACTTACAAATGTTTAGTCTCAAATTAAAGAGACTTGAAGTTGTGGGTCGCGGTAGCGAGACACAATTTCAAGGGGGTAAAATGACATTGAATAAGATAACTTAACCCTTTAACAGCCGGGTCCAACTATATTCGTTTTTTTTCAGTTTATTAGCACAATCAATAAAACCAGCTGATGTTTAAGATAAAACGTGGCATGAATCAACACAATTTCTGAATTGCTGACCCCCATATTGTGAAATCTGAACAATTTTCACTCACTGGAATTTGTGAATCGCGTCAGCGAGTCACAACTTCAAGTAGGTGAAAAATCTGATTAAAAAAATTGGCGGCTAGACGGTTATAATGGTTGACACTGTTCACTGCGATGTGAGAAGATGGGGTATAAAGATTTTACTAAATGAATGGTGCATTTATTATTTATTTGCTCCACATTTTTTTGTACAAATAAAACCGAGTATACATTCCAACGAATATTGTGTTCGGTTTGTTGGCTTATATTTGATGTTCATAATGATCAATCACACTGGAATTTAGGTTAACGACGAGAGTCGGCCATTCATGTCGGATGAGGTTTCAGGTGCCCGGCCAAATTTATTTTTGCGTGACCAGCGCCGGCTCCGCGCGGGGCCAGCTTCACTGGCATTGGTGCGCATTCCCCGAGACTGTTACGGTATATTTTTGATCTGCGTCTTCACTTGTCGGTCTTCACGTCATGCCTGTCTGTCACGGCGACTTGTCACGGTCAGTCACACCCTGTCACCAGAGTCTGGTGCGTAATTCTAGCAAATAAATTTAGCACCTCTACTACAGTTCAATTTGGCATATTGGTAAAACGACTCTTGAGATGGGTGTGACATTAAAGTAAATACATCGTCCGTATGGTATATGCATGTCCGGTTGCGGGCCCATCTGCATGAAGAAACCTCCAAGGAGGGGGATCAATATGCAAGTGGATATTATGATTTGAAGCAAGTTACGACGCAGCCCATTTAGCTGTAGTTTAATTAGCCGTTGAAGCTCTAAATTATTGAATTTAAAAATAATACTTGCATTTGTAAAATATAAATCAAAATATATGCCAATCTAGCGTTCTTTTTCACCCTTACAGCGCGGGGATCGACTTTAGTCGACATAATCTGACGTCTGTAGACGTCAGATTCTGACGACTAAAGTAGATCCCCGCACTGTAAGAATCAACATATTTCTGATGGCCATGGACCCATAACATAGGTATTCAAATAAATCGGTAAGAGCCACCTAAGACAGTCATGATGATTTCAAATTGAAAAAAAACCTTTGGTCTCCTAGGCTTTCATAAAAAAAATCAGCGCTGTAAGGGTAATGCTCATGCCTCCTTCAAATTTTCAAGTTTGCAGGTCAAATAAAAAGGTTAAAAACAACTTCAAGGGTTAATATTACTACGCAGCGGAGGATTCGCTGAGACCCGAAGAGCTGACCCAAATCTGGTCATTCAACCCACAATATATTTCTGAAATTACACGCGGTATCCTCTCAAATTACAACCAGTGATTTATTATTCCTGGTCGGTGGCGATGCCATCGCTGTGTTCACTGAAATCGCACGTACCTGCCTCCAGTGTTGTTTTAATTTTAGTCCAGCGTCTACGACATTATACTGGCATTGTTCATGTTTGTTTTTTATCGTTCAGTGTAGACGATGGTATTAATCGTTTTTGAATTGCTTTCTCACAACCGAGTTAATTGTATTATTCAGTCTAATTGTGCTTAACTTGTGATAAAATCAGGGCCGATATGCCGGTTTAAATGAGCAATAGAGCAAGAGGTAATGATACAATAAAGAGTTAGGCTAAAGTGAGTTAGATTCACAAGTTAAATACACAGGGCACAAGTATATGCCTATACAAATATAGGTCCTATCAGATAAAACAAAAGTGGTTAGACTTTCAAACGCCCAAGTAAGTATCGAATTATATATAATAAATGAAATATTAAAAATCAAGCATGTCATACTTAATATGAACATTTAGTAACATATTAACCCTTTAACCGCCAAATCCATACATCTGAATTTTCACCCACTTGAAGTTGTGTCTCGCTGACGCGATCCACAACTTCAAGTGGGTGAAAATTATTGAGATTAGGTAAAAATGAATGTCAAAGATCCTGAAATCTTGCTAACTGGTGTCACGTTTTAACTTTAACATGTTTAAAAGATGATAATTATGTTAGGTGCTAACAAAAATTTAAAAAATGAATATAATCGGCACCGGCGGTTAAATGGTTAACACATTATGCCCTGTTGACATAAGGCTCTTGATCATTCCCAGAATGGTGTATCGAGAGTTAGTTCGGGACAGGCCATGATGGGACGGAATGTCAGTGATCAAATTAAATCAACTTTATTTTTCGAATAGTGTCTGTACATGACATGACACACTAGCCATTGGCTATTCCACCAATCCAAAACATTTCGGACTAAAATATACCATAGGCGTCTATATATTAATTTAAAATTACCCCATTTAAAACATAATGAATTTGTTCATAATAAGCGATATAATATGTCATCCGATCTGACAAAATGAGTCGTAAGTCGCACTTTGACAAACGATGCTAGGGCCCTAAAAAAAACTATAATGACCTCGATGTGACGTATTTCCAATTTTTACATCAGTTTTTATTTTTATATAATAACTTTCGAACCCTGAAATTGTGTGGCATGGAAGTTGATGTACGTGTATTTTAAATATATATGTTACTTTTAGTCTAGTGTCAATTACACTCCAATCGTGATATGTGTTTCTATGTTGCCATGGAAACAATCGGTAATAAGTAGGAAATATTGATACAGTGTGAAAATCCTGACGGTGGACATCCCTGGCATATACTTCTAAAATTCACTAAATGTTAGAATTATATGTTTATAATAGCAAAATGGGATCGAAATGAATATGTATTGTATTTCTTTATTTTCAATCCAATTGTGGTCTTTTCAAAAAAATTATAAATTGCATTTTGGAACTTGCGGAGTCATATTTTCAGAGCAAACCACGCTATAGAGTTGTGTGGTGTACCATTTTAAAGGTGATTGTGTGCGGATTCAGGATATCTTATAATATCCAAGCAAAATTTATACATGCGACTCACGATTCATAAAGTTAAGGGATTAATAAATTATTTAAATTATAGATGAAATAAATAGATATTACTTAATAAAATAACCTAATATATATATTACCCTTGAGGCGCTGAAATAATTTGTAAAAACATATCGCAACTAAAGGGGTTTTTTCAATTTGAAATCATCATAAATGTCTTAGTTAGCTCTTTCTGGTTCATTTGAATACCTATGTTATGGGTTTCCAGCCATTAGAAATATGTTGATTCTTACAGTGCGGGGATCGACTTTAGTTGTCAGAATCTGACGTCTACAGACGTCAGATTTTGACGACTGAAGTCGATCCCCGCGCTGTAAGGGTAAACATAGTTGATCAGTATTTTACTGTCTACGCCTGTCCACTTCTTTAGAAGGTTTCTGAAGCTGGCAATTGTTTCCATAAATTTTAAATGTTCACTTTTGCACAGAAATTATACCACGCGATTTTTTTGAAAAATTTAACTATGTTCACTTTTCCACAAAAACTCCGTACCTTGGAAAAGTTTCGGAAATGACAAAAAATAAAGGACCTACAAATTGCCATCCTATCAGCTTGACATAGGTAGGCCCCTACCTACATGTAGCTATAATCGTTTCAAAACATTCAAGTTATTTGCAATCTTATTTAGTTTGGAATCCAGGTTTGTGCCTAAAAGTTTAGCAAAATATTATGATTCCAGTCGAATAGACCTACCATCTAATTCAAATTCGAAATTAAATGAACCGGCAGTTCCCTGGAAGGTTTTAAAATGTTTGAGACCTCTGGGGTCACACCTGGATCATCTCGGTTGAACGGCGGCAATGACCCTCCAGATCTCTTCAGAACGACGTCTTCCAAAGTAGCCTATTATATATATATATATATATATATATATATATTTTCATACTATATACAATATACCAGTGTATATTATATTGCGTGTATACGAGTTCATTATCCACATTGTATACATTGCGTATCTAATATGATTAGGTCAACGTACTATATATATAATAAGTGTAATTTTGAGTTGGTCGCCAAATGAAAACTACACTAGCTTACTCAGCCAACAAATTCCAACCAATTCTCCTAGTTTTTTGTCTACACTAGATTTATATATCCATGCATTAACCAGATTTATCTCTCCGTGTATTATAGATCTAGTACTTTCAGTTGGGCCATTCTTGAAGGGTTTGTACTGAAATTTCCCCATTCATTTTTTTTAAATAGCAATATTGTATAACTTGTAACCTTTCTGCAACATTACATTTTACTTAACCATTTTATAACAATGAGGAAAATGAGGAAAATACTGCTTAGTCCTTTCAAGCCTGAATTTACTATTGTCATCTTCATCCACTACAAGCCGCGAATTGCTGTCGCAATTCTCAACTTGTAGTGGATGAAGATGACTTGAAGTTGGCGGCTAAAATATTGTTATTATTTAAACAGTTCCATGAAAATATGTGTTCTAAAATTCTTAGTTTGTAGGAAACTTAAGTCTGTTTTCAGAGATTCAAAAGGATGCACGTATGCATCATGGGGGTTTAACCCTTTAGCCGCCAAATTAGTCAATTTGAATTTTCACCCACTTGAAGTTGTGTCTCGCTGACGCGATCCACAACTTCGAGTGAGTGAAAATTATTCAGATTTGACAAAATGGAGGTCAAAAAATTTCAAATCTTGCTGATTAATTTTTATCTTTAACAGGTTTAAAAGCCGATATGCAATGTGCTAATATAAAATGTAAAAAACGCATATGGTCGGCACCGGCAGTTGAAGGGTTAAAGGGTTAACGTCACTTTTCGACCGACACGGTGATTCGGGTGACTTTGTAATACGTTAGAAAAAGTGCAATATGTAGATGTACATTATATTGACGTGAGGCTGTGCTGATTCGGCTAGGTGTTTTCCTTCACTCGTCTGATAAAGGGTTCTGGGCATGCCTAGAGGAGATACTTCTAGACATGCCCAGATGTCCAAAAGACTTGAGTGTCGCTGTGTAATCAAATACTGAAACGCCGTGTAATTTCGCTCAGCTCCGCTATCCTCGGGTTGGATAGTCTCCAGAGTAACAATTGTTGAGGGGTTTGGCCTAAAATGTCAAATACTATTGCCGTTTATTGCTAGTTTAAATACATAATCTGAACTAATATTTAGCTTTTTAGAATGGAAATAATGTTACCGCGGTGTATCCTAACGGTTGCCCCCGGGATGTGTTTGTCCTTGTTATTGTGTATAGTTTACCAGAATATCGTATTATCCGGCAAATTATTTATTTTCTCTATATTCGGTCCGATTGTGGCTTCAAACTCAGCTCAGTGGTACTGGGTTCGAATCCCGGCCGGATCAGATGTTTGTCATCGAGGTTGTGCAGACAATACGAATATTATCATCCAAACATATTAATCTGTTTGGCCTGATCAAACTCGAAACTGATAGTGAATGAACTTTTTATTTTGTTTATTATATACAAGGCTTTTATAGAATGGTTAAAACATGGGGGTAGTTGCAAGAGGGACTCCCCACGATTCACTCAGAGAGGAAAGGGGGGTGTCACAATGACCACTGACCATTCCCTCACCACATGTCGCTGACCTTTTTACCTTGTTCACCTTTTTGTGATAAAGATGCGGGTGCATTGCATTGGTTGACAGTGTGTCTTTAGCCATGAAACAGGTGCTAAACCAATGCTGACTCAATGCTGGTCCACCGTCGGCACCACTGGCTTATTTATAAGCCAACACCGGCCCAACACATCGTGTTTGTGTGGTATTACCTCAGGTGTGTTCCAGATAATTCTCTTTAAAAACACTTGAGAGTACTGATATGGTAGAGTACTAAAATACCTGAATATTTCCCATAATATTTGCCTTATCACTTTTATAAGATATTCGCTCATTGCACCACATGACCTTGTTTGCGATGCAACTTTACATTAAGTTGCGTACAGTGCATGTTTTTACACTTTATAGAAATAATGTACTGTCGTTGGACACACACATTTACAGCGAATTGTTTACCATCAAAATGAATTTAATAGCAGTGATCTGAGTTAAATTAAAAGCCTAAACAATTTTTTTTGCCGTTCCAGACCTGCAGTTTTGACAAAATATCGTCCACTTGGCCGGTTTGTAGACCAGCTAGGGGCAACACGACGAAAGTTAAAAGTCTGAGTTTACACTGTAATAGTCCTAAGATAATTCCGCACCTTATGGAAAAAAACAGCTTAGAAATCGCTGAATTATTGGTCGAGTAATTCATCTTAGAAGCGTGAAATTTGTTGTTGAAGCGGCACCACTTTTTTCTTCTACACTCGGAATGCGTTCTCGTTCACCCGGGTTGTTGTCATGATGTGCAAAAAGCCATATTCACTCATCACTCACTACGCCACAGAGCGTGCCCCAACACATGCAAATTACAAATCGATAGAGTTACGTCAAGCGCCGGCATTCCCGCTGGACACAAGACGTTGTATCAACGTCATTGACGCTGATTCAACGATTACACAACTTCTTGTACCCAGTGATTTACTACGACCTGCGTAGCCCCGCTATACGTTTTTGGCAATAATAAACTTCACCGGTATCTTTCCGTGAGTATCAGCAATTAAACCGTTCATTAAAAGTTCATTGAGGACATCATGACCACAGGACCGCTCAGTATAATATAGAAAAAAATAATAATATATATCCCAGCAAACACGGGGCATTCACCCAATGCTTTTTCCATGTTGGGCCAGCGTCGAAGACGGTGGGCCAATATTGAAAAAGCATTGGGTGAATGCCCCGTGTTTGCTGGGATACTGGCTGTACTAAAACGCAATGTCCAGGTAAAGGTGTCAGTTGCAAAGCGGTGACACTACGCGATGATAATTTATAAAGTTCAATTTATAATGTCATTCAAAGTGTTTATGGTATGGGGTCACTGTATGCATTCATGTTAAGTTTTAACCCAAATTCCAACCACCAGATTCCTGGACAGTCAAGATAATTTTGTACCTTCAAATCTGTACAAAAAAAACACAACAGGATTAGGGGCGAATACTAACAAGTAGTGAGGTTGTATGTCACAGGGGTGTGATGGGGTGTGACCCCAAGGTCATGTCACGCAAGGATATCTGAAGGTAATTTCAAGGTTAAACTGGCTAAAAAAAAGCTGTAAATAATATATTTTGTATCTATTTACCGGTTATGGAACATAGGATCACCATTGTATCATGCGTTGGGAGTACTACAATTGAAAATAAACACATCATTAACTATAAAATAAGTAAATCACCTGTAAATGAATTTAAAAACTGAATACAATCGTGTAAATGAATATTTTTGATGATTTTTCCGTGTCCAAATATGCTTTGTTTTCGATTTTGAGGCCCATAATGACCTTGACCTAAGATGACCGTCAAACTGACCTCAGATGACCGATGAAATACAGCCTGTGCAACATAAAACCAGTATTCACACACCACAAGGTAAAACACAATAGAAGATTAACGATAAAATTGTGCAATAAAATCAAAGTAGAGACCCATCCCAGGCTCTGATACGAAAAAATGTATAGTAATAGGCCTGGTCTAGACCTTCACCCCTCTACCACTCACCCACCCTATCCTACCCCACCCCCTCGAATATATAATGTCATATGCGCCACCTTTTTATATACGATGTAAAAACTGTCTAATTTGGTTTGTCTGCGGCTGAAAGTAAATGCACCATTTAATTGACCAATATTCTTGTATTTTCATGACAAATGCCGGTCCCGAGTATACTCGGGTCCGACTGTATTAGTAAGACTGTGGATCCCAGGTATATTCTGGACCGGGGGTAAAGGGGTTAATGTGATAAAGTGTACACGTAGATTTAATTGATCAACCCTTTCAGTGCGGGGACCGTCTTTCCACGCCATATTCTGACGTATAAAGACGATCCCCGAACTGAAATAATTGACACATTTATTTTGGTCGTAGATGCATAACATAGGTATTCAAATAAAGCGGAAAGAGCTAATTAAGACATTGGTGATGATTTCAAATTGAAAAAACCCTTTAGTCTCCATGGCTTTAATAAAAATAATTCAGCGTTGTAAGGGTTAATAACCGAAATCAAAAGTGAGGGGGGAATATATTATTAGCCGTTTTATTCAAGCTGCATGACTAAACGACTGATCAACTGACAATAATACCTGATATTTTTCTGACTGTTGATTTGACTGATTTTAGAACAGCCTAGCAATATTAGAATGCCGTATACAGATCTGTGATTCAAGTGATTCATTTGCTCCAATCGCTTATCTGTTGATGGGTCAAAGTCAATGAACTTCTGTATCCTTGTGTATATCGTCTCCTTGGAGTTAGAAAGGTGTTAAACTGCCACTTTGTAACTCCAAGGGGACGTTATATATTTTTCTGATGTTTCCTTCTGGTGTGATATGTAAAAATACTTGATAATTTGTTCAATTTATTTCATCTGCCTGCAGGTAAATAAATCATACCAAATACTTTTGAGACACAATTTAGGCTTAAGACGGTTGGCAGTACTAGCTATAGAAACAAGACTTACTAGAGCGGTAAATAGTCTAATACGTTTGAAATGATAATGTTATTCCGAAATTAAAAAGTGGATAAACAGTTGGAAGAAAGTTTAGTACGAAGAAATTGAAAGCCTATTAGGCGCATTTACATGTTATGAGCTTCAAACTGTGACCAGTAGTTATAATTATCCCTTATTTGCTATGCAATATTCTGCAATTAAAAATATCCATGAAACAGTACAATATGACAAAATTAATATGAAAAACACACGTTATCAAGATGTAAAACGTGGCCTCTACATCTCTACAAAGCAATTCGTGTTCTGATTCACCGCCAGTATTAACGGTATAATTATGTTTTCACATCCGGGTGAGAAAACACTGACAGCCCGTTGAAATCATGTATCCCATGTAATATTGCTTTCTTAAACGTGAGGGCTGCCAGGTGCTCTTATATAAATGGATCCAAAACTGTTCAGTGATCTGTGGAGGTTCTTAACGAGTAACTGTTTCTATCACGACATCTTCTTTGTGTTCCGTATGTTGTTTCGCTGTCTGTTGTGTTTTATTTAGAGCTTGTGTGGTTACAGATAAGTGAGGCATTCCTTGTGGAATAACAGGACTTGACGATATTCTGGATCTACTGGTCTTACGCATTGTTGAGTTAGAGTTGTTTTTACCAAGCTGTTTAACGTGGCTCTCACTACTTTGTTTAGGTTTTATGAGCCCTTCATTTTCATTCCCAGATTTATCTGTTATGACAGTTGACTGAGACAGTACATTTCCAGGTGAGATCTGCATGTTCAAGTTCCGTGGGGACTTTTTCATGGGATTATTTGTACGTTTACTGTCGATATTATTTTGAACTATTCTATTGTTGGGCGTAATCTCAGCATTCTCAGACGAATCTATCACGTTTTTATCACTGGAAGAATTCTTGTTTTGTAAATTTCTTGATGAATCTTGCGCATTTTGATCGGCAGATGGCACTGGCGAATTGTCGGGTGGACTTTGTTCATTTATTTTTCCGTGTGGGCTATGGGGCCTTCCATTGGTGGGCAGGCTGCTGTTTGATACATCGTTGTTCATAGGGGTCTGGACCTGAGTTTCAGAATGGCTGTTCACTTCTTCAGTGATCACCTCCTGCTCTACATGAGGATTACTTACACCACCAGGCATTGTGGCCAGGCTCCCCTTCCGTCTTTTCACGTATACCATGTTTCTGGCGTGCTCCAATGACCTGGAAATATTATCAGCATGAATGTCACCGCTAAGATCAAGGCTGAACAACAGTTTTCTTGTGCGCTCGTTGACATCTCTCACCTCGTTCTTTGCTGTATCTCTCTCCTTGGTGGTCTTATCCAGCTGTGACGTCGTCTTCCGTAACTTATCCTTCACCTGATCTAGCTCGGCTTGCATCACGTGTATGTTAGTACTGTAAGTGTGCTCTATAGTCTTTATCTTATTTTTCAGACTTGCTGTGAGATTCTTTTCACATTTCAGATCCTCCTCTAAAGCTAATGTCTTTTGACCTGTCTGTTTAGCCACCTGATCTTTTGTCTCATTTGACTCCTGTGCTTCCTGTTGCAATCTTATATTACTCTCTGTCAGCATTGTCACTTTTTGTCTAAGCTGTTCCACCATCTGTTCAAGCTCCTTCTTGGCCTTTGCCAACACAACAAGGTTTTTCTCTTGTAAGTATATCTTATTTGTCAAGGTTTTCAAGGAGTCTTCTAGTTTGCCATCGGTACTGCACCCCTCCACCTGCAAACTCGCTAGTGTATCACTTACTGCTCTATCTAGCATAGCCAGCTTATCTTTCAAGTCTGTATTCTCACTAGACATATTCTTTATGTGGTTTCGCAGTTCGCCGTTTTCTATTTTCAGAAGTCGTATATTTTCGTCCTTTTCCATCAAATATGTACGTAAAGCATTACGGGCGTGCATGGGCATGCCAGCAAACCTTTCTTCTACGAACCCGTTGTACGTGTCCTCCACCGCCAGTCTGTTTTCTTCCTCTTGTACAACTGCAAAATATAATAATAGCAAGATTAGGGAAAAATTTTGAGCCTTTTAAAGTTATCCTTTTTCTCAATGTAACTGTTCCACGTGCAGTAAGGTATTCTATGCCGCAGTTTACCAATTTGTAATATGATGAATCATCCTGAATAATTTGGACAGTGCATTTATTGTTTTAAATCATTTGTATTCTCTGGTTCAGTCCTAGCTTGCTGTTTCAATATTTTTACTCACCCGTAAGGAATATTTTTGCCTTGTCCAGCACTATTTCACTCAGTCTGTCTGGTTGTGTGGCTTTCAACACGTCACAGAGATTTTGGAAGCTCGTCTTGTCCCACGGCTTCTTTATGAGTATCTGTAACATCTCATTCCGGTTTGATGGCCACCTTAATCCCTGGTAAAGTATAAAATATATTTTTTATCATACAATCTTAATAGTTATTTTGTCGGTTCCTCTAAACTTAAAAAAGTAGAAAAAGACTGATGTTGTGCTTTCCTGAAACAGGCGAGATCTAAAAGTGTGCGAAAGCTGGTCTGATACAAGACTAATCTGTAGCCGGATATTTATAATGATTTGTGATATACCGCGGAACTCTTTCTACATAGTTTCTAAAATTGTTTTTTACATTAGGCACCTATAAGATAAAAAAAATTCGTAACATAATAACAAATTTAAAAACTTCCAATGCGATTTCTGATTATATTCCTTGTGATTGAAAGATATACCATGTGGCAGGTGGGTGCAGATTTTACCCCTTTAAACGTGGGGACCGACTTTAGACGTTAGAGTCTGACGTCTATAAACGTCAGATTCCGACGTCTATAGTCGATCCCCACACAGTGAAAGAATTAAACAGTTACAATGACCGTAGACTCATAATTTTTCACCCACTTGAAGTTGTGTCTCGCTGACGCGATCCACAACTTCAAGTGGGTGAAAATTATTCAGATTTGACAAAATGGAGGTATACTGTTGTTAAATCTTGCAGATTGGTGTCACGTTTTATTTTCAACATATCTAAAGCTGATAGGCAATGTGCTAATAAAAAATGTTAAAAAACGAGTATAATCGGTAGCGGCGGCTTAAGGATTAAGGGTTCCTTCCGAAAACATGTTATTCACCATGTTTACAGTTAGGTCGATCAGATGTATGTGCTTATACTCGTTCATACGACATATTGATTATACTTATAATAAATAGCATTGCTGACCAGGTTACTTCCTCAACGCCAACTGTTGCTGGCGAATAATCCGAGTGGTGATTACCCGTGATTAACATGTGATAATTATCTAAATCGCGTTATTATCGCCGGATGTCGTGATATATTAATCCGATTAGCCAAACTAATCGCCTGCTTGTTCACCTCTCGACGTTTTACACAAGGAGTAAAGCGTCCCACATAGAAATGTATAATTAGGTTGGTCTTCCTCTGTTGGTCTACATAAAACGTGATAATGTTTAGAACATTCCATTACATACTTTTAATTGCTACAATAATAAGGAATGCATCTGTTGTAAAAGTGTTTGAGTACACACACGATGTATAGTATATTTGTATGATTGTATGTTTATCATGCTAGTCCTTAAGGATTCGCCTTTACATAGAAAATTAATCTGGCATAAGTTGCAGTAATCGTAAATTAGTGCTTAACTTTTCGGTCGTTTACGCGACTTTTTAATAGGTTAAAAACAGTGCAATCCGCTCGTCCGATAAGGGGTTCTAGGATTTACCCTCAGACATGCCCAGACGGTCAGATACTTGGGTTCAGATGGGCCATGTGTAGTGATACAATGAACAAACGCCATAGACGTATCAACACTAGAGAAATGTGTCACTGACTGACTAAATGATTCACTGACTGACACTGACTGACTGAAATTGACTAACTGACTGACTGATTAGCCTGTTGTGCGAGAAGGTGATACAAATTCAAGATAAATACGAGGAAAGCCATGACACATGGCTTTATTTGTGATCTAATATCAATTAGCAATGTCCACGTCGCATTATCGTCAAAGTAGACGATCTAAATTATCTCATTACTATTATCTTCTCTAAACTTCCACCGTTAGTCGTGTAATATATCACGTCTTCGTATGCTGATTGTCGCTTTGAATAATTTGGTGCTCATTTCGCCCGTATATAATATTGTAATATACATGTTATATAGTTCATATATAAATGGTGATTTACAAAATAATAATCAGATAATCAACACCACATGCCGCATTAGAATTAATGGAAGCTATGTGTATACGTTATACCTGACATGCAAACAATGAAGAGTTAAAACAATTTAAAAAATAGAATATCTAACTAGTGACCACTAACAAACCACAAGGAGCACGTTCTAAAGCAATACAAATGAACTACTAGTCCATTCATTCAGTTGATGGATCAGCGTTGTGAAGATATATATGATCATAATAATAATACTAAAAACTCGACACGCTAAAATGATCACTCTTACCCAATTGTTTTAATTGAACATTAATTATTTTACGCCCGATAAGCCACACGACGCCGAGCCTGCTCGTTATGGCACCGTTTTTTTATATTTCATTTTATTTTTGTTATATTAGTATCGCACAATTGTAGGACTATAACACAAATTAAAGTCGAGGTTTTCATTTTAAAGTGTTGGGATACGAGGTTTTGCTCTATCACTATATCCCCTTAGATATGGAAGGGTGTATCTGCCACTTTGAAAAGTGGCAGATACACTCTTTCATATCTAAGGGGACGAATGATATCGTCATTTCACGTACCTGTACAAATGAAACGTCGTCTTGTGAGAGAATACTGTATTCGGTCATCTGCTCCAAAAATGATTCTGTCATATCCAGGTACACCCTGAGTGTGTCCAACACTGAACGCTGCAGCAGGAACTGTTTGTATCCTTTCTCTGTCATCTTTGTTCTTTTAGAAATTGTGTAAATTGCGTAATATGAAGGATCACCACAGTTATGTTATCAACGTAGTTCCAACTCCAATATCAGCGTCACTACCACTCCAATACCTACGTAGTTTCAACTCCAATATCTGTGTCACTGCAACTCCAATGTGAACGTAGATGCAACTCCAATGTCCAAATAGGAACAACTCCAATTTCAACGTAACTACAATTCCATTATCAGTGACTTTATAGCTCCAATGTAAACGTAGGTGGAACTCCAACAGCAGTGTCACCACAGGTTCAATGTAAAAGTGCATACAATTCCGATAAAAGTGACATCAAAAATTCAAAGGCAATGACACTAAAACATAATCGAAATCCTTAACGTCTCTAATGATATGCCCTATCATTCCATACGATCTCATGTTTTCGTTATTCATTTGTTGGCAGTAGGCATATTATGTCCTAAACAACCCCAGATCACCCCTTTTTAAACAAGTAATGACGTTTCCAATGAAATAACACGGATTGTGTGTATAGGCCTATTATACATTAATGCATTCGCTATTGCTGCGCTCCCCAGACAATTATACACACGTTGACGTCATTTTCATGTCAGTCCGCTTCTCATATCCCTGCAAAGCAAGTGATCCAAATCGCCTATAGAATAAACAATGGTTAAAATATGACTAATACTGTAACAACAACAGACGATGAACAATGAGTTGGTATTAAAATTACTACATGTAAGCCTATTATCAAAATAATCCGATTTCTTTGGAGTCATTGGTTTTGACACAATCAAATTGTATGTTGGAGTACAATTGGTGTTGAAATTGCAGGACGGGTTTTTACGAAACAAATTTATAAATAATATAATAAGGTTATTTTATGACACATTTCTCTAATGTTTATAACGGGTTGAGTTCATTATATCAGTCACTCATTCACCCACTCACTCGCAGAAAATGCTATTGTACAACCGATATATACTGCAGTAAAATCAACGTGGTTTTTTATTAAAAAATTTCCAATCTAAATTACCCACCTTTTCTGTCCTTAGCAGTGGTCCACCATAGATATTCGCCCAAATGTGAAATAATCTCTGCTGGAATTCCATCACGTGTAGAGCTAGCTGCGCGCCGCCACTTATCTGTCACCTATTATCTGTAGTGATTATGGTGTTACTATCATGACAACCTCCAAATGGGGAACAACAATTCACAACACCAGATATATTGATGTCGTAGATAATGATTTTTTGACATCTACATAGCAACTGATTAAGTTACGATCTATTGTGTCAGTAAATAGACACGTTGTCACCCCTTCTATGTGGTATATTGAGGTTGTAACATTTCTACCCTTCTGATACTGGGGCATTTATTTCATTTTACATTGTTTGGCAAATAGGTGGTAAATAATGCGTTTTTCATCAAAAAGAACCTGTTAACACTATGCATGTATGTGCTAATTTAAACCTGTATTATATCTTGGAAGAAGAACTAAAATGAACTTTGTGATTAATTCGTTTTTGAATTATGTTAATTATGCGTGGTCATTTAGTAGGCTCACATGTGAGCAGTGCAATTAATTTCAAAGTAAACAACTAGCATTGTGCCCTTCACCTATTTGTAATTGTTGTGGAAAATATATTAATTATGCGAGTAACTGTGATATTTATGTTATTTATACCTAATTTAATTTCGTTGATTTTTCGTTTCATCAATCTAGTTAGTGAGTGAATTAAGCTGATGTCTGTTGTCATTGGGGAAACAATTTGACTATTGTGGTGCTCATTCACACATAATGTGATACTTGATTTATTCTATCCATGGTTACTGACTCATTTTTTTGTATGTCTATTTGCCTGCATGGGTCACGTTGCCATTCATGTGAACTCGTGTAACACCGATAAATCACGCGGCGCGGATAAAAAGTCCTATTTAAGTACATGACTAGTTTAGCGGTGGTTTATGGTCGTGATATCACATTCATACTTTTTACGACAGCTGCATTTCGACGATGAATAGAATAATCACTAGAACGAACTCAATGATGAGGTTATTAAGTGCATTACCAAAAGTGCCAGACACCCTCAACTTTCACAGGTTGTTAACCTATTGCGTACTAAGAGCCATATTCTTATGCCTATGAGAGTAATGAGTGTGCAATTAAATGCATCATGTAAGAATACTTAATCATTAATAGATACTTAATCATTAGCCCTTTAACCGCCGGTGCCGCATATATTCGGGTTTTCATTTATTATTAGCACATTAACTACACCTTTTAAACATGTTAAAGATAAAATGCGACAGCAATCAGCAGTATTTGAAAACAGCTGACCTCCATTTTGTCAAATCTGAATAATTTTCACTCACTTGAAGTTGTGGATCGCGTCAGCGAGACACGACTTCAAGTGGGTGAAAATTCAAATTGAATAATTTGGCGGTGAAAGGGTTAATAGAAATATATATATTATACACATATGTCATACAAATGGGTGTGTAAATGCATATAGATAAGCTGATTTAATTTAATGATAGTGATACTATAAATATATAATATAATATATTAATAATTATTACACTATACTATGTCTGAGCTGATTTATTTAACCCTTATCCCGTTATAAGTTAATTTATTTGAATTTTCACCCACTTGAAGTTGTGTCTCATTATCGCGACCCTCAACGTCAAGTGGCTGAAAATTATTCATATTTGTTTAATTTAAGCACAAATATTTGCAGATATCGATGTTTAGACGCACATTTCGTTCCCGATAATATCAGTGATTTGCTCCACTGTTAAGATAGGTTAAAAACGACAATAGTCGTGATCAGAAGGATAAGGGTTAAGATTTACTTCTATTGGATTTAAAGGGTTAATCTGATTGTTTCTAGGCGATTGTTAAGGTCTGCCTTGTAAGCGACACGTTTCTCGTCTCTACATCTTTAACTCTGGGCGGATAGGAATAGACAAGTCACACCTTGAAATATTGAACGGAAACTCCGACTGTTTGTCCCTGCTCACAGCACGCTCTACTTGTCTGAATCCATTTTTATTCAAGACAAGCCACGAACCGAAGCAAGTTGGATTATTTTTAGGGATATATCAAAGTGGTGATAACCATTTGAATACTCTTAGCACTCATAGCACTGAGCTATTCAATGTAAATTTTCAGTCACTTGAAGTTGTGTCTCGCTACCGCGACACACAACTTCAAGTGACTGAAAATGTATGTGATTTGTAAAATGTAAGTCTGAATATATATCAGTGTTTCAAGATTGAGGGCATATTTTACTTTTAACAACTGGTTATCAGAAGTTATACAGGTGCTAATAAAAACACAGAATGACTACTGCAATCGAAATCAGTGTTCTATAGGGGTTTAGATCCCCACATGCGATGTAGCCCATGTTAATGCTGTTGTCGATATCACGAATTATTACTATCATGCTTTGCAAAGCCAAGAGGCAGTATCTCATCTGTTTATTGTGTGTGCGTGGCGTGCCTGCTTTCTGCTTCCCACGGAGCGAGAGAATCTGAATGTAGACTACCTGCGTGATGGGTGCTGTTGTGATTGAATTTGACAAATTTAATAGATTTGGAATATTATACACGTGGTTAGGTGACCTTTAATACTGCCGTTCAAAGGCAAGTAGTAGTAAGTGCTTACTTGTCAAGTAAGTAATTACTGCTGTTCCCCTTATATTAGCGGGGTCGATTATAAATATCTAAGTAATATCCCTATTTACCAGGCATTTACCCTCACAAGTCAGTCTACTCTTATATCCCTCATTATTAGTGCATTTCAGACACCTGGGGATAATTGAGGTATTTCTGATTGTTCTCTGTGTACACAATGTGTAGGCCTATCATTCTACCTCAGTATTATCGATCACT
>OZ024906.1:62326080-62341080 GCA_964017125.1 Flabesymbios commensalis | reverse complement strand
CTTACTTTAATGAAGCACACTTATCCTTGTGAGATTCATATTATGGATTTTATATTTGGGATGATAACCAACAAAGAGAAACATAAATCTCCATGCAAACACAATGTTTATTTGATGTTTGGCCAGTATAAGTTGTTACCAAAGATAGTGTAAAACTCAAATTAATCATCATATAAAACGAATGAGGATTATACCACATTAGCCCTTTAACCGCCGGTGTCGCATAGATTCGGGTTTTCATTTTTTATTAGCACATTATGTACCACCTTTTAAACATGTTAAAGATAAATGTGACATCAATCAGCAATATTTGAAAACAGTTTACCTCCATTTTGTCAAATCTGAATTATCTTCACTCACTTGACGTTGTGGATCGCGTCAGCGAGACACAACTTCAAGTGGGTGAAAATTCCGATTAAATAATTTGGCGGTTAAAGGGTTAACCGCTAAATTTACAATAGTAAAATGAAATGAATCGGGCTTTAGGCCACCTCTGTGCACATATAGGCTAAACTGGGCCAGGAGAACCTTTTGAGGATGGTGAGATGATTGAGATGACACTGTCCTCTAGACACAGGATTCGAAATTCGAGCCTGGCGGTCTGAGACCGAGCACGCTACCTCTCGGTCACGGGGGCTCCCCACAATACTGACTTTCACACGTGGATGGGGAAGAAACATTTTTTGTTTCTTTCAAACCGCCGAGACCGGGAACCGAACCCCGAACTCTAGCGTGAAAGGCAGCGGTGCTAACCACTACCCTAGGGCCCCTGCCCCATTTACAATAGTATAGTTCTAGGTTTCATATTTTTGGCCATATCTTTGCACTGTTTATTTTTGCAAATACAAGGCACTGAACCAATGTTGGAGTAATGTTGGGCCAGTGTCGCAGACGGTGGAGCATCGATACCCCAGCATTGGGTCAACGTCACGTGTTAGTTGGATGTGACACGACCACTGTCAGTTAATACTGACGTCTTAACCCTTTCAAGCCTGAATTTACCATATTCATCTTCATCCACTACAAGCAGCGAATTGCTGTCGCAATTGTCGACTTGTAGTGGATGAAGATGATTTGATGAGAGTGATAAATTAAAGAAAAAAATCGTTCTAAAACCCTTGGTTGTAGGAAAATTAAGTCTGTTTTGAGGGATGTAAAATGATGCTTTATTGCATCGTGAGGCTTAAAGGGTTAACCACTGAGGTACCAAATGAAAGATGGCGATTACAAATTAATAATAACTAAACAACAACTTATTGGAAACAAAACAAAAAATCCAACCCCCGTCAGTATTTATTTTTCTGATTTTTATGAGGTAAAATATGTATTGTTTTTCATGTCATAATTACTCTGGTAAAATATTACTGGACAGAGCAGCAAAGCATTAGTTCCAACCCCCAACACCGGGGAGCAGCACTGGGAGTGAATTCACTTTTTCGGGAGAGTCGACTATGTTATTGTACACTATCTTTGATATTATCCAATGAACTGTGTTCGCTGGGATTGAAAAATACGTCCCATTAGGAGGCCACCATTCAATCTCCAGGGGGGGGGGCTAGATCGCGCTGAATTTATTATTATTATTATTATTATTATTATTACATGTTTATGTAGAACAGTTTTTGAAGTAAATTAAATCCACCCGAAATTATTTATTTTAAAAATACTTCAGCCCCCCCCCCTTGAAGATTGAATGGTACCCCCCTTATTACACAGTGACTTGGAAAACACAAGAGTTTTCTGTGGATATATCCGTGGCATGTTAGAATTTTGCCTAAGCTCAGCTTGGTGAAGCGATTGTAATCAGAGTAATTATATGCTGAAATAAAAAGCATTGTACGAGTGTACGTAATTTAGATTGATGTTCACCTCCCACAATTATGTGAAGATCTCAGGTGATGTTTTGATGATTCTTGAGGAGAATACCCCGTGCATACGGCGAAAAGAATGATTGATTATCAGGGCCTCGTCGTTTACGTAACACAAAACTAATTATAGTCACATCAAAATAACGTAATGCACTCATTTGAAGCAACTAACAGTTTAGGATCAAGTGCGAGGAAATCAAGTCAATACATCATCATTGGCAATGGTGTGCTGTCTCTGTGGCGATCGAAGAGACGTATCTATCCCTTCACAAAGTGGCAGATACGTCTTTTGCATCATGGCAAAATAATGTGCATTTTTTTGTGAATCGAGTAATAAGATTTCACTACGGGTGAGCAGTGAGGGATAACTGGAGTTACCATGAACACAAGATGGTTGACAGTTTTTACATTTTCATACATTCCGTGTAGTTAAACCTTTGCGATACAAATTATAATTATAATTTGTAATATAATAAGATAATAGGCATGAAAAAATATTAAAACCTAATTGATTTACAGAACTGCCTTATTTTCACGATATCTATGTAGGCCTATTAGGAACGTATGCTTAAAATGGCATAAATACCGCAGCAGAATAGGGGCCTATACCTAGGGGTCTCGCTCAGTTCTTTTGACATAGGCCTATATAATCAGATAATATAGCTAGCCTATCTCATTATGCGTAAAGTTTGGCGTTAATTAGACCTACTTACATAGACTACGGGACTTTGTTAAAATGCTAAGGCAATATATCCATCATGTGCACTGTCCTTCAATTTGGGTCTACGATTCTGTTGTGTATCCCGGTAGCGAGACACAACCTTAAGTGACCGAAAATTGCAATTATTTATTAGCTCCTGAAGAGATCCAGGGCCCAAAACCAGGAACCACCGCTAACCTGATCGACATAGTCACATACCTAGTTGTAGCAAATAAGACCACAGGTCTACTACATTTCCTTGAAATAAAGTGTGTTGACCTTTTGGATATCTGCAATGCCTAGCTATTTTCCATTAGTTTTTGTTATGCAATTTGCTGCTAATCTCATTAATGGTAATAGGGATAAAAAATAATCAAACTCTAATCAGGGAGTAATAAACTATAATAGGCCTAACTATAATTTCCATGGGTAAATAACTGATGCACGCCCACACTAATGCACACATTTGTTTTTTTCTAACCTCTCATAACTGTATCAGCCGGATAAAAAAAGCTTGTATCTGGTACAATACAAACCTTGGTATGAGATAAATTTCATATATTAATTATTGCTCACTAATTTTAGTAATATATCAACTCGGTTTGTCCAGAATTCATAGTTTTGAAGTCGTTTATCATCAAAGGTACAGTAGTATAGGCGTATTAACTTTGAACAACCTCAAGAGCAGGGTTAAACTTACGACCATTTATGATGGCCGATTAATTTTAATCCCTCTAACCGCCACATTTTTTATTTTGAATTTTTACCCACCTGAAGTTGTGTCTCGCTGACGCGATCCACCACTTCAAGTGAGTGAAAATTATTCAGGTTTGACAAAATGGAGGTCTACTATTTTCAAATCTTGCCAATTGGTGTCACGTTTTATTTTGAACATGATAGGCAATGTAATAAGAATTAAAAAAAACCACACGAATAAAATCGGTACCGGCGGTTTAAAGGTTAATACCTTTCCTGCAACCGTTCACAGGATTACCTTGTGACTTCAGATCATCTTTTGGGTTAAACTCTTTCCTGCAACCGGTCAAGTGTAGGCCTACATTAGCCTATAGAGTACACTTTGACAGCATTAATATCAGCGACTGAACTGATTACAAGATACTACTCCAACGAGAAATTGGCCCAATGCTGTTTTAATGTTAGACCAACGTCTGCGACGCTAGCGACATTAAACCAACATTTAGTGAGTGTGCCGTGTTGGCTGGGAAAGCTCTTACTGTCAATATGCTGGAGGTCAACTGTTTCCAGACCCCCCACGGTAACACAACCTTTTGTGTCACAACACAAAGCCCACATAAGAGAAATGGTGAATTATTCCCTCATAGATGTCGCTCAAGTATATAGAGTTTATATGACTTGGAAACTTGCTATTAATGCGGCGATGGGTATGAAACGCATATAGTATTATTATCATGGCTGATAACTGTGGATGTGGGGTGATATGTCATTGTGGAATGTCCAGGGGCCACTGTTGCATTCTGGGGACCACATTGTCCCGCGTATTTTGACAGTTGACTACACCTTTTTAAATTCTGTCGGGTAAGCGTGAGAAAAACTTTGGGAATTTTGAGCCACTATTCCGTGTTAGCAAGCCTGTTGGTTATAAAATGGTATGTTGTACCTAATGATATTCACAACTCTCGAATTTGTCCTGCTCGCAAAATGCGCGAAAATTTAAACCTATTATTCGATTGACAGTATATCAAACATTTCACAGAAACGTTACACAACTTATTCATGCTAAAATAACAACTGTAACATTACAAAAAAGTTTCTAATTTATTTTAGAACATTAGTTTGTTCTACGTCACATCAGAAATGTGTTGCTAGTATGTATTTCTAGTGACAGTATATGCCTATTTAACTTCTACAAATCTTAACGTTCTTATCTTTCGGGCTGACATATGATTTACAGGTAAACCTACACATTTATATAGTAACTCAAATTGATCACAGCAACATAAAAGCGTATGTGTACTCTCTTGAACACTTTACCATAATTGTGTTTGCCTTACATTACATGATTAACAATAAAATAATGTTGAAAAGAGGACAAAAACAACACGTATATTATGTCGCTTAGGGCATGTGCTTGCCAAAAGTTTCTGGTGAGAAATTCCCTAAACATTACATCGGTATTACTTATCGTCACGACTTGGGCTATTAATGGTATGCGTTACATATCTCGAATTTCCACAATAATAATAATTATGACAATTATCATGATTATAACCAAAACGAGTAAACGGGTTTTTCCTATATAAAAATAAACTGTTTCTCAATGAATTATTTCAACTAAAAAACAACACCAAGGTACATGTAAATATAGCCTGCAGATATCTGTTACTTTTTTTAGCAGCTTTAGATTGTAAATCTAGTTATCCATAACAAACGGGTAGCTTCGAGGCTAGATACTTCTCAGCAGTAATTATTATTCTCATCATTTTTTTTATTTTAAAAACCTTCAAATGGAAAGTACTCAACAACAGCGGTCCACATCACAAAAAGCAGTCAACCGGTCGATATAGCAATATGTAGAGCATAAAAGAACTAATAATGAACTAAACTAAAGAACTAATAATGGTCTCACAGCCTCCGATTTCGATTTCTTCTGAAAGATGAAAACCAGATTTACTTTCAGTCGTCAAGCTGTCGTAAGCAGCTTAAAAATATTTAAAAATCAAGTCGTATTAAGCAATCGACTTTTGTTGAGAGGTTTTAGAGTCAACGTGATGCACAACGACTTCTACTGGAGACTACTTGGGAGTAAAAGACTAGTATGATCATCAACATCTGGTGGCGAATAACATAGAAGTGGTAATAAGGATGGCGAACATAATGTGATCAATAAGCCCTTATCTTCACCTTCTAAAGCAATCACAAGCCCTTATCCTCACCTTCTAAGGCAATCACAAACCCTTATCTTTACTTTCCAAAGCAATCACAAACCCTTATCTTCACCTACTAAAGCGATCTCAAGCCATTATCTTCACCTTCTAAAGCAATCAAAAACTCTTATCTTCACCTTCTAAAGCAATCACAAGCCATAAGCCCTTATCTTCATCGTCTAAAGCAACCACAAACCCTTATCTTCACCTTCTAAAGCGACCACAAGGCCTTAACTTCACCTTCTAAAGCAATCACAAACCGTTATCTTCTCCTTCTAAAGCAATCATAAACCATAAACCCGTATTATCACCATCTAAAGCGATCACAAGCCCTTATCTTTACCTTCTAAAGCAATCACAAACCCTTATTATCACCTCCTAAAGCAATCACAAACCCTTATCTTCACCTTCTAAAGCAATCACAAACCCTTATCTTCACCTTCTAAAGCAATCACAAGCCCTTATTATCACTTTCTAAAGCAATCACAAACCCTTATCTTTACCTTCTAAAGCAATCAAAAGCCCTTATCTTTACCTTCTGAAGCAATCACAGACCCTTATCTTCACCTTCTAAAGCAACCACAAACCCTTATCTTCATCTTCTAAAGCGACCATAAGGCCTTAACTTCACATTCTAAAGCAATCACAAACCCTTATCTTCACCTTCTAAAGCAATCACAAGCCCTTATTATCACTTTCTAAAGCAATCACAAACCCTTATCTTTACCTTCCAAAGCAATCAAAAGCCCTTATCTTTACCTTCTAAAGCAATCACAAACCCTTATCATCACCTTCTAAAGCGATCACAAGCCCTTATCTTCACCTTCTAAAGCAATCACAAACCCTTAACTTCACCATCTAAAGCAATCACAAACTCTTATCTTTACCTTCTAAATCAATCACAAACCCTTATCTATACCTTCTAAAGCAATCTCAAACCCTTATCGTCACCTTCCAAAGTGATCACAAACCCTTATCGTTACCTTCTAACGTAATCACAAGCCCTTATCAACACCTTCTAAAGCAATCACAAGCCCTTATCATCACCTTCAAAAGCAATCTCAAACCCTTATCGTCACCTTCCAAAGTGATCACAAATCCTTATCGCCACCTTCTAAAGCAATCATAAGCCCTTATCGTCACCTTCTAAAGCAATCACAAACCCTTATCTTCACCTTCTAAAGCAATCATAAGCCCTTATCGTCACCTTCTAAAGCGATCACAAGCCTTTTATCACCACCTTCTAAAGCAATAACAAACCCTTATCATCACTTTCTAAAGTCATCACAAGCCCTTATCTTCACCTTCTAAAGCGATCACAAACCCTTATCTTCACCTTCGAAAGCAATCACAAGGCCTTAACTTCACCTTCTATATCAATCACAACCCCTTATCTTCAATTTCTAAAGCGACTACAAACCATTACTTTACCTTCTTACGTGATCAAAAAACCCATGTCTTCACCTTCTAAGCCCTCACAACCTCCTATCTCCACCTTCTATAGAAATCACAAACCCTTATCTTCACCTTCTAAAGCTATCACAAACCCTGATCTTTACCTTAGTCCTTATCTTCAGCTTCTAAAGCGTCCTCAATACCTTATCGTCATTCCCTATGGAGACCTCGGAAACATCACCCTCTATAGTGACCCGCAGCACTTATCTCTACGCTCAATGACGACATCAACCCAGTTACGGTATCATAATTATGTGTATATATAGCGTCAAAACCTCATTTTGACCATAAATAGCGACCTCAAACACTTTCTGGAGACCAAAAGTTAGGAACCGTTATGGGCATAGAGGACGACATTCGCAAAGTGATTGCCACTAATTATTACCTTTGATGTAGGCCTATGTATAATAATTATTTAATTATAATTATACTGGCAGAATCAGGTCTCTGACTGTGATTGTTGTCGTTAATTAACGCAATCATAAATGAAGTTTAAGTCACATACCTAGACCTGTGACCTAAATGCAGACATTATAAAATGTCAACTCAGATTTCCAACTTACCTTTGGACACGGTAATATAAATTATTATTATGATATTTATAATTAGGCTATGATTAGTGTTATTAAGTAAACTGCAAATGATCATCATTTACAGCACGAAATAAATATGTTAAGTCTGCACAGGCTACTCACCTTTTGGCAACATTCTCCAAATATCGTTTGTGAATAAAGACTGTCTAATAGTCAGGCAGATTGGTGTAACAATTGTGGGTTTATACATAGAAGCATGAAATTTTCAGCATGTCTGGACAATGTGCCTAGGCAAATTTATAGCTATGGGGCCAATCGAAATAATGTCTATGTGAGCCTTGGCAGCCATTTTACAAAATGGCTGCCAAAAGAACACTGCAGTCGCATAGTATTTTCCATATTGAGACAAAATCAATTATTATTGAATGATTCAACCTATCTAAATAGTAGACAATGTGCCTGGAATAATTTCTAGCTATGGGGCCACTCAAAATAATGTCAATGTGAGCCTTGGCATCCATTTTTAAAAATGGCTGCCAAAAAGAACACTGCGGTCGTATAGTATTTTGCATAATGAGACACAATCAATTATTATTAATTGAGTAAACCCATCCAAAATAGTAGACAATATGCCTAGGGCAATTTATAACTATGGGGCCACTCAAAATAATGTCTATATGAGCCTTGGCAGCCATTTTTCAAAATGGCTGCCAAAAGAACACTGCGGTCGCATAGTATTTTGCGTAATAAATTACAATCTATGATGTTTGAATGATTCAACTCATCCACTTAACAACCTTTGATGATATAACATACACTTAAGGGAGCTGAACCTCAAGTAAGGGTGATTGGTATCTATACTGTACTTAAATGTGTTGCAAAGTCACTGGTCTTCAGGCTTTACGCATCACAGTCTTGTCCACAACACTGGAACAAGGCAGTACACTTCAGTGCTGCTTTATTGCACTTGCATTGTCCCCTGCAGCCTTGTTCGCAGCCACAAGAAATTAGTTCCCTCGTGGATGTGCTTGATTCTGACAAAGTGGTCCACAGCTGTTTCCAGTTGGGTGGTTCAGTCCAGGCCCAGTCATTAGGGGGTGACAGCTTTTGAGCAACTGCAGTTGCCTGGCCCAAGCAGTGCCCCCTGGTAGACTGTTCTCTTGATGTGCTTCACCAAGGCACCTTTTGTTAGTGGGATGGCAGGCATCCATGACGATAGCTCTTCCCTTCTTGGTGAACAGCTCCTTTCGAGCTTCATCTAATTTGGTAGGGTCCCTCGTACGGTCAATATAGCAATGGTGAAACGCTCCAGCACGGCAACATCGTTATCAGTTATTTCTGCTTGGCCTGAGGACAGAGCCAGGAAAGTTAATGTATCATATTCAAATACTTCCAGGTTTCCCATGCTGACTTCTTCCCCTTTGCACCAAAGGATGATACCATACGTATCACACCCCGTATATATGCATGGAATATAGAGGATATAAGAGATCGAGCCTTGTCAGGGCCGAGGGATGTAGCAATCTCGTGTGCGGAATGTACCTAAAGTGTCAACCTGTCCTAAAAGACACCCAGAGCTCCCACATTGAAAGCATCTTCCAAGTGCAGAATCATTCGGCTGTCGGCCTCTGCATGGTTGCACAGGGCGAGGGAGCAAAAGTCTCTGGGGAGACTGCACAGAGCATCCCCACAACTTGTAGAAAATACTTGCTTCTCTGTTCCCATGTGGGTAAACTACTCGATCGTTCCAATCCGCCAAAACTGTTGCCGAAACTGAGGCCAGTTTTCTCGGAGATTGGTGGAGCCTTCTACCCTTCTACAGACACCATTCCCGCACTTCTCTCTGGTTTAAGACTTCTGTATTGGTCCCAGACCACGGCAATCATACTGGCATGTTGCAGTTGGGCCTGGACGTAGGGTAGGACTATCTTCATTGCATAATCATCAAAAGTCTTGGTGGCATGTGGTTTGAGAAAGTTGACAACCAGAGCTCCAGCGAAGATTATGACATCAGCTCTTGGGGCTTCACCTCTGGCTGCAGCACAGTTGCTCTCTAGGCAGCCCAAGAGGTCTGCCTCGGTTCCCGATCTGAGGTTGCCAAGCTGAGCTAAAGATGGGGGGGGCACGCCTGATTTCATGTTAGAAAAAGTCATTTAGGCTGTTATCTCTTGACTGACAGGCGATGTATAGCCGCGAAAATGGGGAGCAGTCACTCTTCAAAGATGAAACTTAAAGGCTTGTTTCGGATTTTTCTTTTTCAGAAGGTCGACTGACAACTTGTTTTTCTTTATGGGTTCATCGATGGGAGTTGTTTGCTCCACCAATCGATCAGTCATGAACTTCTGATACTGGTGTTCTCAGCCTGACATAAAGAAGATGCCACAGTTGGGTCAACGATGTCCCTGGTGTTGGGTTGGGTTGCCCATATCTTCTATGACATCAACTAGTTCCTTGTCCTGCTTTCCAAAAGTCACCTGGAAACTTTTGGTCTGCTCATTGTGACTGGTATCCAGAAGCTTGTGGTGTTTTCTCTCCAGGGATGCCTTAAACTCACTAGTCATCATCACCAGCTCAGGACCAGCGACCACCCAGCGTCTGAGGGCCTCGGGGGATTGAGTAAGTCCAACAGCACCACCGTTTTTTGTGATTTTTGCGAACAGTAAAGTTGCCATTCATGAACTCCATAGCAGTTTCTGGGTGGATTATGATTAGACCGAACATGTCTCGAATTTAGACTGGTACCCATCTTGCGTGTTGGTGTGGTTCAAACTGAAGAATCATGGGGTTACCTTGGTCAGGCAGTCCGCATACAGAGCAAAGTTTGCCTCGTGTAGATAAGGACGAGGAGCTCACCATGTTTGAGTTGGAGAGCTGTGTGCCAGAAATTGAACTGTGGAATCACCTGATTTTTTCAGGCAAACCAGTCATCAAACGTTTCTGCTTGGCATTCTGGCTCCAGGGACTCCAGGAAGTGGGCATACGTAATTTTGAGTAGGATGTACATGCTGCTTGCTGTAACTTGGTGAGCATGCCTAGTTCTTGTGATATGAGAGGCCTTCAAAAAGGAGTCTGCTGTACCTGCCGTAAAGGGCTGTTGTGCTGCAGAAGCTGAGCTTTATAAGTACCACTGCTTGACTGTGATAGGAACTGGATGTTGGGACCATCAAGAATCATGGCTTAGATTGTTAGAAGTGACAGGGGTACAGAGTTGAACTGGCATGGCTCATCAAAGGAGCCTGTGATTGTACCTTGCAGTTAGAACATGTCTTTCTGCACAATTTGCACAATGGCTTCGTCATCAAAATCGTCCTTGCAGAGCTTACGTAGGGCAGCTCCCATGTCTATGTCAAATGTAAGGAGTAGGCTACACCCCGCCCTTCTCTCTAAGCTTTCAGGTATGGGAAGTGGGCAAGGATGCAATTTTAAGGTTCAGTGCTGTGTGGACGAGTGTCTTGCGCAATGCCAAATTGCTGGAGCCGCGCAGAATACAGTTTGATTAGGTCTGCTAGCATGAAGACTGGAGCTTCATTCATCCTCGACTCATCAATGTAGCCTATGTTAGCAATTCAGCGTGAGCAATGTTTCTGCTGAGGTTGTCAGTTGTGTTCTGTTTGCCTTTTTGGGCTTGCTCGGCTACAGCTCTGTTGTAAAGTGATACTAAGCAAAGAGTAGTAAAGTGTTACTAAACAAAGTGATACTAAGCAACCCGCGTCTTGTGCTATCAAGTCACCAGCACTGAGTTTAGCCAGAAGTTGCTGATCTTGAAGATCTGATGCACATTTTGAAACTTTCTTGTTAAAACGAAAAGTGGCTGCTTCGTGGAGTGTGTCTACTGTGTCCTCATCCCCACAGAAAAAGAAGACATGTTTTGTCGATGCTTCCTGTGTAGCACTTTGTCGAGTATAATTCTTGGAAAAACCTGAACTGCGGTCACAGTCTGTCACAGAATGTTTTTTTTGAACTCATTGAAGCGTATGAGGTGTGTTGAAACAGTTGAGTAGCCTACCCTTGACCAACATTGACATCAATCCGCTTGCTTTCAGTAGGGAACTGCATTGATTCGGGAGTTATTGTCTGGCAAAGGCAGCATATCGTCCAGTCAGTTATAAATGAGCTGTGTTACTCGGGAGTGAGAGGGTCAGCCGAGCCACCAGCCTGCTGTGAATCGGCAATATTTTACTTTTTGTATATGGCTATACGTCTACCACCACCATTTAAACACGTTCACCACATATTAAATGAATAAAGGAGTCATGGAAAGATAAAAAAGGCATTTTTGTTAATTTATTGCCCGAATGTAAGTGACCCCTGGAACCATTAGCACAAAGTTGGTCATGATGATAACGGTAGCTGAGCTATTTTGCTGAGTCAGCATAATTTTGAATGTCTCCATGGGCACAAACACCCACATATACTGTTTGTAAAGTGCTGTGGTAGTTTAAGGTTTAATAGAAAGGCAATGCAAGGCCAATAACTGTCTTACATTGCCTTAGTAGTTGAAGTTGTCCGTGTCACAAGTGCGTATTGGACGCCATTTTGAAAAATGGCTGCCAACACTTACAAGGGTCTTACTTCCGGTGGCCCCATAGCTGAAAAGTTTGCCAGGACCATAGTCTAGACATGTGCCAAATTTCATGCTTCTATGTATAAACCCACAATTGTTTGCTATATTTCACATATCTGCCTGACTATAAGCTAATGTCTAAGCTACACACAGGAAAAGATTCCCTGCAGCTCAGTTACATATACGTACAGCGATGTCCCGATCCCGAACCCCGCACTGTAAGAGTAAAAATAATAATAATGGCCGTAGACCCATAACATAGGTATTCAAATGAAGCGGGAAGAGCTAACTAAGACATTTATGATGATTGAAAATAACCCTTTGTTCTCCATGGTTTACATAGAAAAATTCAGCGCTTTAATGGTTAAGCGGGCAGGCATTTCTTCACCAATAAATGCACGTGAATACGTCAGCTACATATACAATTCACTTTATCAGATTAATTCAGGTATTTGAGCAAATCTCAAAGACTATCGCGATATCTCATTCCGTTCGGTTCTGGATTCGAATCGCGACTGGGCCGGATGTTGGTCATCGTGGTGGCGCATATTTAAAAGTCAAAATACTTCGCATTCGTGGAGTGAGCAGTGCTATTGTATATCGCACTATTATAATGATCCGTCGTCCAAAACAGAAATCCCGACTCTCGACTTCGCGCAGTCTCTCGTCGCGATACTGCCACAATGTATCATGTATCGAAAACGATTTTACCCACATTCACTTCTTCACGGCTGTGGTAATATTAGTAGAATTGTTGTGGTGTTCTCAAAGTGAAGATAAAGATCGCTTCAGATGTGTTATGATGATGAAACTAACGATTTATTTTCCAACTGTACGCTGGTAATCGCTTTGAATGTCAGCCTTATAGTAAAAGTGTAAATGTAGCTATAAAATTATTACAACTTTTAAATAGTGTGCAGAATGTATTAGCAGAATGTATAATGTAGTTTGTGTCAACTAGACGCACCCTGCAGTCTTCAGAGGTATTCGTCATATATAGTGTAGAAACAACTAAGTCTGCATATGACAGGATGACTAGACGTAACTTATACGCAACTAGACAGTAAAGCTATCTTTATATTTAAAAACACATATCATCGCAACATCACAGTTACAGTGGTAAGAATCATGAGTAAAAGTGTAAGTCTGCAACATTTTAAGAGATATGTTGACGTATATACTATATAATAGACTCGGGCTCAGTCTCACAATTATGCATTTCACACACACAAAAACACAGGACATGATTGATATCCCAGCAAACACAAAACATTTGTATAACATTTGTGCAAAGTCGGCCCAACGTCTTCGACGTTGGTCCAACATTGTACAAAATGTTATACAATTTTTTTCTGTTGGCTGGGATGCCCCCTAATAATAATATAGAAATGGCTACTGTTCTTGACAATTTCACACCATCAGGTAATTGATCGCGTGCAGTTGTGTATATAATTATCTGTTATTCTAACTTATTTGGTAAATGTATTGCTAAACTGATCGAAACGACGAATGAATCGGCGCAGACGTCATAACTTCGATAAATAATAATATAATATAATGTGATCGTCATTATTTTTAACAACATACATGTACTCAATATGGGTTTTTTATCAATAAGCTGGATATAACAGAAACTGTTTGTTTTCTCAAAGGTGGCGGGTGATGCGGCATAGACCCCAATCATGTAATTATTATTCACGTCGTTTAAGAGTGGGATATAATTATGATGTCACCGGCGATTTGTCTTCATCTACTGCATATCTACGTGTTTTTTGCGTCAAGCGACCTCAAACTGCGGTACACTTTAACTTAAATGCAATCCTTGCCAAACGTTGGTTCGTTGTGAACAGCGTTGAACCATCGGTGGAGCATTTTGAAGGAGAGCGCAGCGCGTGGCCCTGCGCGAAATTAACATCGATACACTGGTTTCAACATTAACTCGACGAGGCCGCCATTAAAGTGATCGCCTAGTCACATTGAGTAGGGAGAAACAATGATATTTCTCTGAAAACCCCACACAGGATCAGCGGGGTTCGAATCTTGGACGAATGCATGACAGGCGATGCAGTCAGGCGCTTTACCGAAGCGCCACGTCCCCTTCTCTGGTTGGAGCATTAGACATATATCACCCTTTATGTTGGCAGCCACTGAGAACATAATCGCTGGTATTATTTGAATAAGGAACACAGCAGACGTCTGTTGTCGCTAATTGGAGAATGCCATGCAACGTGGCGGGTCTAATTGCAATTGGCCGCTGTTGCCGGACACCGTCATAATGATGTAACGCCCACGCGTATAATCAAACGACCATCACCAGCCACCGTAAGATATCTTTAATAGGTCTATCTATAGTTACCAAGTTTAAAGAAGCAGTAACATTGTTTTTTTCATGTGTATTATTGTCTCTTCTTCTTCTCGTTCGGACGTGCCTAAAAGATAGTTTATCCTTTTTTGTAGCACATGACATCAAATAACATATTTTAAAAGTGAACTATCTGTCTAATTAGTAGCAATGGCCTGACCCATCATCACTCATAAGATAAAATGATATGTCCATAAAATAACGAACCCTTGGGGATCATGCATGTCCTATGAAACATTTGTTTATATGAAGTTTACAACATCAAAATCCAAAGGATCAGATCCACCTGTTAGACCTAAAGACTCAAAATAGGCCTACTCTGATATGTAGAAAGTAAAGACAATTTCGTCAGAACATCAAACGATCACCCAGCAAACACAAAACATTTGCATAACGTTGGGCCGATGTTGTATAAACGCCATGCAAAAGTGTTGTGTTTGCTGGGCTGTAGCTTCGGTCTATTTTATTTTTATCGTCATGTTCTATTGAAATCTCGTTAGATACAATTTGGAAAAAAATATCTAGTTAAAGCTGATAGCTTTTTTAAACTTGAACGTCCCAAAGGTACCCTGATATCAGACGTCGCAGACGGTCGGCCAACATTAAAAAAAC
>OZ024906.1:62322710-62325880 GCA_964017125.1 Flabesymbios commensalis | reverse complement strand
GTAATGTATACTATAATTATAATGGAAATATAATATAAAGGAGCATAATTGAAAAGGACATATTATTTTGAAAAATGACAGGTTGCACGGCATGACGAGACACCCCGGAGAAGGTGTAGCATGATGGTACACCCTCTCCGTCATGCCGTATGTAATATTCTGTGAAACGCAGTGACGTCATACGGTGAAAACAAGGTTATATAACACCCCTCCCCCATACTTCATTCTGTGAAACGCAGTGACGTCACTCGGTCAAAACAAGGTTACATTAGAACCCTCCCCCATACTTCATTTTCTGGAGGCTGAGGCTAGGATCAACTCAGGGAAATAACAAGCTGTGTGAGCCTCCTTTCCCATGTTTTTTTTCAATATTTACGCTATCACACAATTCCATGTTCTGGCTGCTATGGATAAAAACACTGATAAATAAACAGTATAATATATATTATACAATATTATAATGATATATATGTTGATATATATGTTGATAAGATCCAAATAATATAGTAGCATAAACTATGCAAATTAGCCACAATTACAAAAAGTAAAATCTGAAAAACCACATTAATTTTTATTTGAATAGATTTTTGTTATCATAATGCCAAATACTGCTCTCATAATTCCAAATCGTGATTTAATCTGCTATCGCAATGCCATAGTTATGTCACACACAATGTTTATAATGCAATTTGGTTCATTGTAATGCTATGTTATGATGCCAGCTACTGAACATATAGTGACATATACTATCCTAACATTATAATGCACATTGTGAGCCAAAGTCCCTCATATGTCATTTTAATGCAGTATTCTGACTGGCAACATGGTGACATATACCCTGCAATGATTATATTGCAATTTCTTTAATTTATAATGTAATATTCTGGTATTATAAGACAAAGTGTAACTACTAAAACGACATTTCCTGGCAGCTTAGTGCCATATCTTTATAAATTGTAATGTCATGTGATGATGTCATGACACCAATTCCTAATATATGCTGCTATTAGTGTGCTATATTCTGACATTCCATTGACTTAAAATAATTAAATTGCCAAATCCTGAAGATATAGTATGACATCCTGACACCATAATGTTATATCCCTGTGTTATATCCCTGAATTGCAGTTTAAAATGGATATAGCCAAATTACAATACTATATCATCACATGAAATGAAATTATTTTATCAGCATGATCACATGCTGTCTAGTAAATTATATTATATCAAACAAATATTAAACAACATCATGCTGATATAATATTATGTTGCGATGTAAACATATCGGTTAGTGATCACGTGTACCATATCCCGCCATTATTATACCCTATGCTGACAATATAATAATAATTTATATTCCTGTAATTTATTGTCACTACAATATAATATTAACATGCCATATCCTCATATACATTGTACTAATGTTCTTAATGTACTTATGCCATTAAAATGCCACATCATTTCCTTATAGTGACAACTTATGACGTTGGTCCCTAATTTTCTGACACTTGTTGGTATTTATAATGCAATATTTTGACTTGACAGCACATTTGTATATCCCTCACTGAAACTGCATATTTTTTTTTATAGTAATTGTCTAGCTATCTGGCACGGTTTGCATATCAAAGTAAATAATGACCGATAGTCGACCATTTCTAATTGAATAAAGTTAAAAAAATATCAGAGATAATATATAGACAATATTACCCGGTGTTTACAGTATTGGGACTAGTATTTTGTTGAGGTGGCCAGTATTTTGTCGAGGCCGGAGGCCGAGGCAAAAATACGGCCACCGAGACAAAATAATAGGGCCAATACTGAAAACACAAGGATAATGTTGTATTTATTATATACCTTGTAATTCTATTTTGTCACCTGAATAGGCCTTCTTCTTCATCTATAACGTAGGCCTACCCCACCATTTGTCCCACTGGTGACCATTGATCTCTGGTCGGGTCAACTCGCTCTTGCGGGGCCTCAGGAACCGGGCTATTCTACACATCCTCACATAAACTAAAGACTAAATCTCTAACGTTAGGCCTGGTCATTAGGCCTACTCATAGTCCTAAACTCAGGATAGGCCTATACTGCTATAGGCTAGGTTATGTAGGCCCTACCTGTAGCGTACCGATGACAGGTATGAATTTATAAACATAATACATGATATAGGAAAGACTATAGGCCTAGGCCCCTACACCATGTAGGCTACACCTTACAACCTGTTTGTAGCCCGTGACTAGCACCCGCATATCTGATAGCAGTGAGCAGAGGGTGTACGCCTGAATGTACGCAAATAACGCACACGTTGCGTGTCTACAGGCTTCACAGTGTTAACGGACTGTTATCAACTAGCCTACTAGCTGGCTGACGTAGGCCTAGACATTGTGTTCTACTGGTTAACATTACATGGCTAACTAAGCATAGACTAGATACACAAACACAAACAGAAGCCTAAAATGTGTTTTCATTGAAAGATTACATCATAGAAAATAACATAACATAAACCTTGAATAAATCGGAATACAAATCTCCACGTTATTAATATTTTCACATCGTAAGTGAGCGCGGAATCAACATGGCGGCGAATGAAATGTCGCACTATCCCTGATCCTGAATGAGGTCAATACGAACGCTAAACAGTCAATAACAACGCCAAACTAGGGCAAATACGAAAAACACAGTCAAATAAGTATAATTTCAGTATTTGCCCTAATTGTCCATGGATAATGATAAATAGTAGAAACTAGTCAATACGACGCCAGCCAAAAAAACTGTTATTCCACAGGGCAGAAACTATGTTATTAGGGCAAATAACAGCATAGGTATATAATAACAGGGAATATCCCTCCCTGACACCGCCATTTTGAATTTGACATTTTTCAAGACATAGCGCTACCCGAAACCGCACATTTTGTTTTATGGTAATGGTCTAGCTATCTGGCGCAAATTAAGTTATTTTGTCCGAGAAATGTAGGTCAAAGACTCTAAATAGTACATCTACACCCTCTAAGGGATATGTATGTGCAATGTGAAAAACATCCCCCATGAGTTTGTGAGATCTGCTCCGAAAACGAAATACGGACAGACGGCCGGACATCTGAGGCGATGCCATAAAAATGAGCCAGAAGGTCGTGAGGGATTCGAATTACAGTGAGCCGGTGCCAATGTCG